>JAMPIV010004516.1:0-361395 GCA_024509875.1 Oreohelix idahoensis
GTTCGCTTCCTAAAAGGTTTGGGGGACTTTTTACACATTAGTTTTGGTTTTTTATAGGGGGGGGGGGGACTCCCCACGGGGGTCTTTTGATGTTGGGACTTAACCAAAAACAAAGTTTTTTTTTTTAGGACCTTTTTCAGGGGTCTTTAAGGGGTTGGAACTACACAAACAGTTTGTGTTTAGGGGGGGGGGGACCCTTTTTCAGGGTCTTGGTGGTTTGGGGGGGGGGACTTACACACAAGTTTTTTGTTTGGGGACCCTCAGCGGGTCTTGATGGTTGGGGGACTACACCAACCCCAGGTTTGTGTTTAGGGACTTTCAGGTCTAATAGGTTGGACTTACCATCCCCACAGTTGTGTTAGGGGCGGACCCCTCAAGGTCTGGGTGCTGGACTTTTTAACACAACAGTTTTTTTGTTTAGGACCCTCAGGTCTGATGTCTGGGGGGGGGGGGGGTGGGGAATACCCACACCCCAGTTGGTGTTTAGGGAATTCCAAGGTCTTAAGGGGGGTTTGGGGGACTTACACAACAAGGGGGTTTGTGTTAGGAACCCTTTCACAGGGGGGTCTTGATTGTTGACTACACCCCCAAAAACCAGTTGTTTATGGGACTCAGGTCTATTGGTTTGGGGGGGAAACTTACCACACAAGTTGTTGGTTAGACTCAGGTTTCTTTGAGTGGGTTGGGGAAACTTTAACAAGGGCAATTTTTTTTTCTTAATTATATTTTTTGTCCAACAGTGTTGGGGGGACGGACCAAAAAAAAGGGATTAGATGTTTAATGGATGGGGGGGGCAGTTTTGAAACCTTCGTGAAAAAAAGAAAGGTCAAACATATAAAAACCAAGGAAAACGATAAAAAAAAAAACCAACAAAAAAATACTAGAAGGGGGGGGGGGGGGGGGTGGGGACCAGGGGATTCTTGGTGGATGGAACGGGGGGGACAAGGGATAGAAATTAGGAATGGTCGGTAAAAAGGGAGATTTTAAAAACATTGGAGGTTGTGGCATTGGGGAAAGTGGGGGGCCAGCCTTGTAAAAAAACCAACTTTACAAATAAAAAAATACATAACTGCAATAACTTTAAACACCACTGGGAACCCCAGAAGGCACGTAAAAAAAATTTGTTGTATGTAACAAGGGGGGACCTTTTTTTTCCTGTAGGGGAAAGGACCCCACTTGTTATAATTTTTGGGCGATTTTTCCTGAAGTTCAAATATACCAGAGGGGGTAAACAGGGGAAATGATTGTGGATGAATGATGTCTGGAGCCAGGGAAAAAGGGATTGTGGGGTATAAACATTTGAATCCACCCCTACGGCCCAGTTGGTTATGTTTACCTGAAGGGAGAAAAGGATGGGTCTTTTGTTTTCGTACCACAAGAGTTTGTATATTAGGGTTTTTGTTGTTGTTGCATGGAGTTTTCCATAAAACTAGGTTTTTTTTTCGTTTTTTTTTGGGGGCCGCTGTTTTTCCTGGCTGTCTTTGCCTGGATAATTTTTCCAATTATTTAAAATATAGGGATAAATAAAAAAAACATGGAAAAACCAAAACCGGGTAACTCAGGCGGACTAATGGTAAGAAAAAAACAGACAATGGGGGGGGGAAAAAAAAAAAAACCTACCACCGCTACCTCAGGCGGGGGACCCTAATGTAGGAAAACAAGGGGGGGGGGTGAAATGGGAAACAACCCCGCTTCCCTCAAGGGCGGGATTATTGGTAAAAGTACGCCCAATTTGGGGAAATACTAAAAACCTCTAAAACCTTCCAGGGCGGGGGGGGGGACTAATTTGTAAGATAAAAAAAAAAAAAAAACAGGGTGACCATGTAAAACCCACCGGCTTTTTTACCTTAAGGGGCGAAACTAATGTTAAGGGGAAAAAACCCCAGGGGGGGGAACATGGAAAACCCCCCCACCGCTTCCCCTTCAGGGCGGGGGAAACTAATGTAAAGAATAAAAAAAAAAACAGGGACCCATGGGAACTACCCGCTACCTTTTTCAGGGGGACTAAAAATGGTTAAAAAGAAACCAGGACCATGGAAAAAAACCCACCGTCTTCTTTTTCCAGGGCGGGACTTTTAATGTTTTTAAAGAAAACAAGGGGAAAACATGGAAAAAAACACCGGGGGCTAACTTTTTCAGGGCGGACTAAATGTTAAAGGAAAAAAAAAAAAAAAAAAAAAAAAAACAGGGGGGGAACCCCCATGGGGAAACCCAACCGCGCTTACCTCAGGCGGGGGGGGACTAATGTTTTTAAGAAACATAACATGGAAAAAAAAAACCACCCGCTACCTTCAGGGCGGGGGAAACTAATGTAAGAAAAAAAAAAAACAAAAAAACAAACATGGAACCCCACCCGTTAAACCTTCAGGCGGGACTAAAAATGTAAAAAGGAAAACAAAAAACCATATGGGGAACTTTTTACCGGCTTACCTCAGGGGCGGGAACTAAATGTAAGAAAAAAAAAACAGACATGGAAAAACCCAAACCGTTACTTTTTTCAGGGCGACTAATGTAAAGAAAAAACCCAAAACATGGAAACTTACCGGCTTTACCCTTTTTCAAGGGGGCGGGAACTTAATATGTAAGGGAAAAAAATAATAATCAAAAAAACAGAAACATGGAAAAAAACCCAAACCGATTACTTTTTCAGGGCGGGAACCTAAAAATGTAAAAGGATAACCAAATACCATGGGAAAAAAAACCACCCCATGGGGAAAAAAGGCGACTAATTGTAAAGAATAAAAAAAAAAAACCAAAAACCAATGGAAACCACCCCCATGGAAAAAAAAACGACTTAATGAAAAAGAATTTGGTGGGGCTATTAGGGGGGTTTTCTGGTGTTTGGACCAAAATTGCCCAATTCTTTCTTCTTCTTTTTTTTAAATTATTTAATTTAACCCCGGTTGGAATCAAAAAAATTCGTTTTTTTTTTCTTCCAGTTCCTTTCATTTGGCCATGATTTCGGCCATGAATCGCAAGGTCCCGGGAATTGATCACTCTCGGCACTACTCTCACTCTGCTCTGAACTACTCTTCACTTCACTCTCTCTAGGCTCTGGCGGAAAATTCCTCCAAGCAATTTTTCAGAGTATTTTCTCTCCTATTTTCGCCCCCTTTTCTCTCATTTTCCTCCTTTTCCCCCCCTTTCTCCTTCTATCTCTTCCTTTTCCTCTTATTCCATCATTTTGGGACCATTCCTTCTCCCTCGCGATATATTTAGATACGGACGGGTCATTAGTTGAACCAAATGACCTCCGGTAGGCGAGAACTCCTTTTAAATTTAGAACTGCACAGCTTGAAAACTTTGGGGGGGTGAAACAGGGATTTTAAGACCCATTTTTAGAGTAGGAAAAAAAGGCCACTTAGGAAAACATCAACGAACGCCACGCACTGCTGACTTTTTTTTAAAAAAAATTTAAACATTATTTGAATTTGGTGGAGGCGTTCTTAAAAAAAAAAAAACGAACGGGCGAAAAGGCCTAAATTGTCACATAATGATAAGCAAGCCACAAAGCACAAACCACAACGGCTATATGGAATCATCGAGTCTCAAAACGTGAGTCCTAAGGGCGGGAAATGACCCGCCTTTTTAAAACGTTGAAGTGCGAGCGGCGCCAAACAACAGAACGTGCAAATCTTCTCTTTCAACGGGGCCCGGAAACCCTTGAGACAAGCTAGGTCTAATCACCCCAATATATCGGATAATCGGATAAATCGGCGATTATAAAACCTTACAACCTAGGAATAATACCCAATAAGGGGCAAATTATTTATTCGGAAATTCGGTTCGGGGACCAGTTCGGCAGGGAAAAAATTCACGCATTTTTAAAAAGCCCCCCAAACTGGAACCGCAGCCATCGTGACAAATTATGAATTTGCGGGTTTATCGTCCCAATCTTTTGGAGTTAAGGGTAAGTTGGGAAAGTGAAAATTTCTCGCTAGGGGAAGAATAAAAATGTTAAATAATGTGATGAAATGTGTTAGTAACATTGCTGCAAAATCGGGGGACGCAGAAAAAGATTGGTATGTTTTGACTTTTATTATATACTATAATTTTTTTATAAAAAAAAAAAAGAAAAAATACAAAAAAAAAACGATCACTAACACATCCAAACACATCCAGGGGGGGGGGCCACATGTGATCGGGTAATATTTTATGATCCCACGGGGATATTTGTACATGTTCATATGTAAAATGATGTATAAACGGGAATATATATAATAAAATAGGCTATTTTAATTTCCATATTATTTGATTATTTTTTTTCGTTTCGACCCGACCCCAAATTTTTAGGACTAGACAACGGAAACGGAAATTAATATTAAAACGATAATTTAGAAAGTTGACCGACCGTGGAAAACACATATATTTCATTATAAAATTTATATTGACGAGGCGACCAGAGACATGAACTCAAAGAGGTGTGTGATAATGTTGTCAGACAATTCTTAAAAACAAAAAAACACGGAAATGTCCCAATTATTTGTTAAAAATTCATCATAATTAATGGGCACATGACGATGTTAGGTAGGCTAGAGGCATCAGAACTAAGAAATACTGTTGCCCGACATTCTTTTCTATGATTAAATTTGGTGGGTTTTTTAAACTGGATAACATTTATAATTAAACATTCATCGGGTTTAAGCTGACGATAAATCAGTCTAAGAATTATAATTCAACTACTGCCACTGGGGCAGAGAAATAATTAAATAAAAAGTGGACAGACAGGAGAACCCAGAGAAACTTGAATTCAAAGAAATTAGACTCTAGGGGACATACCCAATGATGTTAGAAGACTAAAATCTGAGGATGGACTGGCAGAGGGGGACGGCTTAGGGAAAGAATGCTTTTACTAAAGCTAGTAAAAAACAATCGCAATGATAAGCCGGTCGTATTTGTCCTTCAGTCTTATCAGGTGGAGCCTTGGGACAGCCTTCACAGCTGCAGAAAGACGCAGTCGAGGGAAACAGGAGAGATGGCAAATCCGAACCATACAAGACCTACCGGGCAATCTCAGGAGCGAAACAACCACGACTTCACTATCAACCGTGGGCAGAAAAAGCTAAGTCTGCAAGGGCATACAAGAGTAACACTCACGCTGAATCAAGATGGCCAAAGTTTAATCGATCCGATGAAAAACCGTGAAGTTTCGAGACCCAGAAATGACCAGACACGATACACTAATTTGCGAGAGGTGTGGGGGGCTCGAAAAGCGTAGGTAAGACAGGGGTGTGGTAAGGACTAATCACTAAAAATCAACGCATGCCACAAAAGTGGGGAGTGGGGGTCATTCCATGATATGAAAAAACCAGTGAAGTTGTGGTGACATAGTTAAAGTACCAGCGACGCTATATGTTCCATGCGATGTAGATGGGGGTGGTTCAGGTAGGGTGACCTCTGGATTCTACTTTAAAGGGTTTTGACATTGGTTTGTAGCGGTTGTCATTTATGATGGGAGTTTTAATAATGGAAAACATTTGTTTATGTCTTGTTGTCAATGGTAATATTTTTTGTGTGGAAATTGTCTATCATTAAAACCCCTTCCTTTATAAGTGAGGGGGGGGGGTAACCAATATATATGTAATTTGTATGGATAAATGAGTTATCAGGGGGCATGGGGAGGGGGACGACGGGTATGCGATCGGGGACAAATTATGTTTATCATTACAATCTATTCTTTGCAGTGGAATATAAAAAAAAAAAAACCAAAGGTTGGTGTGTTAATTTGTACAATCCTCTTCTAGTCACTTTGGGACAAGCGAGCAATACATTAAGATTGATATTGATACAATCACCCTCTAGTGCACAGTGGGTTTATTCTTTTCCTCATTGAAGCACTATGGTGATCTTCACACAAGGGAGATCGGGTAGGAGCGGGAGGGTACCCTCGTAAAAATATTTCAATACATTTTTCCAATTTAAACGCGCTACTGTGAACTGTGTCAATGTCATTACGGTACCAAAAACATCAACTGAGATTTTCGAACTTATGTATTTTATCATGAGATCGAGGAAGGATACGTATACATCCAGCTTAGATGTCGTCCAGGGGGATTAGGACATGGATACCAAAACGTACTTCACATCTTTCCCCCTTGAAATGCTCATCTATTTCCAGTTAACCTCGACCTGCCTTACCCCTAGCGATCAAATCTAAAATATCCTACTCACCATCTAAACTAACGTTCTTCCGTCACCCTTCGGGAAGTGGTGGGAAAAAAAAAAAACACTCACAAGTGACTCTAGTAAGAGATTTTCTGTGAATATTGAGGCACCCCAAAATTTTTTTCTAGAAATTCCAAGGAAAATCTATGGGTGAATTCCCTTTTGATAAAATTTATGTCCTAGTTAAATTTCCTTTAATTAAGTTACCCGTTCTTTATGATGATTAGAGATACTGGTGGTCTCAAAGCCGGGGGAATTGAAAAACTTATTGTACCTTATTTCTCCATAAATTCGAAAATAACTGTTACTAGTAATTTCAATATTCTACAGAAATTTACGGAGTTTTAACCATTATTAGTAGAGATTAGTCATGTATTGTTAACTAAATAAGTGAGCTCTAGTTAAAAGGAACTATATCGGAAAAAATCTATTTTTGTTTCTATTTACCCTCCAACTCTTATACATAGCTATACTTCAATTTGGTGAAATTCCTTTTTTAATTTATGTTTGTGTGTTTTAAAATTTAATGTTAGTTTGGGATGAAATATAAGTATTTAAGTGGGCCCTAAATCCTGACATATTGTAAACCATAGGGTGCGGGTTTCAAGTGGTACGCGAAGATTCCATGTAGTCTATTTACCAGTGGTTCGGATAAAAAAATTCTTAGATATGTCTTAGACCTTTTATGCATTGGATTATACGGGTGTTCGAGTAGTTGTTCATTAGTGAAATCCCGCTTTGTAACTTTTTGTAAAAGTATTTGAGATAAGTTAAAAGGGGCCCGTTTTACTGTGTCTAGTTTTCTCTACACATTGTTTGCTAGGAAAATTACTTCCTTTATACTATTGAGATAACAGCGTGAAGAAAAAACGTCAACCAAAATTGCCCAAATTGTTAAAGGATGGGGTTTGATGGCCCAGTCTGGGACACATTTTAAAAGGATAACTTGCCCAACTAAACTTTAAAAAGATGAGCTCTTGATTTATATGTATTTATCTTTGAGTTAAGGGCTTATACCGAGGAACGCTATAAGGGGCCATCCAATAACCTAATTAACATCCACAAATGGAGTAATAATATTAAATTATTTAAACCAAGGTTCAGTCTGATCAACCGATAAACTGTGGGTAAAATAATTAGGTGCTTTGGGTTGTTGGGGATAAAAAAGGGAAGCAGTTACTATTGGAAGTTAAAGGAGCAATGCTTAATCCAGTTTGTGTGGGATGGGCTTTTAAAAAACCAAATAGCGCAAAAGGGGGGTGGATGGCTTGGAAACTTAGTTAAAGTTAGCTTTAAAGCTCGGAGGAAGAAGGGAAAGAGGCAAAACAGGGGGCGGACTGGATTTGTAAGCTAGGAAGAGAAACATACAACAATAAGTGTGTTGTGTGTGAAGTGTGATGAATGAACCTTTGAGTGTGTGAAGTTATGGTTCACCTTCAGTGGTATGAGGTGCTCGAACTCGACTGATAAACTATACTCCTAAGATCATGGTTCCATACCGGCCTCGGAGAACTACCTGGCGCAAATAGAACGCTCGTATATTTAAAGAGGCTGAAAGGAGAGGAATGATATCGGCGGGATAATAATAGTTTTAGCAGGAAAATGGGCATTTGAAAGATGGGAAAATAAAGCCGTAAGACGCCTAGATTAGAGCAGGGTGCGGAGAGAGGATTGGAAAAAAAAAAATACAAACGCTGTCGCATAAAGCCAGGTGGCCCAAATCGTTCCCAGATGAAAAAGGGCCCGGTGGTACGGTACCGCGATTGCTAGGAGAGTCGAAAAGTGACAGTAAGCATCTAAAAAACTGAATTGAAACTCATAGGGACGGTTTTTTCGGCGAAAAACCACGCATTTTTCCCCTAGCGCGACCTTCATTTGCAAAAAAATCGATTAGGAATCAGGCCTCCACGGTCAAGATGATATTTTTGCCGTTTGGTTTGCACGAGCCTGGGGGGGGGGCAAAAACCGGGAACCGGAACCTTTGTCGCCAATCCTCACCTTTCTATTGGTCTCAAACCTTTGGAAAAAAACTCAGCTGGCTGATGACACTGTTCTATCGTTTACACTAATTTCGTAAAGGGCTTTTTTTCTCGGAAAAAGCCAAAAAGGGCCGAAACCCGAACCCTCGATCGATAAGGTTTAATTTTCGGGGGACCCCCATATAAATTTTGGAAAAAGAGGTTTTCTTTTTGACCCACCCCAAGCACGTTTGGTTTTTTTTGGATTGAAAAGCAAAGTTTGCCCCCCTCCAAAAAATGGAACACCCTGGGACATACAAAAAACTAATGGTTCCGGTCAAGCAAGGGCCTTAGAGGGGGAATACTTGGCTTATTATGGGGACGTGTTATCTTTAGGCACCTAAAAAGCTTTCCTCCCAGGTTTTTTACAGGAACGTTTTGGGGATACTACGAACTCCTTTTGGGAAAAACAAAAAAAAAGGGGCCCACTTAATTGGGTTCGTTTATTTAATTGCTAGATAGGGGACGGCCCCCTGAGGTTTTGGACCGGCCCTATAGGCTAAGGTCCGTTATAGATCTATGATTTTTTCCGTAACAAAACTCTAGGAGGGGGAAAAGGAGAAAGGACGCGAAGAAAAACTTTGCTTATTGCATCCCCCAGTTTTGGCTGTTGCTGCGGAGGAAACTGGGGACTGGATTTTTTCCGTTTACGTGTGGAGGGGGGAAGTGGGGGGTGCCCTTAGGGGGAATTTTTACTCATGATTTTGGGAATGGGGGGCCTGAAGGAAAAATGGGTCATGATCGAACAACAAGCACCTGATGGAAGGACACCCACCCATGACTTTCCCTTCCCGACATGGAAGAAGAAGGAAGAATTTTCCTGGGACAGAGAGAATGGGGGGGGCCCCAGCAACTTTAGAATCCCATAGTCCAGTTTAGCGGGAAACCGATAATCAGGGCCCCAGCAGCACTATACAGGGGTGAAAGAAGGAAATCCCCAGACCACCCAGGACGGAAAAAAACAAACCCAGAGATTTTTACATTAGACAACCTGAGAACAGGAAAGATCCAGGGACATCCGCCAGTCCTTCCCCAGCTCTCCCAACACATGGGAAAACCCCCAAAAGTGGAAAAAAACCACCGTATTACTAACTTTTCCAAAAAAAAACCAGGTGAGATATTGGGGGGGGAAACCCAAAACTACCAGGGGACTACAAGGACTTACTTTTCAGAGAGGAGATCTAAATTTTTCCCAGCAAGGGGCAGAAGGCAAGGGGGGGTTTAAAAAAAAAAGGGAAACATAAAAAACACACAAAAAAGTGTGGGTTTACCCAAAGGAAAAAAATGGTTGTGCGAGAAAGCAACTGTAGTGAAAGAACCATCACCCACAATTTACGCAGGAGCTTGCACACAAAACCGGCGAATAAAAAGAAAATTGGATAAAAAAAACCCCCCTTTCATGTCTGCACTGCCTGAACCTTGCTTAATAAAAAAAGTGCCGCAAGGGGAAAAAATTGGGGGGACCGGGGAAACAAGAAACGACTCCTTGGGGGGGGGGTGGACAACGAAAAACCTTCTGGGGACAAAAACCCCCGACATCCCCCCGGTCGTTGACTGGACAGTCCTCGTAAAATGCGGGATGACCAAGAGATGGGTGAACCTGCCTTTATGATACAGGCCTTGCATTCGACGCAGTTGGGGTCTGTGCCGCCATTCCCCTAGTCAGGGGGGTGGCCCCTGGGGAACCAGGATGGGGGGACAGAAGGACCACTACTATAAGGAAAACCTATAAAAAACAAAGGTCCCACCTTTTACTAAAAAGTGTTGCCAAGCACCACCTCCCTTATGCGTTTGGCCATAGCCCAAGATTAAGGTCAAAAAAATCGAAAAAATTATGTGATCTGGGGTAATGGGAATCAGTCAGTGCAGCGATTCTTGGGACGAACGTGGGGGGACCCTCATTTTATTTTTATCCCCTTTGATTTTCTTAGGGTGTTAGGGTAGGTATTTGTGTTTCTTGGGTTGAGAGGGAAAAAAAAAGTCCCCATTCACCCCTATGTTGGTTGTGGTTGTCCGGCGGCGGCTGTCACCACTAGAGGGAACAGGTCCACTCCTAGGACAAATACCAAAAAAAAAACGGGGAATAACGGAGGAGTTTACAGGGAATCCCCACCCAACATCCCTTCCTGAGGAATTAAAAAAGGGCACACAAACTTGAAGGGAGGGATCCCAATCTCTAGGCCTGCGTGCGCTAACCCTGCTGTGTGTACAAAAAAAACTTTACCGGAAGGCCGAGCTCCAGCGCACTAACACTCTATCTCCTGCAAATCATTTTCTGACAAAAAAGGGGGAGACCTGGAAACAATTTCTAATCAAGGGAAAATTAGAAACCAAAAAGTGGGCTGGCTAGGTTCTCCTTGCCATCAGGGAGGAAAGCAAGGGAAATGGACCTAGAGCCTGGGAAAAAATGGTGCAAGGGAAAACAGGGAAAAACATGAGGAGCCCCCCAACTGATGTGGGTTCCTTCAGCATCCACGAAAACCGAATGGCCCATAGAAGGTCCTTAGAAATTGGGGCCATGGGCTCTTTGTTCTTGCCCTTTCCGTTATTTAGTAAGGGCCACAAATGGGCCATAATATATCGTGGGTGTGCCCACGTATTTTGACAGCGTCATTTCAGCGTCTGGTTCATCATTATTTAATTGGCCAGGTATCAAACGCCGATATTCCAAGATTATGTGTGAAAAATGTTGCCCCCCCGCACAAGTGTGGCCCCAGAGGAAAAAACAACAGCCGCCGTACTGCAAAAAATCCATGTAAACTGGACGGCCCCCAGCCCACCTCTGGGAGGGAAATTTTGGGGCCAATCCATTACTTGGGGGCAGACACAAAACCACAATTTCGACAACGAAGTTTAGCGGTGGATAAATTTGTGGGTCCACTTTTACTCGTAGCTAGCAAAAAGAGAAAATCCCTAAAGTATTTTATATACTCACGTTAGTGGGATTTGTTTTTTTTGCTCCATTGTGGGGCAGAGGCTAAATTCGCTTATGGGGCCCCGCCCGCCTGTGGGATTCTAAGCATGTTATGTGCTTGATGAGGCTTGCTTGAGGTCCCTGCTTCAACCATAATTTACTTTCGGCTTTAGGGGTATTTTTCGTGTGTCACAGATCCTGGGGACACCTTAATAATGGTTTTTTTCCCAGTTTCCGAAAAAAACAAAATAAATGAAGTGTTTTTAAAATTCTAAGGGGAAAAAAAGGCTCCCTAAAATGAAAAATGGTTCCCGGTCCGAGGTAAAACGGGACACGCAGAGGTTGTTTATTTAGGGACAATTTTCAAAGGCCCGACATTAATCCCCCACCTCTCCCCCCCACCACACCCCCAGGCAAATGGCCAGGTGGAGGCGGTTTTCCTTCTTTTTTCCTGTTTTTTATAAAAGGACCTTTCGGGGGAAACTTTGAGACCCTTTATTGTCCCATCTCCTTCGGAAAAAAAAAAAAAAAAAAACTTTTTTGGCGCAGGAGGGGTGAAAAAAAAAACCAGAGGAGAGCTGGGATCAATTTTACTTAACCCGAAAAAAGCAATAACCCACTATTTGCGTTTACCGCGGAATTTTTTAAAACAACCCCCAAAACAAATTCTACTGGGAATGCCTCCTGGCCACATTGCTGTTTGTTTTGGTTAGACTAAACCTATAAAAAAGGACCTTTTAGAGGCACTGTTACGTACTTGGACAGGATGATAAAAAGGCTGATGAGACGGTCATCATGTCACACTCTGCATCCCAATACGTGTGAAGGAGTAGTTGAAACCACAAAACGGCCTTTAAATCTAAAAACAGGGATGGGAATCGCGGCTTAAAAAAACTCAGGAACTGGCACTGCCCAAAGGAAAAAAAAAAAAAATGTTGTACGCCGTGTACAGCCCCGTAATATTCGTAAAAAATTAAAAATAAACATGGAGGCGCGGGTTTACCTCCTCGAAAAACCGCCACTGCGAAGGATAGGGGGAGCTAGAAAGGTTAGGAGAAAAACAGGTATTATATTACTCCTGCCCAGTAGCAATAATAAATTGGCAAATCCTTTCTGAGGGGGTCGGGAGAGAAGGGTCCATATAAAATTTGTTGAGAAAAATGTCGCGAGCTTGCCGCAACCAATTACAAGATTGCCATAAAGGGGATAGCAGTAAAAAATTTTACCACATAAACCTGCTGAAAGCGGGGATATTATGAAAGGACCAGGTGCAGATTATCCATAAACCAGGCACATTTCCTTGACACTGGCTTATTGCGACGGAATAAAAACTGAGGCAGAAATAAACCCCCACCCTGACCCCTCCTGTAGGGGGGAATACCCTCTTTCGTCAGTGCGAAACTTCATCAAGATGTTCATAATTAGTTGTTCAAACTTTTCCAAAACGGAGGAGGATGAATCTAGCAGGCACGGGATTTTTTCAAACAGTTGTTGAGGAGAAAAAAACAAAAACAACCCTAGTAACCACTCACGGATAAACCTGCCTTGGTGGCACAATGTTGCACCCACACATGATCTAACCAACCAGTGATAGAATTTTTTGATATGAAAGCGTGTTAACAAACCCACCGACTCAGACCCTCCCCGGTACGAAGTTAACGAGTTAAGATAACTATCCTGTTTCCTTATTATGCTAAAAAGCAAAGGCATTGAATTGTTGAGTGAGGAAATCCGAGTTACCTGCTTAAGGGAAAAATTAAATTTATCTCTCAAAATCATCAGTGGGAGTCGCAGGCCTTTATAGTGCGAGTGTGGTGTTTGCTTAGAAAAATCACTGTCACAGGAGAACATCGCCTCTTGCATAGTAATACTAACCGAGGCTTCAAAGGCTTCAACGCTGTAACGGAAATTTTCAAGCGGAGCCCCCTTACCGGATCAGAAATCAGAATCAGCTTTTTTCACCAAGCTGAGTAGAGCACGATACTTTTCGAAGATAGACCTTTTAGCAAAGGGTAACTATACCAGGATTCCCGGTAATGGGTCGCTAAAATATTTGGTTATCCAGATCCCCCGGTTAAAAAAGAGGAAATAGAGGGGGAAGGAAAGGAGACATATGTTTTTAGCCATTTAGTAATTTAGTTCTTCTGAAGGCCATTTTTTTACGAGTTTAATGTATATTGCCATTTGGGCTTGGGCCCTAAGCAAAACGCCCCCCAAGCGTCTTTTACTTCGTATGATGAGGAAGCTACTGGAACCCCTTGAAATACCCACCCCCTGGGATAAGTAATTTTTCATGGACGACATTTATTATTACTTATTGCCCACGAACACCTTTGAGGAGCAACCTGGACGCAGTTTCCCTACTCTTCGAAAGATTACTTAGGACACAAAGAAATATTTTATACTAGAAAAAACAGGACTCACCGCTTTCTCGCCCTACAAAAAATGTCAAAATTGCCTGCGTCGAGCATAGAAAACTAGAATTCCTGGGACACACTATCTCGCGTTCGCATGGATGCATTGTTTCCCAGATTTTTGCAATTACCGTAATATTGAGGGAGAGTTACAGCGGTCCCCCCCCCCCCCACGACCCCAGACTAAAAAAAAAAAGGATGTAAAAGGTCATTTGTGTCTTTTCTATGTGTCTCTATGTGGCTTTCTCTACCAGAGATATATATATTAAAGATTTTTTAAATACCCTGGAGTTGCGCCCATTTGACCGCCATTATAAACCAAAGAATGGGAAAACCCGGGACAAAGTATTAAAACCTGGACAGCGGGTTATAGCCCAAGTGAGTGCGAAAAATGGCCTACACGCTGCTGAAGGAGAAACTCACAGCTAGGGGGGGGGCCAATTTCTGCGCGGGACTGACCTGCCTCTGACTTAACCTCTGAACTTTTTTACGCTGCGAAAAGAAATAAACTAAGCAATTGCTAGCAAAATATAGGGGATAGGGGGTGAGCCAACAAACTCTTCCTGCAAGGCCTTGCAGCCCTAGTGATAGAACCTTCTGCAAACTTTTCCTGCAGTTATTTCCCCAAATCGCACTTAATGCTAGTAGGAAATATGCTTGGAAAATTGAACCCTGCTGGAAACAGAAATAAACTACTCTTACCATCGAACGAGGGGAGAGAATGTCTGTCGCTAATATGGGGGGCCCTGGTGCAGAGAAAGTTTCAAACATCCAATATTTATACGGGAAAAAGTTCACGGTGCAGGGGTGTCAGTCGTGATCCAACACCACAAACCGGTTGATATTTTTGCTTTTGCAGCGTCGGAAAAAACCTTAATGCCCGGCTTATGAGTGGGTCACTATGGTTTTCACTTACCTTTGTTGCAGCCATTATTCATTTTTTCACAAAAGAATACATACCTGGGAAGGGGGGAAAGAGAAAATAAAAACGTTAGGGCTAGGGGCAGATTTTTTATTTTTTTTGAGCAATGGGGGGTAACATCCGGACGCATAAAAACCGAGGGAAGGGACACCGAGGAGATAAGGTGAGAACGGAAAAAACTGGCCCAAAAAAGGGAAGAGGAAGGAAGACCCACTTTTGGGGGGGGGACAAGAAGAGGAGTTGGGGGGGACGGAAAACGTCAAACTTGGAGGGGGGGGCTTGTGTGGGACTAAGGGTAAACTGGGGGGGGTGGGTGCCCAATTCTTCTCTCTTCATTATTTTTTATTATTATTTACGTTGACATCGAATGTTTTTTTTTTTTTCCACCTTTTTCTCATTCCTCTCAATGGCAGTGGAAATCGAATGTCGGACCGCAAAAGTCCGGGGACGTTGTCCAGACTGTGGGGGGGGAAATTGTTCCACTGAGGCGGAAAATTCTCTCCTAGCTCGGGGTAAGATTTCAGGTATTTTTTCCTCCTCTGCTATTTTTTTAGATTTTACGGACGTTTTCATTAGTTGGGACCAATATGGACTGACCTTCGGTAGCGATAGGTAAAATTCCTGTTTTTTAAATTTTAACGGGAAACTGACCCTTGTGAAAAAACTTGTTTTAAAAAAACCAGTTTGTTTTATTTAAGGGGGGCCCCACCATTTAGGAAGAACCAAATCCCCCACGTCAGGGGACTTTTAAACCGCTTGATATTTGAATTGGGTAAGCGAACTGTTTTATCTAAACAAAACGGACAGCTAAATGTCACCACGATGTTGCACCCGCTTACGCTGATGGGGACGTCAATTAAATCTCACGTGTTTGGTCCCAAAGCGGAAAATGTTTCGAACCGCCTTAAAAGTGCGCCATAACAAAAAGGGCGGGCACAATAGTCGACAAAACGGGATCACTCTTCACTTCTCCACTTCGGTACTTGCCCGGAGAAAAAAGTAACGCTCGGCAACCCTTGACGGGGAACTCAAAGGGGGTCACTATGGTTATGGGTCCCCGCATTTTATCGGGCGGGGCACAAATTCTCCCGACATTTAAAATTCGGTGCGTGCCATACGCCTGAACTAGCCACGGTGTATCCCGTGTCTAATTTTGGGGTTTAGCGTTCTTCCCATCTTTTGAAAGTAGGTAAGTGGAAAAATCTCTCGTAGGGGGGAAATATAATGGGTGATGGAAAAAAATGGCTAGTGTTAGTTTACCTTTGGGCAAAAAAATCGACGCAAGAAGATTTTGGGTATGTTTACTTTTTTCATTCATATATTTTTCATGTTTTAAGAAATTCACGATCCACATCCAGCCACCATGGTGGAAAATTCGGGTTAAATATATTTTTATGAATTCCCACGGAGGATATTTTGTACCATTTGTTCATATAATAATATAAATTTATTTAAACGGTAAATATACTTTATATATATAATAGCTATTATTGAATTTTTCCAATTTAATTATTTGAATTATATTGCTTTCGAAACCCGTACGGGACCCTGGACGTTTAGGGGGACTTAAAAACGGAAATTAGAATTATTAAAACGAGTAATGATTTGGGGACAGGTGGGGGGGGGGGGAACCGTTGGTAAAAAATACTGAGATTCATTAATAAAAATTTATTTTTTATGACGATTGCGGCGATACCAGACAATGCAAACAGATACGCATAGAGTTGCTGTAAATGGTTGTTCAGGGGGAACAATTCTAAAAAAAACCACGGATGTCCAATAAATTTAATTGTTTTTAAAATTTTTCTTTTCATATCATAATTTTGGGGCGACTACATGGACGGGACGATTTTTAGGCATTAAAAGAAGGCGCACAGAAACATAGAAATTACTCGTTACTGCCGTTGCCCCGTGAACAATTATTTCTATGATAAAATAAAATTATGGTTGGTGGTTTTTTTTGTTTTTAAACTGAAACCAATTTTATAATTACAATTTCCCAAATCGGGTGTAAAAAGGCCCAAGACGATAAAAAAATCCAGTTTTTCTCAAAAGAAATTTTATAAATAAACTGCCCCCAACTTTGGGGGGCAGAGAAATATTAAATTAATAAAGGGGAGACAGACCAGGAGAATAAAACCTTGCGTAGAATTATCCAAAGATTAGGTTCTAAGGAACCTCTAGACCCATATTATGATTGTTAGAGGGGGATACCAACAAAATTCTTAAGGAGATGTAACCGGGCAAATAGGGTGGGGACCGGCTTAGGGTGAAGGGGGGTGAACTGCCTGCATTCCCTAAAAAAGCTCGTTAATTTAAAGGAATGGGCCGACCCACGTAATATCTGGTCCCTGTCAGTCCCCCCCCCCCTCTTATGGTTGGAGCCCTTTTTGGGCAAACCGGACCCAGAGACCCCCCCCCAATTTCTCGGCCCCAAGCGCTCAGAAATACGGAGTCCCCCCCCACCCCCCCCCCGAAGCAACAAAATAGAAAAAAGGGGCAAACAGTTCCCGAAACCATATTTTCAAAGGGGGACCTTAACCGTGGTGGCTAAAACGACAAAGGGGAAGGGACCGGGGGAGGGAAAAATATAAAAAAAAACCTAAAAAAAAACCCAAACACTGACTTTCACTATCAGGCCGGGGGCTTGGAAAAAGCTAAAGGGGGGTTCACGGAAAAAAAAAAAGGGAAACTCACTTACAATAAAATCAATGGCCTAAGTTTAAAAAGTTTCAATTAGTCCAATGATGAAAAAAAAAAAAACAAACTTGGCAAAATTGTGAGACAAACATAATACATAACCAGGCAGAACACACTAAAATTTTCATCGGACAATTTTTTTTACTAATTCATTTTCACCAATCTATTTTTCCAATTTTTTTATTTGCAAATTTAAAAAAACCCTTTTTTGGGGTGTTTTTATACTGTTAAACCCCCCCACGGGCTTTGGTTTTCCTTTTCCTTTAGATTGTTGAAAATTTTTGTTCTAAAAAAAAAAAAAAAAAAAAAAAAATCATATTATAATCCGTATCAAAAAAAAAAAATAAAAAAAAAATAGAAAGGAATAATAATAAAAAAATAGATAACTGAGAAAAGGGGACGGACGGGTTAGCGGAAGGAGGGGAACCAAAAAATATTCTTCTCCTTATAACAAATCTTTTTTTTCCCACCCAGGGGGGGATCCTGGGTTCGGAGGGTTTAGGGAAAGGGAATTTTACCCTCTTCGGTTCCAACCCCTTCGGGAAGGGGGTAAAAACCCAGGTTAGGGGGGGAATTCCTTGAGAGCCCACAAAATATCTTTCCCATATCAGAAATCTTAATTATTTTTCCTCTAAATATTTCATCCTTAAACCTTTATCAAAAACGGTACGTGGGGGGACCCAATTTTTCTGGTAAAATACTGATCTATGTCAAAATATCAGGGGGTTTGCGCTTTATCTGAATTTTTCACACATCACCACGGAAGGAGGATTTTTTAATAATTGTTTGCTTCGGGCCATAGGGGGGGGGGGGGGGGGAAATCCTTAACTTGTACAGGGGGGCCAAATTAAGGTTTTCACTGGACGGGGTCATTTACGTTTCTCTGTGCCCAAACATTAATTAGAGTGGTAGGGGGTGAAGCTATAAAACTTTTGTTGTGGTTTAATTTTGTTTCCCCATATTTTTTTTAATTTCATTTTAAAATATTGCTGTCATTTTACTTTTAACTCAAAATCACATTTCGTTCGTTTTTCTTCGTGTACGGAGGGCCTTTTTATATGGGGTATCGTAAAAAAAAATAAAAAACGTAAGTTTTAAATTTTTCTTTGTCCTTTTTTCTCCCAAAAAAAGGCCAAAAAAAACCCCAACCTGGATTAGTAGCAACTTTTTAGCTTCAAACCAAAATCGTTACAGGGGGGGATAAAAAAGGTTTTGCTCCCAGTTATACATTGACCAATTTGATAAAAATTAAAATGTTTTTTTTGGGGACATTTTATGGGTGTTATGGTTATAATGGGAAAAATCTATTGGGGATCGGGTCCAATTAGGGGGATGGAGGGGACGGGTGGGACACAAACCCACTCCCTGGTTGATCTAAATAAAACAGGTGGGATTTTGGTTTGTGGATTGTTTTAGTTCTCAAAAGGACGTAAACATCAAAACCAGGACAAAAAAGGAATCTCCAGGGGGAAACGTTTCTCATTCAAAAAAAAAAACTGTTCCGCAGTATGAAACAGGGGGCATTTATGGGGGGGAGCGGTTTTATATATTGTAGGGTGCCAAAACCACGGTGATGTTTTTTTTAGGTCTATCAAGGGGGTCAGGATTTGGGTCTTGTTTTTATTAATTCACTTTTTCTTACCAGGAAAAAAAATATTTAATTTTGGGTAGGGAGGGGTGTTTTTTATCGGATTTCTGGATTACTTTTATTTTCTTTTTCAGGTTTACACATAAAAAGTAAATTTTCTTTTGCTACCCAGTGTTACTTTCAGAAGGGTTTAACATTGCCGAGATCAAAAAAAAAAATAAAAAAAAAAAATCCCATTTCCTGTTCTTTCTCCTCAGCCAAGGGGTTCGTTAGAAGGCCGGGGGGGGGGGACTTATTACTTTAATAATTAAAATTTAAATGGGATCCCATGTTTTACTGTTTTTCTCTTCAGGGCAGGTCGTAGGCAAAAAACCCGCGTACTAATATTTAAATTAAATATTGGATCCATAACTGTTTCTCTCCAGGCATGGGGGGGTTGTAGATGGGGACTGAATATTAATATAAAAAATATATTAAACCCACCACTAAAAAAGGGATTACGTTTTTCAGGGCAACTCGGTCACAAAAATTTAAAAAAGGTTTATACTAAATTTTTAAGTTGTGCAGGAGTTTAGGGCATCCTTCCATAGTGTAAAAATTAAAAAGGAAGCCCCAATACTGTTAGTACATTTGTTTTTAAAAAAATAATGTTTTGGTTAACAGGGGGGCTTCCTGTATGGGAGTTACCCAGTTGTTGTGATAGTTTCTTATGCTATAATTTTAATGGGGGAGGTAAAAAACAAGGCGAAAAAAAAAAAAGAAAACGGTGGAAATTGTTTTCCTCCACGGCATGCCATAATAAAAAAAGGGTGATAACCATGTGGCCCCAAATAACAATATTACTAACAAAAGGAGTTCCTCTGAAATAGAACCCCAAAAAATTGGGGAAAAAAAAACAAACCTCAAAAAAAAAAAAAAAAAATTGGAGGGGCAAGAAAAAAAAAAAAAAAAAAAAAAAAAAAATAAAAAAAACCCCCCAAACCGTGAAAAAAAAAAGGTAAAACCAAAAAAAATAGCAGTATTTTAAAAAAAAAAATAAGGGGGGAAAACCAAGCTTTTTCAAAAAGAAAATAATTGAACAGAGAAAAATACAAAAAAACCCCCAGGTCTAAGTTGTAAATTATTTTAAAAAAAAACAGGGCTATTTGTGTGTTCAAGGGAAAAAAAAAACCTTTTGTTTGGTTTCAGAATCCCATTGTTGTCAGAATTTCCCTTGGGTTGTCAAGAAAATTTTTTCCATGTTGGTCAAGATCCTTGTTGGGTTCAAGGGAAAAATCATTTGTTTTTGTCAGAATTTCCCTTGTTAGTCAGGGAATTTCCTTGTTGTCAGATTCCCTGTTTTGTTTTTTCCCAGATTTTCCTTGTTTGTCACGATCCCTTGTTTGTCAGAAAATCCAATTTGTGTTTTTTCAGATTCCCTTGTTGGGTTCAATAGGAAAAAATCCCCTTTGGTTGGGGTCAGGGGGGGATCCCTTGGATCCCTTGTTGTCAAAAGATTTCCCTTTGGGTTGTAAGGTTTTTTTTCAAGAATTCCATGTTGTGGTTCCTGGATTCTTTGATTAACCAGGGCCCTTTTCCTCAGGTTGATCAGGAGTTTCCTTGGTTGTTCATGGGATTTTCCCCCTTGCTGTCCAAGGATTTGTTCCCATTGTTCCTTTTGTTGTCTCAGGATATCCGTGAATAGCTGGTTTGTCTCTTGTCCAGGATTCCCTTGCTTGTTTTCCAGAATCAGTATTGTTGTTGTTCTAGGGCCCCATTCCACGACAGATCCACTTGTTGGTCCCCAGAATTGACCCCTTTGGTTGGGTTTCAAGGGGGATTTCCATTTGTTGTCCAGGATTTTGACCTTGTTTGTCAGTATTCAAGATGTGTTCCTTTGCCATTTTTTTGTCTAAGGGAATTCCAGGGGTTGGGTCAGGATTCCCTGGGTATTGTAATGCAAGGCATTCCCTTTGAGTTTTGTCAGAATTTCCTTGGTTTGGGGTTCAAGGTATCCACCTGTGCTTGTCAGGGAATCCCCTTTGCTGGTTTCAGTGATCCCCTTGTGTTGTTTTTCAGGAAAATTCCTTGGTTTGGTTTCAGAAGGGGGATTTTCCCTTTGTGGCCCAGATGTTGATTCCCTGTGTTGGGGGTTCAGATTTTTCCCTTGATGGTTTCAAGCAGATTCCACTTGTTGTCTCAGGAAATACCCTCCTTGCTGTCAAAGGAATCCCTGTTGTCTGTTTCTATGATGCCCTAGCGTTGGTCAGATTCCCTTGTTGGGGGGGTTCAGATTCCTTTGGTATGTTCATCGATTTCCCTTGGTTTGTTCAGGAATAAAATCCGTGTTTGTCTTTCAGGTCAGATTTAATTGTTGTTTCAAGTCAGATTTCCCTTGTTTGTTTTTCAGGAATCCCCTTGTTGTTCAGGGAATTTCCCTGATTGTGGTGAAGGGTAAGTTTCCCTTGGGATTGGGTTTCAGTAATCCTTTCTTGGTTGTTTCAGATGGGTCGGGTTTCCCTTGGTTGTACGATCCCCTTGTTGGTAGGGATTTCTGATTCCTTGTTTGTCGTTGTCAGATTTTTTCACTTGGTTGGTCAGGGGGGATCCCCCTTGGTTTGGGTCCAAGGGATTTTCCCTGGTTGTCCCAGATTTCCTTGTTGGGTTCTCACAGGGATCATGAGTCCCCCTGTGTTGTTTTCCAGGGATTTCCTTGGTGTTGGGGTCAGTATTCCCTGTTGGGTCAAGAAATCCCTTGTTGGGTCAGTGGATAATTCTTCCCTGTGTGGTTTCAGATGACTTTGGTGTCTTCAGAAATCCCCCTTGTCGTGGACAGGGGAAATCCCTAAGTTGGTCAGAAAATACCTTGTTGGTGTTCAGAATTCCCTTGTTGGGGTCCAGATTCCCCTTGTTGTCGGGATCCCTTGGTTGGTTCTGAGATTCCATTGGTTTGGTCCCAGATTTTTTTCCCTTGTTCTGTCAGATTCCCCCTATCTGTTGTTTTCAAGAATCCTTTTTTTCTTGTTTGGTCAAGATTTTACCCTTGTTGGGTCAAGATTCCTTATGCTGTCAGGATTTTTCCCTTGGTTTTGGTAAGGGATCCCCTTGTTGGTTCCAGAAATCCCCTTGTTGGTCGATGTTCAGAAATTTCCCTGTTGGGGTTATCTCAAGAAATTTCCTGTGGTTGTCAGAATTTTCCCCCCTTGGGTTGTCAGGGAAATCCCCTTGGGTAGTCCTAAGATCCCGGATCCTTGTTGTTCAGGATTTCCCTTTGGTTGTACAGTTCAGGGGGGAATTCCCCTTGTTGTGTGATATGCATTGTGGTCATGATTTTCCCTTGGGTTGTTCATAAGATTCACTTGGTTGCTTGGTCATGGTTTCCCTTTGTTGTGTTCAGAATTCCCTTGTTGTGTTGTTCCAGTTAAATTCCTTGTTGGTGTTGTCAGAAAATATCCTTGTGTTTGTTGTCAGATGTTTAATTCCCTTGAGTTGTCCCAAGGATTGACCTTGGTTGGTCAAGATGTCCCTTGGTTGGGGCAAAGGATTCCCTGTTTGGTTCAGATGAATTCTTGTTTGGTCAGATCCCTGGTATTAGTTTTTAGAGATCCCCTTGCCTGGGGCAGATCCCTCGTTTGGTCTGGGGGATTTCCTTGTTGTTCAGGGATTCCCCCTTGTTTGTTTTTCCAGATCCCCTTGTGATGTTCAGGGGATTATTCCTTGTTGGTTTTCAAAGAATTCCCTCGGTGTGTGTTCAGAAAATTTTCCTTGCTTTGTCTCAGAGGATTTCCCCCCTTGGTGTTTGCCAAGTTGTACAATGGGCATGGATGGTTTCAGATCTTGGTTGGTCAGGGGGAATCTTCCCTTGTTTGGTTTTTCAGGGAGTCCCTTGGTTGTTCCCAGATTCCCTTGCTGTTTCAGATGTTTATCCCTTTGTTGTCCAGATTTCCTTGTTGTCGGACAATTTTCAAATGATAAAGTCAAGGGGGATCCGTTTCCTGGTTGAGTTTTCAGTAATTCCTTTGTTGGTTTTTTCACCGATTCCAACTGGTTGTTCAAGGATTTTCCCTTGTTGTTCCCAGAATCCCTTGGTTGTTATAGGGGATTCCCTTAAATGTCAGGATCCCCTTATGTATGGTTCAGATTGTCCACTTGGTTGGTTTTCAGGAATTTCCTTGTTACAGTGAATTCCAGATTTTTCCTTGTTATGTCTCAGGGATAACAATTCCTTTTGTGTCAGATTTCACACTTTTTTTGCTGAAAAAGAAGAAAACATTCCCTTTGGTTTGGGTCATCAGGTATTTTTCCCTTTAGTTGTCAGATTATATTCCATTAGGTTGTAATTCAAGATTTTTCAAGAGTTGATAGCTGAAAATAATCCCTAAGTTGTCCAGATAGTTTCTTGAATGTCAAGAAATCCCTTGTTTGGTACAAGAAACATCAACAAACAAAAGAGGCAGGAATCTTTCCCTTGTTGTTCCAGATGTGCTCATTGTTTGTCAGAACCATCCTTGCTGTTTTTCAGAAATTCCCTTTGCTTGTTTTCACAGATGCACTTGTTATGGTACAGATTTTTATTTCCCGTGGTTTGTCAAGAATTCCCGTGTATGTTTCAATGAAAGTCATTCCCTTCGTTGGTTCAAGACTTTCCCTTGCGGTTGGGTTCAGAATTTCCCTATGCCTGTTGAATGATAAATCCCTTGTTTGTTCAGGAATTTTTCCACTTCTGTTGTTTTTCCAGGGGAATCTTGGTGTTCCACCGGAAGATTCCTTGTTTGTTCAGGGATTCACTTGTTTGTTTCCAGATCCCTTGTAATGGGGTCCCAGAAGGCCTTTCACTTGTTGTCAGAATTCCTACGTTGGTCAGGGAATTTTCCCCTTCTAGTTAATAATGTCAGAGAAGTCAAGGAAAATCCTTGTTGGTATTTTAAAAGAATCCTTTTGTGTGGTTCAGGTTTACCTTGTTGTTCCAGATTTTCCAATTGGTTGTTCCCCAGTATCCCTTGTATGGTTACATATTGGGATTTTTCATGTTGTATTGTTGGAAGACATCCCTTTTGGTTTGTTCAAGATTCCCTTATAGTGTTTTCAAAAGCAGGATAGTTATTATCCTTGTGTCCAGATTCTTGTTGTCCAGAATTCCCCTTGTCTGTCTCAAGATCCCCTTGTTGTTCAGGGATTATCCCTTGCTGGGGTTCCCAAGATCTTCCCTTATAAAAATCTGTTTCCCTCAGAAATTCCCCTTATGGGATGTCCAATGACTCACCCCTTAGTTGTCAAATTTCAGGACACTTCCCTTGGTTTGTTCAAGAGATTTGTCATCTTGGTTGGTTCTCAAGCATTTCCCTAAGTTTAGTTTTCCAGTTCAAATTCAGGGGGATTACATTTCCCCTTCTATGATGTTTGGTATGTCCGATCAGAATCGCCTTGATTAAAATAAAAATTTTCCAAGATTCCCTTGGTTTATGGTCGTAGTGTGATCCCCTTTGTTCCAGTCAACAAAGAGAGAACAAACTTTTCCAATAAAATGGGTTCCAGGAACTAAAAAAAAAAAAATTGTTCAGATTCACTAAAATTTGTTCAAGAGATTTCCCCTTGACATGTTCAGGGATTCCATTTGTTAAGGGTCCAATAGGGGGATCTCCCTATTGCCGTTGTCTTGTGTCCAGATCGCCTTGTTGTGGTTAATAACAGATTCTCCTTTTTTGTTCATCAAAACAGATCAAATATTTAAAACAAAGATTGGTATCACAGTTTTTTAAGATTAAATCCCTTTGTTGGTTTTTTCGAGATACTATAATTTTTTTTTCCTTGCTTGTCAGAATTCCTTGGTCTTTGTCCACCAGCGACCTATTCACACCCTTGTTGGGAATAGAGATGCTGACAGATTTCCTTAAGTTTTGGTCAGAAAAAATCTACCTTGTTTGGTTTTCAGATCCCCTATGGTTGTTGCTCAAAGTTTTCCTTCGTAACAGTTCCAGGGGGAATTCCAAAACCGATAAAAAAAAAAAGTATACAAGATCCCCCTTTGTTTGTTTCATAGGATTTCCGATGTTTGTAAGAACGATCCCCTTTGTTTGTAAGATCTTTCCCTTATGAGTATTTTCAGAATCCTTGGTTTGTCAAGGTTTTCCCCTAATTGTTGGTCAGATTCCCCCTAATAAAAATGGTCCCAGATTGTTCCCCCCTTGTTGATTAAAATAGACACTGATACCTTTGGGGTATGTCAGATTCCCTTGGTTGGTCAGGTAAAAAAATCCCTGTGCTGTGTAAAAAGAATCCACTTTGGGTTGTTTGTGTCAGAATTTCCCTTGTTTTGGGGTTCAGAATTTGTCCCTTGTTTTGGTCAGATTCCTTGTTGTCCCAGGATTCCTTGGTTGTTTCCTCAGATCCCCTTTGGCTGTTTTTCAAAGGAAAAATCCCCTTGCTTTTGTCAGGGGAATCCCTTGCTGGGTAAATGTATCCCTTTGGTTGTTTTTTTCAGATGCCTTGGTTGTCAGGGAAATTTCACCTTGCTGTTTCAGGAGAAAAAAATTCCCTTGTTGTTTCAGGCGTAATTTTCTTGGGGGTGGTTGTCAGGATTTTTCCTTGTTGTCAAAAGAATCCCCTTGTTGGTCAGGATTCCTTGGTTTGGTTTCCAGATTTTCCTTGTTGTACCAGATTTTTTTCCCTTGGTTGTTTTCAGAAAATCCCCTTTTTGTTTCAGGAATTCACCTTGTTTGGTTTTTTTCGTTTTTCCTTTGTTGGGTCCAGGGGAATTCTCTTTTCCTTGTTGGTCAGGGAAAATTCCTTGTTTGGGTCGGTCAGAAATTCCCTTGTTTGTCAGGAAATCCCTTGGATGTTCAGAATTCCTGGTTGTCAGATTTCCCTTGTTGATTCAGATCCCCTTTTGTTGGGTCAGTATTCCTTGTTGTCAATTTTTTCTTGTTGTTTTTTTTTCAGATTCCCTTGGGTTTGGGTTCAAAAAGGATTTTTTTCCCTTGTTGTCCAGATCCCTTGTTAGGGTCAGTTTTCCTTGTTGTCAGGAATTCCTTGTGTCAAGGATCCCCTTTTGCTGGTCAGAATCCCTTGTTGTCAGATTCCTTGTTGGTTTTCAGATTTTTCCTTTTGTTGGTCCAGATTCCTTGTTGGTTTCCAGTCCCCCCTTGGTTGTTCAGTATCCCTTTGTTGGTAAGTTCCCCCTTTTGGTGTCAGGATCCCTTGTTGTCAGGGAAATTCCTTGTTGTTCAGGGAAATCTCCTTGTTGTTCAGATCCCCTTGCTGTTTCAGAATTCCACTTTGGTTGTTTCAGGGCTGGGGAACTCCCAGTTTAAAATTTCCAAATAAAAAAAAAATATAAACTTCTGTTTGTTCAAGGGGGGACTTCCCCTGTTGTCCAGGCTTTCCCTTGTTAACCATTTTAACTCCCTGTATGTCATAAACTCCTGTTTGTCAGGTGAAAAATTTCCCTGTTTGTCATATTTTTCCTTGTTGTAGGATTTCCTTGGTTTGTAACAGCAAAAAATAAAAAATAAAAAAAAAAAAAAAAACTAAATTTACAATAAAAAAAAAGGGGTTGTCTCTTTATTTCAGGGGAAAAATCGTGGAAATTCAGTGGGGGGGCCTGGTCAAAAGATGGGGGAAAAATAAAAAAAAAAAAAAAAAGGGATACGGAAAAAAAAAAAAAAAAAATAAAAACCTATTTTGGAGGGGGACAGCGTAACTTCGGTTTTAATTGATTTGGTTAAAAAAACAGGTCAGGAATTGGAGGTGGATGGGGAAAACCCTGGGTAGTTTTCAAGTTAGGGATGGCGATAGGGATAGGGTGGGGGGATTTTGGAATGGGAGAAAAAATAATACGATGACAAAAACAGGAGATGTGAGGATGGAAGTGGAGCTAATGGTTTTGGGATTGCTTTGGTTTTCTTTTGGGCTCGTTTTTTCAATCTTCAGGTTTTATTCGGGTCTCTGTGGTTTGGAAAAAAAAATTTACTCCATTTTTCTTGTCTCCTTCTTTTTAAAAAATTTTTTTTTTTCGGTTTCTGCGTTTTTTAGTGTTTGTCCCAATCCTCCTTCTTTAACCCGCCAACCCTGTACATTGGAATTCTTTTGTTGCTTTTTTCTTATTCAATTTCATTCAATTTTTTATCATCTAACTTTCTTTTTTACATTCGTAACTTTTCTTATCCCATTCTATATTTCGTTCTAAAAAATAAAGGATTTTCATAAAAAAAAAGGGGGAACCCCCAATTTAACCAGGTCCGGTCTCATTTTTTTTGCGGTCTTTCCTTTAAAAATATTGTTGATACTTACAAGGTCTGTTATAAAAACTGAAAATCCTGGGTTATTTCAAACGGTCAACGTCAGTATTTTAATTTTTTTCGTATTTAAAAAACTTTTTTTTCGTTGGCGTATTTTGGTTGTGTGTATGGTGTGTTATGCGAAAAAAATTTATATTTTACTCATTTCACAGGACCTGATCGGACCAGGACATCAAGGCTTCGTGCCCCAGGTTTTTGGGGAAAATTGCAGGCCATTTCTCATGGGGGACTACTTGTTTTTTTTCGGGGGGGGGAAAACCATCATCCCCGATAACCCTGATTTTTAATCCTTAAAAGGTTTTTTCCCCAGGATTCTTGATGGTTTTTCAATTGGGGTATTTGTTTATTTGGTCAAAGGGGGACGGGCTAAATTTTTTTTATCAAAATTTTGTGATTGGGCAAAAAGGGGGAGGGGCTGCGGGGATCAAAAAATCAAGTTTCTATATTACATAAATAAAACTTTTTTTCCAGGGAATTCCCTGAAACTCAAAATTCATCAAGTTCCCAGTCCCAGGGCCAGTGTAATTGGGGCTCTTGAAAAATAGGAGAACCAAAAAAAAAAACAAAAAAAAACATTAAAATAAAATAAAAAAAGGGGGGGGACGTTTTATAAAAAAAATTTGGGGGATGTTTGGGGTAGAAAGAGGAGGGGATTGGAAAGGTTGGGGGGCGTTGGACCAAGATGGGGGACCGGACTGTTAAAAAATAAGACAAGTATGTACAAATGGGGGGGACGTGGACACGATGAAACTGGGGACGTGGGGGGACAAGAGGGACTGACGTGGGGGGGGGACCCCTGGGGGGGGGGGACGGTGAACAAGGGGATGCCTGAGCCCCCCCCAAGAAGATAACGTGACCAAAAAAGATTGACTGGGCGTGACAAGTGGATGGGGGACACTCATCACAGCCGAGTGCCGTAGCACCCCGCAAAACGATGATTGACTATTGGGGGAACCAAAAAGGGGATGGACTGGGGGGGAACGTGGGAATTGATGCCCACAGGGATGGGGGGACTGGGGACGCTGAATTAGATGGACTAGAATCCCCCAGGGGGATCATGAGTGGGCCCCCCCCTGGGTGACAACCCCCTAAGTTGACAGCTGGACCCGCCCCCCCCCCCCGTGATCGTCAACAAAGAATAATAGGAATCACCAGGGAGAGAAGATACAGGGATAAGGTCACACCTCCAGTTTAGAACATGAGGGGGACTGTTGAAGATTATTTATACCAATATAAAGTATAAAACTTGGTGAAAGATGGGATTTGGGGGGGGGTACACCCAACCCATTGGGATTAAAAAAAATGTTGGAATGTTTAAGGTGAAATTTTACACGGTAAGGGGGGGGCCCCCTTGATTAATTCTGGAAAATCCAAAAACCCTAGTGGAGAGGTTGAAAGTAGGGAGGGTGGGATTGGCCATACATAACCCCAAACTGGGGATTTTTTAAAACAATTTTAGGTAATTATTAAATATATATTTAAATTAGTTTAATAATATGGGGGAACAAAACTGTCTCGATTAGCATTTTACACGTGGTCGGTGGATAGGGGGCCCTTGTTCTTGTGGTGTGGTTCACAAGGGAAGTGGGGGAAAAGTCAGGGGGAGGGATCCAAAAAACAAAACGTTGACAAAAAAACAGGGGAGGGGGGGGGTGTAAGGGAAATGAGGGAGACATTGAACCTTCATGTCTGGCGTCGTCCGAAAAAAGAACTTGTCTCTTCACGGTGGATTGACGTCATTCGGAGGGTGGGCTCGAATAGGGCACTCCACCCCCTCCTCCCACCATGGTGCGCAGCCTCTGCAGTTATCATATCGTCCGCACAGGGGGAAAGGGACCATTTGCAGGGATGGGTAACGTGATTTGGCAGACCTGTATATACAAAGCTCCCTGGGGAGTTTGATGGGGGTTGGATGAATAATGTGGGGGAAGTGTAGTGAATGATATGGAGGAGAAAGAAAATGAAGTGAAGGAGAATGAAGTGAAAGAATTGTGCGCTGCCACTGTAAAAAATAAAATTGGGGACTCCCTTGTAAGTTGGGGGACCATTAGCCCCCATAGGCCTTTTTTCATAAAACTAGAAAGGGCAACAGATTGTCCGAAGGTCAAAAACAGTTTTAAAATAATTAAACATTTTTCCCTTGTTTGTTTGTTGTTTTATTTATTTTCTATTTAAAATGTTAATGTTTTAACCTTGTTTGGTTTGGCGGTATAAAAACATAAAAAAAATATTTTAACAAGTATCAAACCATATCCATGAAAAAATTTAAAAAATAAATTTTTAACCTTTTGTTTTAGTATAATCCATATATATTAAAAAACTCAATGGATTAGGGTGGGACTCATCATAATATCTTGTCTGCAAAAAAAAAAAAAAAAAAAACCCCCCTTCATTCTCTGTAGCTTAAATGTTGGGTCCTTTGTTGGCGAAGAATGGGGGGAGGTTAGATACCAATAAAATGAGATATAGTTTACCCAGGAAAAATGGAGAAAGAAAAAACTGGAGGAAAATTAGTGGTTTTTTAACGGATGGCCAACATGGACAAAAGTCCAGGTTTTAGGTTTATGTTGCACCACATAAGTCCCTAGGATGGTAAGCAGTTAGAAGAAGAAGCTGTTGGAAGTAAAGTTTCCACATTTTCTTTTGTGCTAAAGATCTAAAAGGCCTATTGCTTCTAAAGGGTGTCTCAAAATTACGTTATAATGTTTTTTCCCACTTTGCCATTTTAAAAATTACAAATAAATATTTGTAGTTTTTTGCTCAAAATCTCCAAAAGAAAAAACTTTTTCCAGTTTCCGGGAACATTTATTTAAAAAATCATAAAAAAAAAGGTAATAGGACGGAAAATACTGGTTATTTTGCAAATTTAATTTTAATGTAAATTCGTAAAAAAAATAAAGGAACACTAGGTTTTACGTGGGGGCAAAAATTCCAAGGGGCAGGGGTTGTCTTCCTTGTTTTTTGGCCTTTCATGTAGGTTTTATCTCATGGATTATATTTCCAACCCATTTGCTCCATACGAATTTTGGATTTTGCTCTTGTTATAAAAAAAACAATAAAAAAAAAAAAATCTTGGTGCGCCCAATAAGTATTCTGTTTTTTCGTTTATCTTGGGTTATCAAAATAAAAAACTAATATTCTAGAAGATTATTTTTCTTTTTATTAATTGAGTGTTTATCCCCGTGCTGGGGAATGGGGGAACCAGGTTCAAAAAAAAAACCAAAATAAAAAAAAAAAGGTAAAGGGCATAAAACCCTTTCTGGGGCAATATGGAAGGGAAAATAATCCCCTGGGGATGGGGGGGATTTTGGAAAACGGTTTTGCTTGGAGTGGGGGGGGACAAGGTAAAAATATAAAAAAAGTTTTTAATAAGGTCCACCACCTTATACTCCCAACTAATATTTACTCTTACCCGGTCTTCTTTTCTCTTTAATTTTCTTCATTTCATTATTAAATTTATTTGCCCTAAAGCACCTTCGCCACATAATCCTAGTCATTTATTGGCCCCCACCATATACCCCAAATTTGTATTCTTTTTTTTTCAGTTTTTTGCTGTTTAAGGGAAGGAATTAGGGGAGAATAAAAAAAACAAAAATAAAAAAAAAATAAAAAATGGTTTCCTGGCACTTCCACATGTGAGGCGGGTAAAATAATTGTTTTCCAAAAAATAACCTTGGGGTCTTGTTATTTCTCTGGGCTAAGTTGGATTAGGCGTTTCCGTTCCAGGTTTTCTTGGTGTATTTTTCTTTTGTTTTTTATAATTAAATTAGGTTAGGCTGTGGGGGGCCGTTGGGTTAAAAATCCTGATATAAATGGATGGGGTCCTTGCTGCATCCGATTTAAGGGCTGTCCAGTGGGGGGATATAATAAAAAAAAATAAAATAATTTGGCCTTCTTTTTTTTCAATTGGCATCCAATTATACTTTATTTTAATATATAATGTCAGTATAATATTTGAAATGGGAAAGAAAAAAAAAAAAAAAAAAAAATATAAAAATAACGTTGCTATTGCAGGGCCCATTTTATGGCTTTCCCATTATTTGTTTATCTTTTTGCTAGCCCAAGCATAAGTTGTATTTTGTTTTACCATGGGGCCCAGGGTTAATATTTTGCCCACAGTACTTCGCTGATTTTCACGGCCCCGCACCTGATAAACTTTACAATTTTGGAACTCTACAAATTGAAATTACCAGGTTTGGGGAACATCTTAAATTCTGATATTCTAAAATTTTTGGACCAATTTTTACATCTTTTGTAAAAATTGGACCCACCTGCCGATTACCAACCCTGATATTTTACACTATTAAACAAAATTTTTCTAAACATTTAAAGAATGGGTCATGGGTTTCCTATTATTTGTCATTTTCCTCATTTTTTTTCCGATACCTAACAAATCTGGAACATTGATACCAAATAAAAACATCTAAAACTTTAAAAAAATAACCCATCTGTTTCTACAGGGTTCGCACAGAGATGAAAAAAATTTGTCCAGCGGGGGGATGAAAAAAGGGGGACCAGGATAATCTTACCTTTTAGGGACGCCAGAAGATTGGGGGACGGGGAAAATTTCTGTAAAAATTTCCGGACTTGGCTTGTTAGTTTTGGGTTTTTTTTTGGGAGTTTTTTTTTAACAAAAAAGGTTACCAAAAATTTTACCATAAAAATGGTAAAAATCGACACCCGCAACAATTTATTTGTTGTTTTGGTAAAGTTATGGGGTTGTCAACATTAATGTTTAAATTTTATTAATTCTGGTTTCTTTGTCTCGTTTTCCAAAAAACATTCTGGAATCTATAAGTGAATCAATTGGAATTGGATATTTTTAATTGTTGGGCTCCCACTGGGGGACCACCTTTTGTTTTCAAAAAATACAAAAAATTTTTTCAATCAAAAAAATCATAAATCAATTTATAAATTCCAAATAAATAACCCCCATTTTTCAGCTTTTCCCCATGAAAGCAGGGCGAGGGGGGGGGGACTTTTCTAATAATACAAAACCCCCCCCCACGATGCCAAGTCCGTTCTTTTCACGGTGCCTAAAAGTCCTCCCTAAATTTTCACCGGTTGGGCCGTCAAGTCCATGGGTTTTGTCCATATAAGTTCTTAAAAAACTTCAATATTACTTACCTCCCACGTCTGCCGGAAACCAAGTTTTCTCTTCTCCGTGGTTTTTTCTCTTGGCCTATTTTGTTTTGCTGGGGGGGGGGTGACCCCCAGAAAAATGAAAAAAACTAGCCTAGGGTAAAGGCTTTAAAAAACAAATGTTTTCCCTCAATTGGGATTGTTCCAATTTTTCCATCGGGGGGCAGTGTCTTTTTGGCTTTTTTTCCTATCCTACTTATTTCTTACTGGCCATTGTTTGATATCGATGTTTTTTTTTTCTGTAATTACCCAATTTTTTGGGCCCATAAGGGGAATGATAGGACCAATGGCGATAAGAGGGCAATCCCTGGTCGGAAACTTCCTGTTGGGCATTTCTCAATAAAACAATTAATAATAAAAAGTTCTGTAAAGTTCTTTCCAACGAAAAAAGGAAAAAAACTTTGCACTGCCCCAACGTCTTTTTTAACCAAGGTTTCCTTTTAATGGAGGTTAAATGATCTTTTAGGGGTTAACTCATAATTAGGCGGCCTTTATCAATGTTTTAGTTGATTTAATCTGTGGTTGAACAAGGGAGGAGGGGTGGGGGGGGGGAAAACAGACCGTGAATGCAATTGGGGCCGGTAATTGGGGGTGGGTCTACAAAATGTCAAAAAACACCCCTTATAAAGGGCTTGAATTTGGGGGGGGGGAACACATATATTGGAATGTTTGGGTTCCGGCCCCTTAATGTATTGAATTTGAAGGGTATTTGCTGTGTTTTTTCAAGTTCAGTTTAAATAAAAAACATTTTGTATATATTTCGTTTCTTGCCTTTAATTGGTTTGAAGGTTTGAAACATTTTAACTTATTTTTGATATTTTCAATCTTTTTGTTTACGTAAAAACCGGTATTCTTTCTCAGGGGGGGTGGACCAAATCGGATAAAAAAAAAAACCCAAAAAAATATCCAGGGGAGGGCTAAAATAAAATGATAAAAATAAAAAAAAACAAATAAAGAAAATGTTGGAGAAGAGTTTAATTGAATAAACCCAAAAGGGAAAACAAATTATGTTCAATCAAAGGGGGAAAACTTTTGGGGGGGGGGGAGTACAAGGGGGGGACTTCCATAAAGTTTTAAATAGTTTACAAATTTCACGGGCCATTCCTGACCAGTGGCACAACATGGTTTTTCTTTGTTTTTTAACCCCTTTGTTAGGCCGGTCTCTAGTTTTTTTGGGTCACAAAAGCTTTGGTAGGAAATTTTAACTTTTTTCTTTCTCTTTAAAAACTTTGTGGGAGGAAGTTTCACTAAAAAATAATAACAAGCATTGTTCTTGTAATTTTGATTTTTGGAATTTCGGTATTCCTCAACGTGTATTCCTTAAATAAAAAAACAAAAGGGCGGGGGGGCTTTTCTTTTTCTTTCACCTTTCCTTATTTACCACCTTGTATTGTGGGGAAACCCGGCCTTGTCTATCCAGGTTTTCCAAATGGTTTAAAATCCTTAGTCATATACTTTTTTGACGTTTCTTTTCTAATTCATTGCAAGCCCCCAATTGATAAACAAAAAAAAAGTTCTCCAAAATAATACTTTCTCGGTTTTTTGCACGTTTCCTTTTGGTTTGTTGTCCAATTTTAAGGGGAGGCATGGCAAGCTGGCCTTGAGGGGGACTTTTTAATTTAGTGTTGGAAAAAAACACTTTGGTTTTGTTTTTCCGACTTTCAACAATCCATTTTCACAAAAAGCCACAATGGAATAAAAGCTACCTTTGGCCCTTTTTTTGTATTTTTTTTAAACTGGTTTGCAATTAATCGATGGGCTGTTTCTCATAATGGGTTCTTGTGGTTCTGTTTATTGGGTTGGCCAAAAAAAAAAATTATTTTTTTGTGTTGGATAGTAAAACCTGTATAAGGTTTTTGCTGTGGGTGACCGGATTGGATTTAAATTTTTGGGTTTAGCTTTTGGGAGTTTTTTAAATCAAGGAAAAAAACTAGCATTTAATTTTTAAATTTTGTCAGAAAATAGGCTTCCAATAAAATGTTTACACGGACCGAAAAAAAAAAGTTAAAACATCATAAAACGCTTTCTGTCTTTTAATAAAAAAAAAAAACATTGCAAAAAAATTCGGGGGCGTGGACTAATTTTTTGAGCTAAAATTTCTAGAATACAGGAAAAAAACCAATTTAATAAATACTCCCCCAAAAAAATAGGGTTTCTAAGCCCAGGGGAGGGGGGGGAAACTGTAGAAATTTTTTTACTGGTCGTTATTGTTTTTCCAATTATTTTTCAAAAAAGCTCTTTTTAGTCTGTTATCCAGCGTTTTTTATGGGGCAGTATTTTTTTGATGGGGAACACAGGTTAAAAAAAAAATAAAATAACCCTTTTAATAACTTGGTGAATAAAAATTTTCAGATTTTCTTAAAGGTCAACTTGTCTTTTTTACTTTAATAAAGTGAAAGCTATAAAACATGTTAGGGAAAATAAATTAGGAGATTGTAATAGAATAGGCGATGGGGGAAAACCTTTACTATTTGGCCAGAAAATGGGTCTACATTGGGGCAAGTTTTTGGTAAGGGGGGGGAAAAACATGTCCTAGTAAAAAAAAAAAATATTAAGAAAAAAAGTAATGTAAACAAACATAGGAAATACCAAATTTATCACTGATTTTTTTTTAAAAAAAGTCATTGGGCCATTTTCCACTCATTAACTATTAGATATTTAGGTGGGCCTTAAGAAAATAGCCCTCCAGGGGGGGGGGGGGGGGGGGGGGGGACCTGGAGTATTTAACATAAAAAAAAAAAAAAAACAAATTTTTAAACAAGAAAACATAAAAAAATTAAATATATAAAAAAAAATAAGTTTAGTTAAACAAAGGTAATTCAGGGGAAATTATTTTCAGTCTCAAACCAAAAAAAAGAATCTAGTTAATGTAAAAAAAAAACATATGGGGGGGGGGGGGGAATGGACGTGAAAAAATTTTAAAAAGTGTAAAAAAAAATTAAAACAATAAAATTTACTTTAATTTTCCAAACGGTCCCACCCCCAATCTTTCGAAAAATACCCTTTCCCCCCCCCATTTTCTTTTGTTTTTTCCAAAAAAATTAAAAAAACATAATCCAAGTGGGAACAAAATCTACCAAATTTTTGGAACAAAGGGGGAAAAAAAAAAAAACAAAAACCCAAACACCAATTCGTAAAAAAAACAAAAAAACGTCAATGGCGCCTGTTTTCAAATAAAAAAATTTCCAGGAGGGGGAATTAATGGTACAAAAAAAACAAAAATAGCCAAAACAAACTGAATATAATTTTTTGGCCACATACAAAAAAAAATCCAAAGGAAAACACAAAATTGTATTTCTTAATAAAAAAACAAAAAAACATTAAAAAAATTCAGAAGGGTGGAGCGGACAACATTTTGTCTTCATTCAAAATATTTATAAAAAAAAAAAAACAAACAAAACAAAAAAAATAACCAGGAGTTATACATTTTGGATTTCTTTGATTTTCCTTTTCGGGGATTTGAAGCTTGGGACTTTGGACTTTCAAGGAAAAAAATAAAACACTTTGGGGGGGGGTAACGAAGTGGGGATAAAATAAAAAAAAATATAAAAAAAAAAAAACAAAAAACACTGTGTTCCAACCTGGACTCCAGGGGGGGGGAAACGGTTTTGGGGGGGGATCGGCAAGGGGAAAGGGCTTGGGGGGGTCTTGATAAAAAACCCTTTGGTGTGTTTGGTCATGGGATGGAAAATTTATTTTTCCCAATTTAGGGGGGACGTAGGAGTTTTGTTTCTGGGGAGTGCTACTTCCCCTTCCCCTTCTAAATTGATTCTTCAATTTTGTATTGGGTGGCTGGAAAGGGGGGGAATTACTAAATTTTTTTTAAGCGCTTTGGCTGAATTAAAAAAAAACCCTACTTGTTTATGCTTGGTTTGAAAAGATAATTTCTTTTTTCAGGGGATTTTTTTAAAAACAATATTTTACCCCACCCGTATTTTTCAAAAAAAAAATAACCAAGAACGGTCTTGGTTCGAATTAAAAAAAGGGATTAGGGCTTCAAGGGGGGGTAAAAAAAATAATACAAACGGTTGCGGGGGCAATCCCTAACTCAAACATAGGCCCAGGAAAAAATATAAAAAATAAAAAAAAAAAAAACCACCCTTAAAAAAATTTACAAAATTCCAACTGGGGAATAATTTCTATATGGGGAAAGGGTCAGGTGGGGGAAATAAAAAAAAAAAAAAAACAAAAAAAAACAAAACTAAATTGTTTAAATTTATTTTCAAAAGGGGAGGGCTTGAATTCTCCAATAATTTTTTTAAAAAAATTTGTGGCCTAAGCCTGCGCCGCCCTGGGAACTAAGGGGGGGGGGGGGGGGGGGGGGGGACAATTTCCAACTTTTCAACCCTTATGGGTGCTCGGCACAAAATACACGGGAAATAAAAAAAAAATAGTATGTTAATAAAAAAAAAAAAAAAAAAACGGGGCATCAACAAGGGCCCCCATTGGGGGAACATTTTTTACCGCAAATGGGGTGGTTCAAAAAAACAAAAAAAAGCTGGCTTCCGGACCCCCGTGGCTTCTTGGGATCATCTGGGGCCTTGGCTTTGCTGAAAAAACATTTTATAATTCCGTGGGATGAAAAAAAAAAAAAAAATTAAAAAAACGAAAGAAAAAAAAATATGACCTTTTCCAACATTAGGGTCAAGTTGGGTTCGGGATGTTAAAAAAAACCTCACAAAAGGAGTTAAGGGGGCAAAAAAAAATAAAAAACGAAAAAAAAAAAATTTTTCAGGAAATAGGGGGGGTTCCACTATTTATGGAGGGGGAACTTAATTTATTTCAACCAGGACGGGGCGCTTTTGCAAATTTTAGTCACTCTAAAAAATCAAATAGGGGGAAAAGGGGGGCTTTCAGAGCTTTTGAAAATTTTTTAATCGCTTTTTTCTTAAAAAGGCTATTACAAAAAAAAAAAACCAAACGGGGGCTGATTTTTCAAATAAAAAAAACCGTTTGCCAAGGTTCACCTTCGGGAATTAACGGAAAATAAAACAAAAAAAAACAAGCCAAAAATTGGGAAAATTGGATTTTGGCCGTTTTGGCCCCTTTAAAAAGTGGGTTGGGGGGAGGGGGGGGGGGGGGGGGAAACGCCCCAAATTTAGGCGGCGTGATTGGGGGAAAAAATAAAAACAACATGGGGCAAAAAGGACCTAAAAAATAACCCTTATTTATCTGCTGTTTGGCCCCTAAGGGGGGCGGGACCGGGGGGCCCACTAGGGGGGGCGTTTTTAATATTGGCCAACTGGATGGCTTTTTGACGGTACGGGTGGGGTAAGGGAACGGAAATAGAATGGAAAAAGAAAAGGGGAAGAAGAAAGAAGTTAAAGCAAAAAAACAAGGGGACTTTGACCTCACCCAATTGTCTTAAAAAAAGGGAAAAAAAAAACCACATAAAATTGTGGCTGGGTTAGGATGTGGATGCTTGAGCCACCATTATCACTATTTCGATTAAGCTTTGGGGGGAAATTCGGCGGGGAAATGCCAACCCATATTTTCCCAATCATTATCCTTGGAATTTTACCATTTCCAAAATAAAACCCACCCCAAAAAATTTCCCTCTGGAACCAACAGAAGTTGGGGACAGGCCGGAAATTGGACAAAGCCTGCAAATTACCCTTTTTTTGGTTGGGGGGAAAAAAAACTAAAAAATGGACACATTTGCCACCCAATGGGGGAAGACCAACACGCCACAAAATTGGGCTGGCGGTATATATTAAAATTGCTTTTGCGTTTCAACCCAGGGCCCACGGCTTCTATATCGGCAACAGGCGAGGACATGGGGGACGAAGGGGACCTTTATTTTTTTTTTGCTAAGCAAAGGGAAAAAGGGGGGGGCAGGCTCCAATATTCTTTTTCCATTGCCGGGTCCCTAACGCCAACGTGTGTCTTACTTCCCATCCCTTTGGTAATTTCGGCGGAAGGATAAAAAAAGATTAAAGTGGGGACAAAAAAAAATATCGTCCGGTTTCTAAATTTCTACATTTTGCTGGGGCCTTTCAAAAAAGCATTGTTTTTATTTATACGCAATAATTGCTGTTAGGACCAGCGCAGGCTAATGCTGGGCCCCTTGCATGGACCCATGTTTCGGCCGCATGGGGGAAGATCGGTTTTTTTTTCCTATCCCTATCAAAAGGATAATTTTTCCAACGGGGGAACAATGGGTAAATGGAATTTGGGGTTTAAACCATTCCCCCACCAAGATATTTTTCCCCTACGGGGGGGGGGAACATGGGGGGGAAAAGAGATTGGGGTCAGGCCCATTCCGCCAAAAACCATTATTATGTTTTCCACGGACAAAACTGGCAAAGGGGATTAAGCAAACTAAAGAAATCAAAAAAGAACAACCCTGGGTGGGGGAACCGCAGCTGGAAGGTTTCAAAAAAGATGTTGTTATTAAAAGGGAAGAGGGGAGGGAACCCATTGAAAGGGGGGGAAAACACTGGGGGGGGACATAATTTTCCATTTTCAACCTGGGATGATCTGCAAGCTGGGCCCGAATGGCACCCAAAGTGACCGGATGGGGCCGTTTGGGCGCCACTTCTGATTTAGGGACGGAAAGGGAAGGAAAAGGGCTCTCCATCGGGAACAAATGCAGAAGAGAAAAACAGGGGAAATCACCACCGGAAACAGGGAAAAAAAAAAACACCAAGGGAAAAAAAAAAACAAGGGGGAAACACCGGCCAATAAAGGAAAAAAAAAAAAAAAAAACACCCATGGGAAAAAAATAAAACAGAAAAAACCACAGGGAAAAAAAAACAAAAAACGTTTTAGGAGCACCATTTCCTTTCATTAAAAAGGTTTAGGTTATGGGGACTTAAGGGGGGCTTACAAGTTTGGGGCGGTTTTTCTTAAAGGGAAAAACAAACAGATTCATTAAATGTAATTCCAAGGCTTCTACAGTATTTTTGCAGTTGTTTGATAATTGTTATTTTAGTTAAATTAAATTAAAAAAAAAAACTTGATTCGGTAGGCTATGGTTTTTTGGTTTTTCCGGTAAGATCAAAAAATAACAAGCAAAGTAGGGGCCCTACTTCTGGAAAAAAAAAATGGTCTTGCTGGGGGGACCAATATCAAATATTTAATTTTTTTCAGGGGTTAGTTTTTATATTTTTTTTAAAAAAATACTCAGGATTTAGCTCCGATGGAACATTTTCCTTCAGTTAAAAAAGTTTTAAACTTGTGGATTTAAACCCCAAATTTGTGCAATAATTTGTTCTTCATATTTCTTTATTCTTTTCTATTCGGTTTCCTTCTTTCTTGCAAATTCTATTCATTTCGTTCCTTTCTTCTAAAAGCAAAATTCTTATCATCTCCAGTGGGGCAAAAAACAATTTTTTGGAGGCATTATGGGGGGGGTTCCATGGGGGTTTCCAAAGGGGGGAAACGGTTCAGCAGGAGGTCCAAACCTTTGGAAAGGTTTTTACCCCTCCAAAGGAAGGGATTTTGGGTCCAAAAACAAAAAAACCCTCAGTTTTATAACTTCGAGGTGGGCCCAAAAAAGCTCCCCAAAGGGGAACCCCACCGACCTTATTTGGATCTCCTTTGTTTGAGGTGGGAGGTTTTCCCCGCTTTCGTAGAGGGGGGCCAAAAAAGAGGGAATAAATTAAGTAATCGGATTTTTGGTTACATATTCCCAAAAAAGTGGTGGATGCATTGGTTCCCCACCTGGACAGTGTTAAGTGTTTAATTGTAGGTGATGCCACAAGAATTATTTTCTTTAGTGTGATGGGACGTTTTATGGGGGGGACGTTCCGGGCAAATAACCTAGATGTTTTTTCACTTTTCCTATTTTAGTTTTTTTATTTCTTTTTATTTTTTTTTTTCCCTGGGGGGGGAACGAAAAAAAAAAGGGGCCTTTGCCGGGTTCGGAACGTTTTTTGTTCCGGCCTGTCTTTAAGTAAAGATGGGGCAATAAATTCCATTGTTGCGGTTGGCTCCTTTAACCCAAAAGGATTAGGAAGCAAAATGTCGGAAACCAAAGGGGGGGACAAAAAAAATATTTACAGGATATGTTTTTTGAGTTTTTGTGTGGAGCAGGAAGCACATAAGGAAAAAAATAAAATAAAAGCAAATTCATCTTTCAATCATTTTTCATCATAAATTAAAATCGGTTATCAATTATCAATCATCATGATTCGGTTATCATTTAATTTCTCCCTATTTTCGTCATTAAAATTTTTCCCATATGGAATTGTTTATAAAAAGGAACGTTTTACAATAAACCCAAATGCAAAATAATGTTTTCCTTTTACAGGAAAAAGCCTGTACACCCAAATTGCTTGTATTTCCTCTTTGTAGTGGGATTGTTTCTTTTAAGTAGTGATTTGTTAGTGAAAAATTTGGGTTTACATGTATACCAAAAAAAAAATTGTTATTTTTTTTTTTTTACTTGATGCAGGATTCCAACGTTCTCAGGATGGGGTTTGTTTTTCCTCATGACGCCCCATAGCCTTTCATCGTGCATTGTTAACAGGGTGGGTCTGGATGTGGATGGTGGGGTTCTAAGGATGAAACAGTGTAAGCAAGTACCGATTTTTAATCATAATGGCATTGTTATACTGGCCCTAAGAGTGGGTCTTTTCCTGTTGACAAGTTACACAGGGGGATGTGAAATCAGAAAAAATAAAACTAGTTGCTCATACATTTAGACATTTTAAAAACAATAAAGATAACCACTAATAAATAAAAATGGGTGTTATGTGACATTTACAGAAGGGAAACAAGCTAAGTCGCATAACCCGGGGGAGTATTTCTATGAGTATTCTCCCCAATGTTGACGAAACTTCAGTCCCTATAGGCCGGACAGTGAGGATATATTTAAAAAAAAAATAAAAAAAACTAAAATAAGCATTGTGACCCGGCCCTACCAGGGGATTGAGGGAACCATACAGATATTTAGCCCGGGGGCTTTTACTCGATAACACGTAGTGAGGGGGGGAGGGGGGTGCTGGAGCTAAACAATCAGTTAAGGTGTTAAATGAGTGTCCACGTATTTTATCCTACATTTTCTTTTATATCCTGGTTCCGTTGTGACTGAGGGTCGCCCTAACAGATAGGGAAACAACCAAGGGGGCGGAAAGGTCGCATTAAACGACGTCGGGGAACAAATTCATCTATGAAAGTATTCTCCCCCCAGGATTGGCCTCGGGGAAAATCTTTTCCAGGTGCTTCTACTTTGGGCAACGTTTTACAGGTGAGGTGATATATTTACATCCCCCCCCAATTTTTACATCCCTGTTCTACCAAAAGGCATTTGGACCCGCCTTTTACCTCGGGGGAAAACAATGATGGAAAAAAAAAAAACCAGGTTGAGGGGGTGATCCATTTTAGGCCCGGGGTCCCTTTATCCCTTTACGGCGGGGGGGGGAGAGGGGGTGGGTAGGAGGGGGGGGGGGCCCAGGGGGGGGGCTAAAAACATCAGTCTAAAGGTCCCCCATCTCCCCATTGTTCCCCCACGATTTTTTTTATCCTTTCTTTTTCCAGTCCCCCACTTTGGGAGGGTGCCTTTTACAATGTCCCCCCCCACGGGGGCAGGGGGGCGGGGGGGGAACCTCCATCTTGGCTAATAGCCCCAGGGGGCATGGCTCCCCCCCCTATTACATTTGCTTTACTACTATCCAACTTTACACGTTCACTGCGGACATCCCCCCCCCCCAGTCCCCTCCCTCCCATCCCCCCCCCCCCTCCATATTTTTTTGCACACAGTTCCCCTGGGGTTTTCTAAGGGAAGATAAAAGGGGAAATATGGGAATCCCCACTATTTGCACCTTTCTGGGTGTACCCCACCCCCATCCCCTGACAGGGGGAGGGGCACCCTCACAACCCCCCACTGTTGGGGGGCCTTTAATCTCCGCCCCTGGGGGGACCCTCAAAAAGGTCTTTGTACATAAAAAACATCCCCCCTTTTAATTTAAAAAACCCGGGGTTGCTAAAACAAAGAAAAATAAAACAAAGGGACTAACTTCTCTGCAAGTCACCGTGGTGTATGAATAAGAGGCCCCTCACAATCCATGTAAGCCTATCTGGGGGGACACGGGTAACTTTGGTTCAACAAGCAACATAAACCACTTAGCTACATGGACAAGGTGACATTCTTTGCAAACGTGGGGGACCCCAAAAGCTGTTAGTTTTTATTGGGGGGGAACGGTCACGTGGGGGGACAAGCTGTAGTTCTTGTCAAATCAAACGTGGGGAAACCCCCAAAGCTGTTCAAGGTTTTATGACGGGGGGGGGGGGGGGGGGAACGGGCTCCCAACACGTGGGACAATAAAGGATGGGTAGGGTTATTGAACTTCCCACGTTGGGGGAAACCCCAGTAGTTATGACTTCAGTGGACAAGCTGTAGTTTATTTGGGAAACTTCACGGGTTGGGGACCCAAGCTGTTAGTTTATGACTGGACTTCCCCCACCCGCTTCCGTTACGCAGCCTAATTATATTAATCCCCAATTCCCAGGGGTTTCTTTTACCAGGTAAAATTGTTCATCAGGTTTGTGTTTAAATGTTTTTGGATGGTAAATGTCCATTTCTCTTTTGTTTAAGTTTGAAAAGGGTAATGGGCCTTCCCAACTATGTTTAAGTTTTGAAATGGTTTTAATTTGTTCATTTCAGTTTGCTTACGTTTAAAAGGTTTAAATGCCATTTCAGTATGGTTAAGTATTTTTTTCAAGGTAAAATTTGCCGGTCAGAGGGGTTTATTAAGTTTGGAAAAAGTAATGTGTCAAAAAATTCAAAGGTCGTCCGTTTTGGTTTTTGGCAAATTTTTACTCCATTTATTATTTAATCCATGCTTTTAAATTTAAAACTTTTTTTTTTTAATAACTGTTTTTAATTTTTATTTCCCTTAATTAAGGAGGGGTATTTGAATTTTCGTTGCATTTTTAAAACTTGTTTCCGTTGGTGTTGTTTTTTTGAAGGGAGGGTGATTGGGGGGGTGGGAGGATAAAGGCGAGCACTTATAAAAACAAAAGCTGACCCCAAATATTGTCTTTCTTCTCGTATCCATTCTTTGGTCTAACCCTGTTTTCAAAAAAATCAACTTGAAAAATTGGGGTTATAATTGGGGGGTTAATTTAGTGTTTATTTTTTATTTTTACTTAATTTTTTTTTTTTGGTATTCATTTTAAAATACTATTTGTTCTTTTTTTTTGCAAAGTTTTGGCTGGTTTTTTTAAATTTTCTTATAAAACCATTAGTTATTTTGTTTTCCATTTTTTTATTTTTCAGTGTTTGTAGTGGCTATTTTTGTCTTTTTTACAGATAAAATTTAACTGTCCTTTTTGCACTTTGGGTTTTTGAAATTTGGTGATAATTTTTTTAAAAAAAAATTTTCTCGTTTGCCCTTTTTTCCCCTTGTCCTATTGAGTAAAGTTTAATTGGGTTTTAGCTATTTGTTCTTTCTGGGTTTTTTTTTTTTTTTAATGATTTTGGTTTATTTTTCTTGTTGCTTTATATTTTTTATAATTTTGGGTTTTGAAATGTTCTTTTTCTTGAAAAGGTATCTTTTTTTTGGTATTTTTTTGTTGGGTTTGGGTTTAATTGCTTGCACTGTTACTAAACCTTTATAATGGTTTTTACTTTGGGCTTTTTTGGTTAATATATTTTTTCGGTTTAAAAGGAATTTGATTTTGGGGCTTTTTCCCTGGGGGCAAAAAATTCTTAATACTTAACAAATAACAACCCTTATTTCCCTGGGGGGTCATGTCCTATTTTATTTGTTATTTTCGAAAAAAAGGTTATGGTTTTTTTTAATTCAAAAAAGGCCTCTTGTTGATCATTATTTTTTTCCTTTTAGGGGAGGGGTTGGGGAATAAGGTCAGGGGCGGGGTCTATTGTCTTTTTTTCCTTCCTGGGGGGCACACAAATTCTTGGGCAGTTGTGGTTTCCATCTATCATTGGAAGGTATGGCGGACGCAACCGAGAGGGAACGGGGATGCCCAACAGCTTTTTTTGTTTTCGGGGGGGAGGGTTAACCCTTTTAGGTTTCTTTTCTCTGTAAAAACCTGGGGGCCCCACGTCCTTGTTGGTTTTATTTTCTAAGCAGGTTTGAACGCATGGCCGTGCCTTTTTCTTACTGTGTTTCTTTTCCATTTTGTCCTTTTCCATTCCTTCGTTAATGTTAGGGCTTTTAGCTTCACCTTGGCTCTTTGATCTCCGGGACCTTCCCCAGTTCTTGCTCTTATATTTGGTTTTTTTTAACCTTATTATCCCTTCCCCATTCCCCTTTGGGGCGTTTCTTGGTCCTGGCAAAAACTCGTTTCCAAAAAACTATAAAAACCCTATAATGTGCTGGAAAAAACCCACACTTAAGCCTCTCCCCACCTACACTCCCTCTGTTTCCCTAGTGGGGGGATGTTATTAAAAAATCGCTAAGGGGGAAAAATTTTCTTCCTTTTATGGTTTCTGGACGGGCTTTTTTACATTTTTTTTCCAGGGTGGTTCCCAGTGCTTTATTAGGGTGATGGTATAGGGGGGAGGTCCTTGTAAAAAAAAATTAAATCAATCGTAAAACAAGCTTTCTGGTGGTTTTATTTCTTTCGCCTTATATTTCTAAAAAACTTTTTAAGAATTGCTTAAAAACCCCCCCACCTTTCTGCGGTTTAAAAAAAATTTCGAAGCCCCTTCAGTTTACAACTGTTAGCTCTTTTATTATTTTTCCCCCAATGGTGTATTTTTTTACAAATAACTCCTGCCCCTATGCGTTTTGGCAAACTTTATCACAACCCCTTGGGGGATTTTTCCAATTCAAGTGATTTAAGGGGGGGAACCAAAGCCAGGGACTTTTGGTTTTTGTTAGGGTTGATTTTATTGAAAACTTTTTTTCTAACTTTTTTTCATTTTTGGGTTTTTTCCATAACCAAACTTGGTTGGTTTTTGGGTTAATAAAAAATTGCGTTTATTGTGGCTGGGTTGGGGTCCACTATTCTTGTTGTTAAACCTTTTACTTCCCAATTATATTTATTAATTTCTTTTTGTTCTTTTACGTCTTTAGGGGGGACACTATGGGGGCGGTATTGCCATAAGTGCTTTTTAACTTTTTTGTTGTGCTTCTTAACTTTTGGTGGTTTTGTATTATTATATAAAAATGCACCTTGGGTTCATGGGGGTTTTTCTTCAATGGGCTTTTTGTAAAGTTTTGGGGCATTTCTTTCTTTGGTTTTGTTTTTAGCTTTTCTTACGGGGAAATAGGGCTTTGCAGATTTGGAGGTCATAGGGGGGGGTGGGGGGGGGACAAATTCAAACCTGGGCTTATTAAATTACACCACTGGGTTTTCCCCAAAGGGATGGATATCATCATATATTGGTACCGTGCTTTAGTTTATTTTTATAATACAATTTTGGATTGGTCTTTTTGTTTTTGGGCTTGGGGAGGGACCAACAAACAACACACAAAATTACCTTGTTTAAGGTTTTATTATCCTTAGTTTATTTTTCTTTGAGGGGGTTCACCCGTTTACCACAGGGATTTCTTGTAGGTTTTATGCTTTTTTATGGGGATTTTGGGGGTGGTGCACCAAAATAGCTGGGGCATGGTTTAGTGGTTGGTTTTTCTTTTGAAGTGGGGATGGGTGTTTGGGGGTGTTGTTCCTTAGGGGGGTTTTTTTTATATCCTATTGGCTTTGGGTTTTAAGGATTTTGGGGGGTTATGATTGTAAGGAGAATTTTTTTTTTATTTATTTGGTTTTTTAAACGGACATTTTTAGGGGGTTTTGGGTCAGGGGGGTCGTGGTGGCGCTGGGGGGATGGGGGGGGGGTAATTGGGGGTGGGCGAACCGTAAAATGGATATGGCGGGGGAGATAATGGGGTTTTTTGTTCTTTATTTGTTTCGCGGGGGGTGTGTTGGTTGGTTTACACAGGGGGGGGTATGGCTAATAAATATATAACAATTTGTGTTGGTTTGTAAACAAAAAAAGTAAAATAGCAATGGGGATTAAACCAGGAAGGTTTCCCCAAGTGGATTTGTTTCATTGCTACATGTTTGTTAAAAAATAGGGCTTGGTTTCAAAGGGATCGGCTGTAATATAGTTTTTTTCAATTGGTAGGGATACTTTTTCTAGGTGGGACGGTAATTTCATTTTGGGGTTTCATTTAGTTCACTTTTTTTTAAATATTGTTTTATCAATTATTTAGTGGCTGGTTTTTGGTTGTTTTTTTGGGTTGGGTTTCTGGGTTACTCATTGTTCCGGGGGGTCCACAAAGATATAGGATTACCTGTAAAGTTTTAATTTCTGAGGGGAATTGTAGCGAAGGGGGGATTAAAAAAAAAAAAATTTTGGGTGGTTGGAACAAACGGATCAAGCCCAAAAAAAAAGGCGGAACAAAAAAAAAACCTGATGGGAACGGCAATGCCATACCAGTTTGCAAAAGTTTGGGACAAAGAGGGTTCGAGAAAAGTAAAAAACGGTTTGGGTGGGGGAAAAATTGGGGGGAACAAAAGGGGGGGGGGGTGACAACCAACCATTGACCCGACATAAAAAAACTTGGTGATATGTTTTGTACAAGGCAGTCCCTTGTTCTAGATTTTAATGGATCGCTTGCCACATTCACCCCTAGTGTGCAACGGTCAAAGAAAATATGGGCCTATTACCCTGATTTCCTCTATTGCTTTAATGGGACGTGTAATGGATTCCTTGACCTTTGTTAGAGAGGTAGTGCTGAGGTGAAAAAAAAATAAAACAAGTAGAAGGAGAGCTGGAGACAGAATAAAGAGGACATTAGGAGCATATGGGAAGAATGTTTTGAGTTGGAGGATGGCACGGACTGGGTCGTGGATGCGTTTGTGAGGCCTAAGCTCCACATGAGGCTGAAAAGTTAATGAATAAAATGGACTGTAGAGTCATTAAACTTACTGCCTGTCCATTTGTTCAATCTCTTATTACTCTCTCTTTTCTTTCGCCATTTATTTTTTCCATCTGTGCCAGGCCCATTCTTTGCTTGCATGTCTCCACTTTATTGTTGTGGCTATGAATTTGTTTAGTGCACACTTTCCTTGACTGCCTCTTAACCTCTTATTGAAACATAAAGACTAGTTTCCGTGAATGAGATTAGCTTGCAATGGAATTCTGGGGATACAGGGATCCAGCCAAAACGAAGTCAGATGCTTGTCTTAAGGTACAAGGTCATCATGCCTCCATCTCAGTTTCACCTTTGATGTTCTCCTTCTGTTTCTCTTGTTGTTCTTTTGCCATGCACAATTCAATATGTAACACAAACCACAAGTAATATAAACAACAATCCAGCCACAAGTTTTTTCTGTGCTTTTATTTAAAAAAAATGATATGTAAGTTCTGTTAGTGATAAGCTAAGTTTCTGTTTAATGATTAAAGATTGTTTTGGTGTATGTTAAGTAGTTATGTTAATGATAAGTATATAATTATAATAATAATTAATAGCCCCTTCAGTCATAACTGACTATGGGAATGCCCCCTGATGGTGACAGCCCTCAGATGCTTAATTTTCCTGGTTGCGTCCTTTCGACGTATTTTCGCCCCTTACACCTCCTCACCTCTGCTTCTTGTGTGTTAGAATAGGTTAGAATAATAAAGATAGCGTAACAAATGTACACCTGAAACTAATCATTTCCTCATGAAATTTTATTTTTCCAGACTCCTGACAGAGGGTCAAAACAATCCAGCATGGAACCTGTGTCACCCAAAGGTAATGCCACACTTGAAATGATCCAAATATTAATCTTTTTGATACTAACCGGATCTAGTAGTCCACGTGGTTGACAATCCTTATTATGTAATAACATTAGTGTTACGAGAAACCCAATGCCCCATGAGTAAATGATTGCTTTGGTGGCGTGCTAACATAAGGGGAGCCAAACTGTTGTGGTGGGCACCTAACGCCAAACTAGAAAAAAAACTGATGTGTTATGGTTCCTAACCTAGGTGAAAGCCCATGGTTTAGCAATGCATCACACGAAGTCACATTATACTTTCATTCTGAAGTATTCGTGTGAATACACACACTTATTACATTCAAATCTTTCTTACGTCATCACGTGCTATTACACCAATGGAAGGAAGACATCTGATCTTGTCTGTACTTTAGAACTATGTCCTTAGAATGTTTTTCATTAGTTTTTATTGAGTTGACCAGACTTACCCATTGCCGTGATTGTTGTAGTTGTTCATATAATACTTCTATCTCTTTGTCTTTTCTATCTTCACTGTGAGCTATTTATATTTTCGATGTTTGTTATTTCTTGAGTGCTTCTCTTTTCTTCATATGGCCCTAGTGGCAGTCTTATGCATAGCGTGGCATGTCATATGCCAATGTGGCAGTCCATATGCCAATAGGTGGCACAGTCAAATGCCTTTCCATCTTGTCAGTTTTGTAGGTTCATTAGTTCTCATTCTCATAGGATGCTTCGTAATTTACTATTTTTTTTATTAACATCCTGTTGGAAGTTATTAAACGGTCTTATCGGGAAACCATAATCCCCCTTTATTGCCTACGGAGTGTCATTCTCGGTTTGTTAGATCTTCACGTTGTCGAAAAATTTGAATCTGTAATAAAACATGCACGGTCATATTTCCGCTATATTTTCGCGCTCAATCCTAGGATAAAAACTGGCCCAAATACCATAATGGCAATCAAAAAGACAAAAACGCTCCTTTTTCTAGAGGACCTATAATACGAACCCTTTGGTTTTTTGTTTAAGCAGAAATGGGCTATTCTGTGTATTTTGATAGGAAGGGATGTTATTTTATTTACCTAAATGCCATAGCAGAATTAAAATTAAATAGAAATACATAGCTATTTATAGACATCTTTAATTTATCACTTAATAAATAGGTTACAAAAAGCCGGCCTCATAAAAGTAAGTTATTTAAAGAGTAAAAATTGGTTTTAGAATGTATTTTTACATCAGGGGTAGCATCCCGATTTAATTACTTAAAAATTACTTATGATTGAAATGCAAGGAAACAGCTAAAGAATATACATATAGAACGATTAGCAGATAAATTGGTCGTTTAATTATCACTTTAACTAATTGAACTCCGGCCAATAATAACTGTAGCACTATAGAATATTCCACAAATTACTCACGTTGTACGGGCAGGAAAGAAAACGTATGGAGGTACGCTTCTTAAAATATTTTTTTGCTACTCATGCGTCTGATTGGTTGGATGGAGCTCTTAATATAGAAAACTGGTGGTACTCTGGCAAGTCCGCACTAAATTATAAAACTTATACGCAGCTGATAGAAATCTAGGGACTGTACACTGCAAAAGTCTTTTGCCGCATTCTGACCTGACAGCAGATCTCGATTCCTTTGAAGGCCTGTTCAGCTTGTGTATGTGCGCCTGATGGTAAGACAAATATTTATAAATATATAAATATAAATATAAATAAATTAAATAATAAAATAAATTAAATAAATAATATAATAAATAAAATAAATATGTATTATTATGTACTGTATATTATATATATATATATATATATATATATATATATATATATATATATATATATATATATATTTATATGTGTATAATTTAATTAAATCAACCTGACCTGTGTATACTCGCTTGTGTGTTCGGTGTTGTGTAGGAATTGAAGGTGGAAACCACGGTACATGTGCTGCCATATTGGACCCACGTGTAAATCGTGTGTAGTTTTAAAGACGGACTGGCCAGCTATAATGGACTAACAGTATAAGATATTTGCAAAATTATGGCACAAGTGCGCATGTAAGTCTGTTAGGGTATTTGAAAATGAGTATTTTCTTTTGGAATTACACATTGTTCACGCACATTAAGATAGGGAGTACAGGGAATTGTTAACATGAAGTAATCAAGTTGTCACTTACTATTGTGTACTTAACCAAATCACATTGAATAGAAAGCCACAATCATGGGCATAAGGGGATATATCATGGGAATAAGTACCAGGAAAAGAATAATCAGCCATGGATAACTGGCGGTACGTCATTAGAAGTTATATGTCCTGTGCAAACCACTGTTAGCACACAATAAATTGAAAGAGGGTAAGATCGTGGTGTTGTTGTGTGTGTGGAGTGGACTGATTGCACAGGACACCTATATGGAATGCGGATTATTCATTTAATTCAGGTTCTGTCTGCATATTGTTGAAAGTATGGTTCACAGTACCTTTGTGTGAGGAAAGTCTTTGGGTGAGGACTAGGGTTCGGTACATAAAAACAAGAAGCTACGACTATGCTCTTACATGCCTGGGGCTACCGGTTGGGTGGATACTGGTGTTGTGAGGGGTAAATATCTATGTGGACAGTTAACGGGGATGTTACATTCCACCTACACAGTATACTCCACGATAGCTCGACTCACAGTTAAAAACTTTTACAACTACTATTACCTTAATTGATTAGTTACACTAAGGACAGTTTATAATAGAGTGTGACTCAAACTTGTCCAGGGAGACACAATGTGAATATAAACATCAATGATTAGATAGAAAGTGAGTTATTTTTTTGTTTAGTCTTATTGAAACAGTATTCATTACCCTGCACAGACCTTCCAAATGAGAGTAAAAAATGAGAGTTGTAAATATTCTTGCAATTGCTTAGAGATGATGGAGGCCCGGAAAAATTAATACGTGCAGGGAGAGATATATTGTCTAAATAATTTCAGTAGAGGGATGCTTGATAAATTTTAAGGGGAGAGATTAGGAGGTGATCTGTACCAGAATTTGTTGAGGAGGAGGGTGTGATCGGTGATTGGCCTAGACAAACGAAATCAAAAAAGCAAAAGACAAACGCAACTCAGTGGGGGGAGTGATCTTGGGGGGGCGGGGAAGTGTGGGGGTTAGGAGAATCTGAGCACATCCTACGGTGCCCCGAACCAGCAGGCTCTGGGACTGTTTTTTTTGTTCTGTCTCTGTTTGATGTTTGGCGCGCTGTGCGCGAGGTCTGGCGGTGCGTTTGCTGTGCCGGCTATTTTTGGAGAAGGTTGGATGGGAGGAATGGTTGTGTTTATGGGGGTTCGGGGGAGGAAGAGCCAGTGTCTTATCTGAGCAGCTATCGAGAGGTAGGAGGCCGTGACTGTACGAGCTATTTGTCCAGGATATCGTTGACAGCTCACATAACGATTTGCAAAACCGGGTTGCGGTCGGGGAGTCGGGGTTCGTCAAGGTGAACCTTCGTAAAACACCAAGAGCAGAGATTTGTGTATGCGACGACCTAGTGCTTTTCATGAAGCTTACAGGTAATATCCCCCCGTGAATTAGACCAGAAAATGCAAACTAATAATGACAGGACTACGGCAGTGAAATTGGGTCCATGGAAAACTTGATTCGTTAACGGTCGTCGCTCATACTTTTCAGCCGCCTAGTGTGCCGCATTCCCACCTTGTGGGGGAATGAGCAGGGGGGGGGGGGGTATGAGGGGGGAGTGTTACCAGCTATCCAGTTTTGTTGACAGAACCTGGTCTGATTCAATGATTGCTATTACCTGGTATTTATGAAAATGCTAAAGTGTGAAACAGAGCCAGTTTTCTTGTACGGAGGTTCATCCTTGACGTATGTCGCGAGAGGTTTGGATGTTATGACTTAAAGATATCCTGGACAAATAGGTGTATCAGATGATACCAGGATAGTGCCAGATAAGAGACTGGTCTTATAAGCAATAGCCCCTTCTCTGAAAAGAGCAAGGGTGTATAGACATCAAAGTGGGGTCAAGCTATGTAAGTTCCCAGAGACGATGATGATGATGATGTACTCTGAGTCCCTAACTGCTACCTCTCCTGATCCCACAAAGATTAATGGTTAAATGTTTGGTTTTGTTTGATTAGTTATCTAGGGGTAATTTAAATTATAATATGTAATAAATTCCAATACAGAACTTTAAACTTAATAAAATTTATCAAGCAAGACTGAATGAAATTATTTACAATTTATTTGTCCTGCACCGTATTATTTTTTCCGGGCAGGAAAACTCAAAAGCAATGCAATAATATTTACAACTCAAAATAAATAAACTGGAAAATCTCTTCCATAATGAATACTGTTCAAAAGACTAAAAATAAGTTCACTTTCTATTAATCTTGATGTTATATTCACTGTCTCTGGACTTTTTGAGTCACTCTGTTATAAACTGTCCTTGATCTAATCATTTAAGGGTAATAGTAGTTGTAAAGTTTTAACTGTGATGAGTATCTGGAGTAGCTGTGTAGTGGAATGTAAATTCCATTTAACTGTCGACGTAGATTTTCCCTCATAACACCAGGACCACCCAACCGGTAGCTCCAGGCTTGGAAGCAAGGCGTAGTTCTTGTTTTAGGTAGAACTCTAGTCACCCAAAGATTTCCTCAACAAAGGCTGGTGATTACTTCATAATATGAAGACAGAACCTGGAATTAAAGGATAATCGCATTCCATATAGGTGTCTGCATCAGTTCACTCACACACACACAACATCACAACTTACCCTCTTTCAATTATTGTGCTAACAGGTTGCACAGGACATATAACTTCTTTGACTACCGCCAGTTCCATGTGATTATTCTTTTTCTGTACTTATTCCATGATATAGTCTTTAGCCCATGATTGGCTTCCATACAATGAGTTGGTTAAGTACACAATAGTAAGTGACAACTTGATTACTTCATGTTAACAATTCCTGTACTCCTATCTTATGTGCGTGAACAATGTGTAATTCCAGAAGATAATACTCATTCAAATACTCTAACAGACTTACATGCGCACTTGTGCCATAATTTGCAAATATCTTATACTGTTTAATTTCTGGCCTGTCGTCTTTAAAACTACACACGTTTACAAGTGGGCCAATATGGCAGCACATGTACTGTGGTTTCACTTTCTACACATCACCGAACACACAAGCGGGTATACACAGGTCATTTAATTAATTAATTATATATATATATATATATATATATATATATATATATATATATATATATATATATATATATATATATATATATATATATATATATATATATATATATATATATATATATTTATTTATTTATTTACTTATTTATTTATTTATTTATTTATTTATTTATTTATTTATTTATATTTATATTTATATATTTATATATATTTCTTACCATCAGGCGCACAATACACAAGCTGAACAGGCCTTCAAAGGAATCTAGATCCGCGTTCAGGTCAGAACGGCAAAAGACTTTGCAGTTACAGTGCTAGATTCATTCAGCTGCGTATTAGTTTCAAATTTAGTGGCGGACTTCCTGAGTCCCCAGTTCTATATATAGAGCTGCATCCAACCAATCGGAGCAGAGTCAAAAAAATATTTTAAGAAACTAACTCCAAGGGTTTTCTAGCCTGCCCGTACGATGTGAGTAATTTGGAATATTTTATATTACAGTTATTATTGGACCGATTTTAATTCTTTAAAGTGATAATTAACCGGCCAATTTATCTCTATCGTTCTATATGTATATTCTTTAGCTGTTTCCTTGCATTTCAATCTAAGTAATTTTTAAGTAATTAAATCGGGTGCTACCCTGATGTAAAAATACATCTAAAACCAATTTTTCTCTTTAAATAACTTACTTTTATGAGGCCGGCTTTGTACCTATTTATTAAGTGATATATCAGATGTTATAATAGCTATGTATTTATTTTTATTTATAGCTATGCTTTTAGAAATAAAATATCTCCTTCCTATCAAAAACACAGAATAGGCCCTTTCTGCTTAACAAAACAAGGGTTCTTTATAGACACTAGAAAAGGAGCGTTTTGATTGGCCATTATATTTGGGCCATTTATCCTAGATTGAGCGCGGAAAATATGACCGTGCTGTTTATACAGATTCAAATTACGACAACGTGAAACTAACAAACGAGAATACACTCGTAGGCAATAAAGATATGGTTTCCGAGAAGACCGTTAAAAATCCAACAGATGTTTAAAATAAGTAATTACGAACACTTGAGAAGAACTAATGAACAACAAACTGACAAAGGAAGGCATTTGACTGCCACTTGGCATATGACTGCCACTTGGCATATGACTGCCACTAGGCATATGACTGCCACTAGGCATATGATGAAAAGAGAAGCACTCAAGATATAACAACATGAAAATATAAATAGCTCAAGAAATAGAGAAAGACAAGAGATAGAAGATAATGAACAACTTCACATCACGGCATGGGTAAGTGTCAACAATAAAACTAATGAAAAACATCTAAGACAGATCTATAGACAGACAAGATGTCTTCTCCTTGGTGTATAGCACGTGATGACGTATGAAAGATTGAATGAATAATGTGGTATTCACACGAATTCTTCAGATGAAGTTAAGTGACTTAGTGTGTGCATTGCTAAACCATGGTTCACCTAGTTAGGAACCATAACTCATCAGTTTTCTAGTTGGGCTTGGTGCCACCACTACAGTTGGCTCCCCTTATGTAGCACGCACCAAAGCATTCATTTACTCATGGGGCATTGGGTTCCGTAACACTATGTTTTACATAATAAGGTTGTCAACCACGTGACTACTAATGGTAGTAGCAAAAAGATAAAATTTGGATCTTTCAAGTGTGCATACCTTGGGTGACACTGGTTCCATGTCTGGATTGTTGACCTCTGTCAGGAGTCTGAAAAATAAAATTTCATGAGGAAATGATAGTTTCAGGTGTACATTTGTTACGCTATCTTTATTATCTATCCTATCTATCACACAAGAAGCAGAGGTGAGGAGAAAACGTCGAAAGGAGCACCAGGAAAATAAGCAGCTGAGGGCTGTCACCTCAGGGGCGCATTCCCATAGTCAGTTATGACTGAAGGGGCTATTATTATTATTATTATTATTACTTATCATTAACAGAACTACTTATCATTCACAAAACTACTTATCATTAAACAGAACTACTTATCACTAACAGAACTACTTATCATTTTTTTTAAATAAAGCACAGAAAACTTGTGCTGGGATTGTTGTTTATTACTTGTGGTTTGTTTACATTTGACATTGTGGCATGGCAAAAGAACAACAAGAGAACAGAAGGAGAACATCAAAGGTGGAGAACTGAGATGGAGCATGATGACCTTTACCTTAAGACAAGACATCTGACTTCGTTTGGCTGGATCCTGTATCCCAGATTCCATTGCAAGCTAATCTCATTCACGGAAACTAGTCTTTATGTTTCAATAGAGGTTAAGAGGCAGACAAGGAAAGTGTGCACTAAACAAATTCAGAGCACACAATAAAGGAGACATGCAAGCAAAGAAATGGGCCTGGCACCAGATGGAAAAAATAAATGCGAAAGAAAAGAGAGAGTATAAGAGATGACAAATGACAGGCAGTAAGTTTAATGTCTCTACAGTCATTTATTCATTACTTTTCAGCCTCATGTGGAGCTTAGGCCTTCAACAAACGCATTCCACGACCCCAGTCCTGTGCCATCCACTCAAAACTTTCTTCCCATATGCTCCTAATGTCTCTTTATTCTGTCTCCAGCTCTCTTCTACTTGTTTTATTTTTTTTTCACTCTGCACTACCTCTCTAACAAAGGTCAAGGATTCCATTACACGCCCATTAAAGCATATTGGAAATATGGTATAGGCCCATATTTTCTTGACCGTTGGCACACTAGGGGTGATGTGGTCAGCATCCATTAAAATTCTAGAACAAGGACTGCCTTGTAATGCTATCACCAAGTTTTCTCAATGTGTGTCTTGTCCATGTCCACGTTTACTTCTCACCTCTTGTCCCACTTGCACTGGTATGCATGCGTGTCATCAGTTTCGCTTTGCTGATCTTGTCACACCATTTTAATCCTTCTACAATGCTCAGATACTTACAGGTATCTTTATCTTGGACGACATGTGTACACAGACCAACCCTAATTATCATAACTGAACGTTTACTTGGATTCTATGTCCTGCTCCGAGAATATCCTCATGTAAAATTCAGCCTCTTGACCAGCTTTAAATGTGCAAGGAACAATCACGTGATCTCCTGGTTCCATGCTATACCTGACTGTTCTTTCCCTGTAGACAAGACAGAAAAATTTAAAATCCCTGGTGAGAAATGAATGGGGTAGGACTAAAATGTCACCCAGAAATGAGATCTAGTCGAACTTAGTTTGAAGGTTTAACTTGTTTTGGCGAGGTATGCTCCATTTATTCTTTCCTTGTTTCCTTGTACACACCTATAAATACACGGAATTATACTAGTATGCACGAGGGAATAAACATATAGACAATTTAGTAGAAAGCTGTAGGGGACCCCTAAATATACTAAGGATAGTAAAAGGTAATGGATGGGGGGGGGGGGGGGGCAGCAATAAAATAATGCTTATGTTCTACAAGTCTTTCATCAGGGGGAAACTGGATTATGCCAGTATTGTCTATGACTCAGCTGCAGCTTCTAAGAAAGCGAAACAAGACAGAATTCAAAATGCAGCCATGAGAACCATTACAGGTGCATTTATATCAACACCAGTAGAAGCACTAAAAGTAGCTCTTGGCATACCGCCCCTTGGTCTAAGACGGAAAGAACAAAGATTAAATTATTGGAGTAAAGTATCACAAGAAGTGACCCACCCAGCACATAAAGCATTTAACCAAAACCAACCAAGTGTATGGGAAGCCAAAATGATAAGTAGAAAGTTCATAAATCAACTAACAAAACAAAGTCTGGCTGTCTACACTGATGGATCCAAGGGTGATAGTGGGCACCTAGGTGCAGGAGTTGTAATACACAGTGGGGAATAATAAAGAGCTACAGTGTAACTGAAGGGGCTTCGATTTTTACCGCAGAAGTGGTAGCAATTCTTAAAAGTTTAGAAATAATCGAAGATAACCAACCAGAAGCTGTTACGATATTTACAGACTCCCTATCATCACTATAAGCACTGGAACACCCAGGAAAATGTAGCCGGCCAGACATAAAGGAAGAAATTCTAGCGATTAATACATCACTAGGGAACAGAGGATGTAGTGTGAGGCTAGTGTGGGTTCCAGCACATATAGGTTTAGTTGGAAACGAGTTGGCAGACCAGAACGCCAAGAATGGAAGGATAAGTAAAAACAATATAAGAGCAGGACTGGGAAGGTCGGAGATCAAGAGCCAAGTGAAGCTAACTATAAACGAGGAATGGAAGACAACATGGAAGAACAGTAGAAAAGGCAGGCATGCGTTCAAACTGCTGAAAGAACCAACAAGGACGTGCCAGGTCAGAGAAGAACTAAAGGTACCCTCGAACAAAAAGCTGTGGCATCTCCGTCTCGGTGCAGCATACTTCATGATAGAGGAACCACACTGCCAAGAATGTCAGGAAGAAAATGACATAGACCCCTACCTGATCCACTCTAGAAAATATGATCAACAGAGGCTTGAATTAAAAACATACTTTAGAAATAACAATATAGACATGACAGGGGATAAGGTGTTAAGTATAGATGCCCCAGGGGAAGCCCAATCAATCCTTAAACGATATATACATAAAACAAAGGAAAACATATAAGGTTAGTAACAGTGGCAATATCAAACAACAATAACAAAAATGATACTTCAGAAAAGACATTCAACCAAATAGAAATTAAGCAACAAAAAAATAACAAATCATTAAAAAAAACCCAGAAAAATAGCAAACCCATTAACTACTCATAGGACAAGGAAAGGCAACGAGATTTTAAAAAATATCACAAATTAAAACCAAGTGCAAAGGACAGTAGTTATCTGTATACAATAGCCTACAAAACTGAAAATAAAATGACAAATACTAATGTAAATTAAAACCAGCAACTGCAAAAGACAATAGTTATTTAAATTGAATACAAAATTAGTAAATAAAATGACACTAAATACCCCAATTATAACCAATTTTCAAGTTGAACAGGGTAGACCAAGATGGAACGAGAAGAGACAATAATGGTCAGCTGTTAAGTGCTCGCTCTCCACCCATCACCTCTTCAAAACAACAACAACAACAAGTATGCACGATTCAAATACCCTCTTGATTAAGGAAAATAAAAATTAAAAAAAGTTATTTAAAAGCAGATAAATAATATGGAGTAAATTGCACAAACGGACGACCTGATGACATTACCTTCAAACTTAATAAACTGACGGCATTAACTTGAAACTTAACCAACTGATGGCATTACCTTTAAACTTAACAAACTGATGACATTACCTTCAAACTTAACAAAGTGATGGCATTACCTTCAAACTTAACAAAGTGATGACATTACCTTCAAACTTAACAAACTGATGACATTACCTGTAAGACTGATTGATTTTATATTTGGCTGCGTACGGAGCGTGAAGTCAGTCATAACTACAGCTTGTCCACGTGAAGTCATAACTACAGCTTGTCCACGTGAAGTCATAACTACAGCTTGTCCACGTGACGTCATAACTACAGCTTGTCCACGTGATGTCATAACTACAGCTTGTCCACGTGACGTCATAACTACAGCTTGTCCACGTGACGTCATAACTACAGCTTGACCACGTGACGTCATAACTACAGCTTGTCCACCACGTGCAAGAATGTCCCCTTGTTCTTGTAGCAGTGGTTTATGTAGCATGTTGTACAAAGACTTGTGTCAGCGAGATAGGCCCAACATGGTTTGTGAGGGGCCTCTTATTACATACACCAGAGTGCAGTAGTCATTCATATTCTTTATCTCCTTAGAAACCCCCGGGAACTGCAAAGGGGGGGGGGGGGGGGATGTCAATTCATGACGTGTAAAGTTGATAGTAGTAGCAAATGTATAGATCTAGCCAGGCCTTTCTATAGCTCAGATGAGTCCCTGGCCGTTTCACATTGTAAGGCACCCTCAGTAAACGGAAAGAGGATAAAATACGTGGACAATCATGCAACCTTAACTGATGTTAGCCCCCCCCCCCCCTCCCCCCCCTCTCCCCCGCGTAAGGTAAGACCCGGGCTAAATATCTCTACTGGTTCCATCATTTCCCTGTAAGGCCGGGTCAATGCTTGGTAGACAGTGTAATTAAAAATGTAAATATATCCTCACCTGTACGGCCAATAGGGACCTGAAGTTTCGATCATCTGGGGAGAATACTCATAGAAATTGTCGGCGGTTATGCGACTTGGCTTGTTTCCCTTCTGTAACTGTCACAACAACCAGATAAACAATGTATTATCTTTATATTCTCCACTTGTCTCCGTGTATCGAGTCAACATTGTGTCCCTTCTGACTTCACATTTTGTGTTCTTGTCAACATTAAAGATACTCTTAGTTAAAGTATAACTATTATTATTAGTGTTATTATTGTTATTATTACACTAGTTAATCCTTAACTTCCAGGACACTCAGGGCAGACAATGCAAGATTAAATCTACTGCTTCATCAGACACATCACAACAGACACCTACACGTGAAGGCTGCGTGTGGGGACTGACAATCTCATCATGTAAATAAATTGTTACACAAACCATTACTACATCACTACATCACTACAAGAGGATACAAGCAATGTGGTACAGGCTTCCTGTAAAGAAACCAGTTGCATTGGTTGTAACGTGCCTTATAAACAATTCAGAGGGAAATTATGACGATGGTGATAATGATAACGATAATGATGATGATAATGATAACGATAATTATGATGAAAATGATGATGATGATGCTTTTAGTTCTTGAACATACACGTAACACTGTCAGGTGACATGCTCACTTTGAAGATAACAAATCCGATACTTATTTCCTCTGTGCCTCTACGAAGCAGGGACTCCACCTCAAACAAGGAGATCATGATGGTCGTGGGTCTTGTAGCTTTGGCCACTCGAAGTTTAAACTGAGGGTTGGACCAAAATCTCTTGGAGGTAAAACTCAAAGGTGGACCTCCTGCTGACCGTCCTTGAACCCATGACCCATAATGCTCAGAAATGTGCCACTGAGATAGATGCTAGAAGAAGGACGAATGATAGATGCTAGAAGAAGGACGAATAGAATAATTGAAGACAATATTGCCACAATTGTTTATCACAAGGTTAACTTAACTGAAGGATGTCATCGAGCTATCTGAGTTTAAAAAAATATAAACTAGCCTGAAATAATATGTAGTGTCAGCAGACATTTCAGAAGTAGGGGCCTACTTGCTGTTATTTTGATCTTACTGAACCAAACTAGCTACGGCTATCAGTTAATACTAAATACAATATAAAACATACTGCAAATACTGTAGATGCTGGATAACATTAATGAATCGTTCCTTTAAGACTGCCACTTGTAGCCCCCTTAAGTCATAACTAACTATGAGAATGTGCTCTAAACTGTTTGTTCCTGGTGTTCTGTTCCTGGTGTTCTGTTCCTGGTGTTCTGTTCCTGGTGTTCTGTTCGGTGTGTTCTGTTCTCTTCTGCTTGTCGTGAGAGCTTCTTCTCGTCCAATCAGAAGTGGCGCCAACGGGGCCATCGTCACTTGGTGCCATCGGCAGCTTCATCATCCCAGGTTGATGGAATTATGTCCAGTTCCTTCATGTCTCTCTTATACACATCTTTGAACTTCAGCTGCGGTCACCAGGTTGTTCTTTTGCTATCTGCCAGTTGTCCGTGGAAAATATATGTGGCGATGCGACCATCTTCCATGTCCGTGGAAAATATCTGTGGGGATGTGACCATCTTCCATGTCCGTGGAAAATATCTGTGGGGATGGGACCATCTTCCATGCGGCGGACATGGTCATGCCAGCATAGCCTGCGCTGTCTAAGCAGTGTATACATGCTTTGAAGGCCAGCACGTGATAGAACCTCGATATTTGTCACTTTATCCTTCGCCGAAATACCAAGGATGGGGAGTAGACACCGTAGATGGAAAGTATTGAGCCTGCTTTCTTGCTTAGCGTAGGTTGTCCATGTCTCGCTGCCATATAGAAGCGTGCTGGTGACGCAAGCATTATATACCGCAGCATTGGTCTTCATTGTCATTTTTTAGTTTCCCCCAACAAAAAAGGTATTTGCAGCTTTGTCAATTCGGCTGTCAACTTCTGTGTCCAGAGAAAGTTTGTGGTTGATGGTAAATCCCAGGTATGTGAAATGGTGCATTCTGCCAATTCATAGTTATCGATAGTGATAAGTGGTGCAGCATCCACATCCTGACCCAGCACATTTGTTTTCTTTAGACATTGTGAGGTCAAAGTCCTTGTTTGCTTAACTTCTTCTTCTTCTTCTTCTTCTTCCGTCCTTAGCCACCGACCGTCAAAGCAGTCAGTGGCCATTACGCCTAGTGGCGTCTTAGGGCAACAGCAGATAGGTTTTCTTTGCCATTGTTTCCCATCACGCCTATTGGCGTCTTTAGGGCAACGGCAAATCAATCCATTTGCTGTTGTTTCCGTAATCGAAGTGACTGGCAAACGGGTGATCAGCCCGTTGGTTTGTTTGCTTAAGAAAAGCGATAAATCAAGCTCTGAAGCTCCTATTGATTTTGAGTGACTATTGCAGCGTCGTCGGTGAATAATAAGTCTCATATAGTGACCCTTCTGATTTTCGTTTTTGCCTTAACCCTTGTGAGGTTTAACAGTCGACCAACTGACCTAATGTGAAGGCATATTCTTTCGGTTTCATCCACGGATATATGTTTCATGAGCAAGGCACAGAAGATCCCGAAGAGCGTCGGAGCCAGCTTTGTTTGACACCATTGCGTATGTCAATGGGCTGTGATGCGTTAACTACTATTTTCCGTGTTGTGCCGACACCATAAGGTGAAGTTGGATTGTCCTATCCAGGGCGCGAGCTTAGGCACATTTATATTGAGATCAAGCTCTTGAATAAACATTAGTTTCCACCGACTGCCATTAGATATTCCAGTGATGTATTTAGGGGTTTCCTGGGCAATGTGAGAGGGAGGCGCACGTTCTTGAAAGCCCTATCTTTATCGACAAGCCGTCTTGTATTTTGATACGGTGTATATTGTTTAAAAGCTGAATGAATATCTTTCAAACCAAGCATACAAGGTAAGGTTCACAAGCGCTTAAAAAAAATTAGTAATTCTCAGCCACCCAATACAAATGAAGAATCATTTAGAAGGGAAGGGAAGTAGCCAGAAACCAACTCTACGTCTAAATTGAATAATTCATTCATTGACAAACTCACCAGGTTATCAGCCAGCTCTTGCGTCAAACCGTCTGGAGTCAGGTGACACAGTTCCAGCTCGTCAAAGTGTTTCCTGAAGTCAGTCAAGCTCATCCTAAAGATCAAAGAATCCAAATGTATAACTCTGTTGTTTATATATTGATGAAGACAATGTTTCCGCTCCACCTCTGATATGTTGTTATTAAGATACAATGTGTCTATGATTTTATGTGGCAAAATATATTCAGTTGTTGCTATTTGTTTGTAGCATTATCCCTCCTGATTATTGAAAAGCAGGCCATTGACGTTTTACGAATTGTGTGTTTTTTCCTTTGTCCTAAAATGGTAGATTTGTCACACTTGATATGTTATTTGAAAAAACAAAAGAATGGGGAAAGGTTTCGAAAGATTGTGGGACGTGGATTAGTATTTAATTTACACTTAATTTCACGTCAGTCATATGTATTACTAGATCTTTGTGAGACTGTTATATTCTGATTACCTTGTTACTAACTATTATATATTAATTTTTGTTCTTGTTAAATATTGTTTGTTTATATTATCCAGGTCTGGCTATTCTAAGCACCTATTCTATAGTTATGAGTGAATGGCATGCTTGTAAATAATCTAGTATTGGGATTCTATGTTGTTCATACTTCTTATATTTTACTAGGACATGTCCTACAAAACTGCCATGTAGACATTCTGCAGAGTAAGGTTCTTCTATTCTAATACATCCCTATTTCTAACATGTTTAGCTCTTTATTAAAGTAAGACAAGTGACCTAGATCTGTAATTTTCACAGTTAGGTTACTGTCATCAAAATATACTGCATAAACGCTGGATACAGGACTGAAAGAGCTGAAAATATTGGACATAACGGACAGTATTCTACAGTCCTCCTGCTAGAACTATTTTGGGAGTTATGGTTCTTAGTCTAGATTTAGCTCAAAATGTCACGCGATTTGCATGTTTTAAACAGAAGCGTTATGTAACTTTCGTCGTGTACATTAGTGAAGCTTCTGACAAATAAAATGATCTTTCTTGATTTAAAACCCCAAGCTAACAAATTAATCATCGGTCACACAGCACTTTATACAGGTTTACTCACACAAATATTTTGGCACCAATACAGACAACATTGGAGAAACAGGCATCGATATCAAACCAGTAATACAAAAGGCAAGGTAGCTATCATTGCTTTGTGAAATGTGTGAAAGTCGAAACAAAATCAAGTTCAACACAAAATAAAAGTCTCAAGGCAGCTTGCATGGCTCTGAAATTGGACAACAAACAAAAGGAACGGCAACCGAGAAGTTTGAGACTTTTATCAATTGGTGCTTGCATTGAATAGAAGAACGTAAAAGATATGACAAGATTAACCAGTTGGAACTGATAGACAAGGCCGGTCACATACAGGTGTAATAAGAGGTGAAGAAAAGAAGCCGCCCTTTGTTAAGGATACACGTGGAGGATACCGATCTAAATCATTACAAGACAATGCTTGTTAGTGAACTCCTCCACAGTTAAAGAGACAAGAAAGTATCTACAAAGCTTGGACAATAAAACTAGAGACAGGCTAACAAGGTACAAAGACATGTGTGCCACTGGTCAGGATGGCGTTGTACGAGTTAAACTTATGGAAGTCTTGTACTCCAGTCTTGATGAACATATTTCTTTGTTCAATAACTCTTCTCAACATTTCTTTATTTGTTCTTTTTAGCCTTCCCTGGAATATTGTTATCGATTGTCTGAGAAAGAATATCGGTGTTCGTAACAAAAGATGAAAATATCAAATAATTAATGTTCAACCTTCACATTAGCAGAAAACGAAATATACAATATGTTTAAACTGACTGAAAAACACAGCAAATACTTCATTCTAGACATTAAGGGCGACACATTCATAATGTCATTCAAGCTATAAGTTGACATTTGTAGACCCAACCAATTAGCGCCATGCATTCACGGTGTCTCTGTCAACACAGATAATCAACTAAAACATTGATAAGGCATTATGGAGTACCCCTAAAGATCATTAACTTCATAAAGGAAACTTGTAAAGACGTGGCAGGCAGAGTTCTTCGTGAAGAACTTACAGAACTGTTTGAGATATGCACAGGAGTTCGACAGGGATGCCTCTTATCGCCATGTCTCTTCTTATGGGCCAAATATTGGATCATGAAAACATCGATATCAAACAAGTGGCAGTAGAATAAGTGATGAGAAGCAGACACTGCCGATGGATTGGACAATCAATGAGGAAACATGTTTATAGCCTTACCTGGCAGTTCTTTTTCTGGGGTCCCCAGCAACAGATAAGCAGAGAAAACACACGGAGAAGAGAACTGTCGGCAGACGTGAGAGTAATGAGTAAGACTTGGACAATCTTGAGCTGACGGCACGTGATAGGAGGACTTGGCACGTGATAGGAGGACTTGGCACGTGTTTGTTGAAAGTCTCTGCTTCTTGGGAAGCTGAATGGGTATTTGATTGATTGATTGATTGATTGATTGATTGACAGTGTCAGTGACACATAAAATATCTATGTCAATTGATCACTTAGATCATGTTGACGAGACAGAAACAGAAATTAATAATTAACATATGTTGACAACTACCAAAACAACAAATAATTGTTGCGGTGCGTTCATTAAGGTAAATTTGTAACGTTAAAAAACTCCCAAAACAAACTAACAAGCAATCGATTACCAGAATTCCCCGTCATCTCTGCGTCTAAAGGTAGATATCCTGTCTTTCTCGCTGACAAATTTCCACTCTGGCGACCTGTAGACAGATGTTTATGTAGATGTTTGGTATCAATGTCAGATGTAGGTATCGGATGAGGATGACAAATATAGACATGACCATCTTAGATGTAGATGTTTAGTGTAAATATCAGGTGTAATCGGCAGGTGTCATTTACAGATGTAAATGTCAAATTTAGATATCAGATGTAGATGTCAACTGTAAATGTCAGATGTAGATGTCAAATGTAAGTATCAGGTGCGGGCGTGATCAGCAAGTACTGTGGCAATATAACTGGCATGTACAAATACAATGGCTGGCTAGCAAAAAGATAACAAATAATGGAGCAGAATGGCCTGCATTAGCACGTTTTTTTTTTCTCCCATCATATTACTGACATATATATATATATATTTGATGCAATGAAAAAGAGGCCATTATTTTTATATATCCCCACTGACAGCTATCGGATGCAGCAAGACCCATCATTATATCAGGATTAACCAAAGGCACAGCTAACTAGTTAATATAAACAAAGAAATACACAAGACTGACGGAACTATCACTGCAAGAATACAAGACATGTTTTGGAACAAGTGGTCTACATGAAGGCCAGAAACAGTTGTTATCTAATCTTCCTTATACAGCAAAAAACTGAAGAAAGAATAAATGTATAGGTGGGGCATTAATGACTGATGTGCAATGCTTGCAATAATAATAATGATGAAGATAAGGAGAAAGAAGACGGTAGAGATATTTGATGATAAGGTGTGACCTACTTACTTGTCACTCCAAGCACCGTTCCACTCCCCCCATCCCCAGGGGTTTCTCATATGCAGAAGGGTTATGCTACCTTTTTTGGTTTGAACCTGTCATGTCCAGCACGGATAAACACACATAGGAAAGAATTATCTTCTAGATATAGTTGATACCAGAAAACGAACAGAATACTATGCACCAAGATTTTTATTGTTATACAAGAGCAAATCATATCGTATGGAAGCAAATGGTGGATAATCAAGAGATAAAACTACTGAAGCAAAACAAGGAAGACACTCTGGAATTGCCACGTAAACTAGTGTCTTTACGATAAATTATTAATTGCATACCAGTAATTCCGCTATATCTTTATGATTAATAATGTCCCGGACTGAAAAGTTCTTTTGGAGATTTGAGCATAAACTACAAATATTTGTAATTATGGCAGTGGGAAATCATTATACGTATTTGAGACACCCTTAGAGCATAGGCTAGATCTAGCAAGAATGTGACTTACTTCACAGCTCTCTTCTACTGCTACCATCTAGGACTGTGCACTTAACTACCTGACTTGTCATGTGCCATCCGTACCACTAGTTCACCAGTTTCTTCTCCATTTCTGGGTACTATATCTATTTTATGTATCTAACCTCCATCTCGCCACAAGGACCACTTAAGCTACAGAGATGATGTTTTGCAGACAAGATTATATGAGTCACCTAATCATTGGTTAATATATGATATACTAAAACAAGTAAAATATTTAAATTATTTAATGATTGTTGAACTGTAAATATTTTATGTTATACGCAAACACAAGTACATAATTAAATAGAATAAATAACAACAACAACAACAAGGAAATGTTAATTATTTAACTGTTGCCTTGGAATCTGTGCCTTCTAGTTATGAGCCATGCTAATGTCAACTACAAGAGTCATTTATTTACAGTGCAGCGCAATTCATTCACTCATTCCTTCACTCATTCATTCACTCATTCATTCACTCATTCATTCATCACCCTTCAACTCCCCAAGGAGCATAGTATATCAAGTCTGCCTGTCACGTGACATCTGCTCAAGGTCTTTCCATGTCTTCTTCACCACCTTCATGTCTGTCTCCAGTTGTCTTCGTTGTTTGGATCCCTCTACTTCTCTCCCTTGTGATTCCAGAACAAGGGCTGCCGTGTAATGCTATCAACAGTTTTAATCAGTGTGTGCCCAATCCCTCTACTTCTCTCCCTTGTGATTCCAGAACAAGGGCTACCGTGTAATGCTATCAACAGTTTTAATCAGTGTGTGTCCAATTCATCTTCAGTTTCTTCTTCCCATCTCATGTTCTACTGGCACTTGTTTGGTTCTTGTCATCACTTCCACGTCAGTCATCTTGTCATCACTTCCACGTCAGTCATCTTGTCATCACTTCCACGTCAGTCATCTTGTCATCACTTCCACGTCAGTCATCTTGTCACGTCAATCATCTTGTCACGTCAGTCATCTTGTCACGCCAGTCATCTTGTCACGTCAGTCATCTTGTCACGTCAGTCATCTTGTCACGTCAGTCATCTTGTCACGCCAGTCATCTTGTTACGTCAGTCATCTTGTCACGCCACTTCAATCCTCCTCTTCTACCCAAACATCCATTTATAAACGTCTTTATTTATTTAATTGTTGTTTTTGTTCTCTATTTTCAGAGCCATACACTGGCTGGGACTGACTTGATGATTGAGTTCAGGATTCTGATGTTTATGTTAGACTTGATTTCGCGCTCTTGCCAATCACAAATTGATAAAATATGCGTCTGACCAATACAAGACCATTGAAAACCATCAGAACCTGGAAACCTTAAGGTATCAGGTAGCGGGATGAGGTCCCGAAAACAAGTAGTCATGAGAATGGCTGCAATTTCAAAACTGGACGAGCTGAGGTCTGTCGATCAGTCTGTGAATGAGTATTATTTCGCATACACACATACACACACATACGCACGAAAAGTTAAATACGATATGAGATACTGACGTTGATAACAGATCAGTTAACAGGACCTGTAAGTATCACAATATTTAAAGAAGACGCAATGAGACCGACCTGTAATGGTCTTTATGAATCTTATTAGAACGATATAGAGGGATAAGAATACGATGAAAAAGAAGAGTTAGATGATGATGATGATGAATAAGAAAGCAACAAAGATCCATGACAGGGTGGCGTAGAGAGATTGGACAACACTAAAACGCAGAAACGATTTAAAGAAGGAGACAAGAGTGAGAATTTTCCAACACAGAGACGATACCTGAAGATGAAAACTAGCAAAGAAACAAAGAATCATATATGCTCACTCATCTCATCTCTGTTTCAGTCGTTCTCCATTCATCCCCCACTATCCTATCCTCCCTAACTGACTACCCAGGGTCATCCACTCCAATTCTGACCTGTTTAACATCAATAATCGAGTACGCATGTCCCTCATATAGTTCCGTATCTTTTTTTATTTCTCTTTGACCAGGCACTGATCCACGATTCTGAAATAGAGACAACCTTTTATTGTAAATTAGTTTTTGCTGTTACAACAAGGAATCTGACAACAAAGGATCTGACAACAGGGATTCTGACAACAGGGAGTATGACAACAGGGAGTATGGTAACAGGGAGCCTGACAACAGGGAGTCTGACAACAGGGAGTTTGATAACTGGGAGTCTGACAACAAGGGATCTGACAGCAAGGGATCTGACAACAAGGAATCTGACAACAAGGGATCTGACAACAAGGAATCTGACAACAAGGGATCTGACAACAAGGGATCTGACAACAAGGGATCTGACAACAAGGAATCTGACAACAAGGGATCTGACAACAAGGAATCTGACAACAAGGGATCTGACAGCAAGGGATCTGACAGCAAGGGATCTGACAACAAGGAATCTGACAACAAGGGATCTGACAACAAGGGATCTGACAACAAGGGATCTGACAACAAGGAATCTGACAACAAGGGATCTGACAACAAGGGATCTGACAACAAGGAATCTGACAACAAGGGATCTGACAACAAGGGATCTGACAACAAGGGATCTGACAACAAGGGATCTGACAACAAGGGATCTGACAACAAGGAATCTGACAACAAGGAATCTGACAACAAGGGATCTGACAACAAGGGATCTGACAACAAGGAATCTGACAACAAGGAATCTGACAACAAGGGATCTGACAACAAGGGATCTGACAACAAGGGATCTGACAACAAGGGATCTGACAGCAAGGGATCTGACAACAAGGGATCTGACAACAAGGGATCTGACAACAAGGGATCTGACAACAAGGGATCTGACAGCAAGGGATCTGACAACAAGGAATCTGACAACAAGGAATCTGACAACAAGGGATCTGACAACAAGGGATCTGACAACAAGGGATCTGACAACAAGGGATCTGACAACAAGGGATCTGACAACAAGGAATCTGACAACAAGGGATCTGACAACAAGGGATCTGACAACAAGGGATCTGACAACAAGGGATCTGACAGCAAGGGATCTGACAACAAGGGATCTGACAACAAGGAATCTGACAACAAGGGATCTGACAACAAGGGATCTGACAACAAGGAATCTGACAACAAGGGATCTGACAACAAGGGATCTGACAACAAGGAATCTGACAACAAGGGATCTGACAACAAGGAATCTGACAACAAGGAATCTGACAACAAGGGATCTGACAACAAGGAATCTGACAACAAGGAATCTGACAACAAGGGATCTGACAACAAGGGATCTGACAACAAGGGATCTGACAACAAGGAATCTGACAACAAGGAATCTGACAACAAGGGATCTGACAACAAGGAATCTGACAACAAGGGATCTGACAACAAGGGATCTGACAACAAGGGATCTGACAACAAGGAATCTGACAACAAGGGATCTGACAACAAGGAATCTGACAACAAGGGATCTGACAACAAGGGATCTGACAACAAGGGATCTGACAACAAGGGATCTGACAGCAAGGGATCTGACAACAAGGGATCTGACAACAAGGGATCTGACAACAAGGAATCTGACAACAAGGAATCTGACAACAAGGGATCTGACAACAAGGAATCTGACAACAAGGAATCTGACAACAAGGGATCTGACAACAAGGAATCTGACAACAAGGAATCTGACAACAAGGGATCTGACAACAAGGGATCTGACAACAAGGGATCTGACAACAAGGAATCTGACAACAAGGAATCTGACAACAAGGGATCTGACAACAAGGAATCTGACAACAAGGAATCTGACAACAAGGGATCTGACAACAAGGGATCTGACAACAAGGGATCTGACAGCAAGGGATCTGACAACAAGGGATCTGACAACAAGGAATCTGACAACAAGGGATCTGACAACAAGGGATCTGACAACAAGGGATCTGACAGCAAGGGATCTGACAGCAAGGGATCTGACAACAAGGAATCTGACAACAAGGGATCTGACAACAAGGGATCTGACAACAAGGGATCTGACAACAAGGAATCTGACAACAAGGGATCTGACAACAAGGAATCTGACAACAAGGGATCTGACAACAAGGGATCTGACAACAAGGGATCTGACAGCAAGGGATCTGACAGCAAGGGATCTGACAACAAGGAATCTGACAACAAGGAATCTGACAACAAGGGATCTGACAACAAGGGATCTGACAACAAGGAATCTGACAACAAGGGATCTGACAACAAGGAATCTGACAACAAGGAATCTGACAACAAGGAATCTGACAACAAGGGATCTGACAACAAGGAATCTGACAACAAGGAATCTGACAACAAGGGATCTGACAGCAAGGGATCTGACAACAAGGGATCTGACAACAAGGAATCTGACAACAAGGGATCTGACAACAAGGGATCTGACAACAAGGGATCTGACAACAAGGGATCTGACAACAAGGGATCTGACAACAAGGAATCTGACAACAAGGGATCTGACAACAAGGAATCTGACAACAAGGAATCTGACAACAAGGGATCTGACAGCAAGGGATCTGACAACAAGGGATCTGACAACAAGGAATCTGACAACAAGGGATCTGACAACAAGGGATCTGACAACAAGGAATCTGACAACAAGGGATCTGACAACAAGGAATCTGACAACAAGGAATCTGACAACAAGGAATCTGACAACAAGGGATCTGACAACAAGGAATCTGACAACAAGGAATCTGACAACAAGGGATCTGACAACAAGGGATCTGACAACAAGGGATCTGACAGCAAGGGATCTGACAACAAGGGATCTGACAACAAGGAATCTGACAACAAGGGATCTGACAACAAGGGATCTGACAACAAGGGATCTGACAACAAGGGATCTGACAGCAAGGGATCTGACAACAAGGGATCTGACAACAAGGAATCTGACAACAAGGGATCTGACAACAAGGGATCTGACAACAAGGAATCTGACAACAAGGGATCTGACAACAAGGGATCTGACAACAAGGAATCTGACAACAAGGGATCTGACAACAAGGGATCTGACAGCAAGGGATCTGACAACAAGGGATCTGACAACAAGGAATCTGACAACAAGGGATCTGACAACAAATCTGACAACAAGGAATCTGACAACAAGGAATCTGACAACAAGGGATCTGACAACAAGGATCTGACAACAAGGAATCTGGATCTGACAACAAGGGATCTGACAACAAGGAAACAAGGATCTGGGATCTGACAACAAGGAATCTGACAACAACGAAACTAACAACAAGGAATCTGACAACAAGGGATCTGACAACAAGGAATCTGACAACAAGGGATCTGACAACAAGGAATCTGACAACAAGGAATCTGACAACAAGGGATCTGACAACAAGGAATCTGACAACAAGGAATCTGACAACAAGGGATCTGACAACAAGGGATCTGACAACAAGGGATCTGACAACAAGGAATCTGACAACAAGGGATCTGACAACAAGGGATCTGACAACAAGGAATCTGACAACAAGGGATCTGACAACAAGGGATCTGACAACAAGGGATCTGACAACAAGGGATCTGACAGCAAGGGATCTGACAGCAAGGGATCTGACAACAAGGAATCTGACAACAAGGGATCTGACAACAAGGGATCTGACAACAAGGGATCTGACAACAAGGGATCTGACAACAAGGAATCTGACAACAAGGGATCTGACAACAAGGAATCTGACAACAAGGGATCTGACAACAAGGGATCTGACAACAAGGGATCTGACAGCAAGGGATCTGACAGCAAGGGATCTGACAACAAGGAATCTGACAACAAGGGATCTGACAACAAGGGATCTGACAACAAGGGATCTGACAACAAGGAATCTGACAACAAGGGATCTGACAACAAGGGATCTGACAACAAGGGATCTGACAACAAGGGATCTGACAACAAGGAATCTGACAACAATGGATCTGACAACAAGGGATCTGACAACAAGGAATCTGACAACAAGGGATCTGACAACAAGGAATCTGACAACAAGGAATCTGACAACAATGGATCTGACAACAAGGAATCTGACAACAATGGATCTGACAACAAGGAATCTGACAACAATGGATCTGACAACAAAGGTTCTGACACACAAATAGCTGTTTAATGTACAACTGACTGGGTTGTTCTCTGTGCAATTTTTCTTTGAAGCTGTCTTTTTAATACTGCTTTTGTCTTGTCACGTGTTTTCTTGCCCTCAGTTTGAGTTTCATTTTGGTTCTTATTTCAGAGAACTCTGTTAGTAAAATGTTGGCACATGTATCACCTTTTTGATTTGCATGCGTGAGGAATTCACCGTTCTTCTTGTTACTCCATATATAGCATAGAACTATCACAACAACTGGTACTCCATACAGGAAGCCTGTACCAAACATTTACATGTACTAACAGTAGTGGCTTCTTTATTTTACACTATGAGGTTGCTACTCTTGCACAACTAAATATTAGTATACTTTATTTGTGACGAGTGCCTGAAACGTATCTTTGTGTGTATTATTTATTTAATATCAGTCGCCTTCTACGACATGCCTGAGAGAACAGTATGGATCTTATTTATTTAATATTAGTCGCGTGCTACGACTTGCCTGAGAGAACAGTATGGATCTTATTTATTTAATATTAGTCGCCTTCTACGACTTGCCTGAGAGAACAGTATGGATTTTATTTTTTGATCTCGGCAGGTACCTTCTGGAAGTACACTGGTAGCATAAGAAATTACTTTTGTGTAAACTGAAAAGAAATAATGTAATCAGAAATCATAACTCCGCCCACCAAATTATTTCTGTAGAAAGTGATATAAAACAGACAATCTGACCTTATAGACGGAAAAACATCACGTGGTGACCTACAAATATAACGGCTCCCATAATGCTGTTCATACTGCGACAGTTGATGAGAACGTCCTGGAGATCTTTGTCTGTGATGTCGTCTTTGAGAACTAACATCTCACCAATCCCACCTGTTAGATCAACCAGGGATGTGTGCACCCGGCCTCCATCTATGACGTCATAGTTCCCATATAACCTACACATAATGTCAAAACTATTATTTATCATTGGTCAATGTATAACTGGAGCATAACTTCCTGTAACGATTGGTAAGCTAAAGTTGCTACTATCAGTGTTGCTGGGAGAAAGGACAAAGAAATAACCTACGTTACGACCATTAAGGCCTCGTACACGAGAAACGAACGAAAATTTGTTGAGTAAAGAAAATGACAGCAATTTTAAATGAATTAAAAATATGAACAAAATTAACCACACAAGTTGCTTCACCCCCTGACTCTCTATTTATGTTGCACAGAGAACGTAAGACCGTCAGTGAAACTTGCCCCCTGTACATGTAGTCTATGGCGAAGCAAATAATATTCTCTTCTGGTGGTGATTTCTGTAGCATCCTGTTTGACATGATCATGTTACCAGATGTCACGTAGCGTTTAAAGGATAAGAGAATTATTTAGAGGAAATAATAGATCTGATGTGGAAGATTTGGCTCAAGGAATCCCTACTGGGTTTTCCCACTTCCGAAGGGTGACGAAGAGGGTAAATTCTCCTAACTCGACAGGTCTGGAAAAGATTGTAAGGAGATATTTGGTCTCTCGCTACCGTCGTCCCCTTCTCAGTTATCTATTATTATTATTCTTTAATTTATATTATATTTTACGAGCCCCCCCCCTCCCTTATAAAGGAAGATAAACATAGACAATATTCAACATCTAATGGAAGGAACAAAGCGTGGGGTACAGTATATACACCCAATTGGTTTATTGCAATAAAATGAATAGATGGTGAATGATAGTATTGTCGATGGAATTAGTGTCTGCTGTATGTATTATGTGTCTCACAATTCAAGTGTTTTTCATCATGGATGACTAAACTAGGCATTGATGTAGTGAGTTCCCTTTTTCGTGGACTTAGCTTTTCAGCCCCCGGCTGATAGTGAAGTGTGGTTAGTTCTCCGGTCTCCTGACGTTGCCCCAGGTAGGTCTTGAATGGTTCGGATTTGCCTTCTCTGTGCTCGACTCCGTATTCTGCGCTGAGATTGGGCTGTCGTGCAAGGCTCCACCATAGACTGAAGACAAATACGACGGCTTCATTAATTTACTAGCTTTAGAAAGCAGTCTTCCCTAAGCCGTCCCTCTGCCAGTCATCTCAGATTTTAGTCTCTAACATCATATGTCTAGAGCCTAATCTTGAATTCAAGTTTCTCCTGTCTGTCCTTTATTATATTTATCTGCCCCAGTGGCAGTATTATAATTCTTTAGACTGATTTATCGTCAACTTAACCCGATGAATTATTATAAATGTCAGTTAAACCCACCAACTTTTATCATAGAAATGTCGGCAACAGTATTCTAGTTCTGCGCCTCTAGCCTAATCGTCATGTCATTATGATGAATTTAACAAATAATTGGACATCCGTGTTTTAGAATTGTCTGACAACATTATCACACACTTCATGTCTGGTCGCATCGTCATATAATTTATAATGAATATATGTCACGGTCTGTCAACATTATCGTTAATATTAATTTCCGTTAGTCTAAACGTCGGGTCGAAAATAATCAAATAATATGGAAATTAATAGCTATATATATATATATATATTCCCGTTATACATTATTATGAACATGTACATATCCCGTGGGATCATAAAATATACCCAATCACATGTGGCTGGATGTGATCGTACAACAGAAATATGAATAAAGTAAACATACCAATCTTGCGTCGATTTTGCAAGGTACTACACATTTCATCACATTATATTCTAGCGAGATTTCACTTACCTACTCAAAGATGGACGCTAACCCGCAATTAGACACGTGGCTTCAGTGCTTTTAATGCGAGAATTCGCCGATCTGGCTTAGACCTAGCTTTCTTGAGGGTTCCTGGGCAAGTGACAAAATGCTGGCTTTGCCGCCTTTTAGCGGGTCATTTCCGCTTGGACACGTGATCCGTAGCGTGCATCATGTGACCTTAGCCTCGTTTTAGACGCTCCAATCAATAATGTTAAAAGTCACGTGATGTCTTCCTAAATGGCCTAAACTGGTTCTCCCAAGTTCAAGCAGTTCTAAATTAAAACGGATTTCTCGCTACCGAGGTCATTGGTCAACAATGATGTCGTATCTAAAAATAGCGAGGAGAAAATACCGAACGCTAGGAGATTTTCCGCAAGTGACAATTCCCGGGACTTTGCGATCATGCATTGAGGATGAGAAAAAACGATGTCACGTAAATAATAATAAAAATGAAGAGAAGATTGGGCAAGTTGTCACACAAGCCCCTCCTCAAGTTTGACGTTCCGTCCAACTCCTCTGGTCCTGTCTTCCTCTTCTTTTTCAGTTTCTCATATCTCCTAGGTTGCGTCCGGATGTCTGCTCAAAAAATCTGCCCCTACGTTGTTCTTCCCAGGTATGTATTCTATGTGAAATGAATATGGCTGCAACAGAAGTGACCATCTCATAAGCCGGGCATTAAGGTTCTTCGCCGCTGCAAGAAATATCAACGGTTGTGATCACACTGCACCGTGAACTTTTTCCCGTATAAATATGGTTGAAACTTCTGCACAGCCCATATTAGCGACAGACATTCTCGTTCGATGGTAGAGTAGTTCTGTTCAGCAGGGTTCAATTTCCTACTAGCATATGCAATGGGGAATAGAGTTGCAGAAGGTCTATCACTAGGCTGCAGGAGAGTGGCTCCTATCCCTATATTGCTAGCATCTGTTCGCAGCGTAAAGTTCAGAGTTAAGTCAGGCAGTCGCAGAATTGGCCTAGCTGTGAGTTTCTCCTTCAGCAGCGTGTAGGCATTTTCACACTCCGCTGTCCAGGTTACTTTGTCCGGGTTCCCATTCTTGGTTAATGCGGTCAGTGGCGCACTCAGGGTATTAAAATCTTTAATATATCTCTGGTAGAAGCCACATAGAGACACAAATGACCTTACATCCTTTTTAGTCTGGGGTCGTGGGGCCCACTGTAACTTCTCAATATTACGTGCATCTGGGAACATGCATCCATGCGAGATAGTGTGTCCCAGGAATTCTAGTTGCTCGCAGGCAATTTGACATTTTGTAGGGCGAGCGGTGAGTCCTGTTTCTCTAAGTCTTTCGAAGAGTAGGGAAACTGCGTCCAGGTGCTCCTCAAAGGTGTTCGTGGCAATAAGTATGTCGTCCATGAAATTACTTATCCCAGGGTGGTTCAGGGGTTCCAGTAGCTTCCTCCTCATACGAGTAAAGACGCTTGGGGCGTTGCTTAGCCCAAATGGCAATACATTAAACTCGTAATGGCCTTCAGAAGTACTAAATGCTAACATATGTCGAATTTCCTCTTTTACCGGGATCTGGTAGTACCCTTTGCTAAGGTCTATCTTCGAAAAGTATCGTGCTCTACTCAGCTTGGTGAAAAGCTGATTCTGATCCGGTAAGGGCTCCGCTTGAAATTCCGTTACAGCGTTGAGCCTTCGGTAGTCTATGCAGAGGCGATGTTCTCTTGTGGATTTTCTAAGCAACACCACACTCGCACTATAAGGCGACTCTGATTTTGAGATAATATTTTCCTTAAGCAGGTACTCGATTTCCTCACCCAATGCCTTTGCTTTAGCATAAGGAACAGGATAGTTCTTAACTCGTACCGGGGCGAGGTCTGTTAGCTTCATATCAAATTCTATCAGGTTGGTCATGCCAGGTTTATCCGTGAGTGTACTAGTGTGTTTTTTTCAACAACTGTTGAACCTGTGCCTGCTGATCCTCCGTTAAAGTTGAACTAATCTGAACATCTTGATGAGTTTCGCACTGACGAAGAGGGTATTCACAGGAGGTCAGGGGTTCTGCCTCAGTTTCCATCGCAATAGCCAGTGTCAGGAAATGTGCTGGTTCTGCACCTGGTCTTTCATAATATCGCTTCAGCAGGTTTATGTGGTAAATTTTCTGCTTCCCCTTTATGGCAATCTTGTAATTGGTGCGCGACATTTTCTCAATGATTTTATATGGACCTCTCCACCCGATTTGCAATTTATTATTGCTACTGGGCAGGAGTAATAATACCTGTTCTCCTACTTCTAGCTCCCTATCCTTCGCAGTGCGGTTGTAGTAACGCGCATGTTTACGACGGGCACGGCGTACATTTTCCTTTGCCAGTTCCCATCCTGTTTTAAGGCGTTGGGTCAACTCATTCACGTATTGGGATGCAGAGGTGACCGTCTCATCAGCTTTATCATCTGTCCAAGTACGTAACAGTGCCTCTAAAGGTCCTTTTATAGGTCTACCAAACAGCAATGTGGCAGGAGGCATCCCAGTAGAATTGTGGGGTACTTCGCAGTAAGCAAATAGTGCTGCGGGTAAGTATTGATCCCAGCTCTCTGGTTTTTCCTGCGCAAGTTTCCGAAGGATGGAAATAAGGGTCCCGTTAAACCGCTCCACCTGGCCATTTGCCTGGGGGTGGTAGGGAGAGGTGTGGATATGTCGGGCCTGAAATATCCTAAACACTTCCTCGGTGAGTTTTCCTCGGAATTGGGAACCATTATCTGTCAGGATCTGTGACGGAAACCCTAGCCGAGTAAATATGGTGAGCAGAGCCTCAGCAACATGCTTAGAATCACAGGCGGGCATAGCGATAGCCTCTGCCCACATGGAGCAACAATCCACTAACGTGAGTATATAACTATTTCTCTTTTTGCTACGAGTAAGTGGACCCACAATATCCACCGCTACTCGTTCGAAGGGTGTGCCCAAGATTGGCATTTCTCCCAGAGTGGCTGGGGCCGTCCAGTGTTTCGGCGCTGTCCTCTGGCACTGCGGGCATGATTTCACATATCTCTGGATATCGGCGTTGATACCTGGCCAATAATAATGTCATGAAATACGCTGAATCGTGGCACTTATGCCCATGTGGCCACTAAACGGAAGGGCATGGCCCATTTCTAGGACCTGGGCTCGGTATGCTGATGGAACCACAAGTTGCCCATGTTCCTGTCCTCCATTTCCTGCTTTCCGATGCAACAGTCCATTTTTCTTGTAGAAGTCTCCCTTTTGGAGAGGAGTGTGCGCTCTCGGTAGTTTTTTGTAGCAGGGTGCTAGAGATTGATCCTCCGTTTGTGCCTTTTTTAATTCCTCAGGAAGGATGTTGGGTGGGGATTCCAACTCCGTATTCCGTTTGGCCTGTCCTCTAGTGGTGACAGCCGCCACAACCAGAGGGTGAATGGGTTCTCCCAAGAACACATACCTACACCCTAAGATCAAGGGATAAATAGGGTCGTCCAAGATTGCTGCACTGATTTCCCCAGTCACATATTTTGATTTGACCTTAATCTTGGCTATGGCCAAACGCATAGGTGCTGCACTTTTAGTAGGTCCTTGTATTTCTATAGTGTCTTCTGTCATCTGGTCAGGCTTGACTAGGGATGCACAGACAACTGCGTCGAATGCAAGGCCTGTATCATAAAGGCAGGTCACCTCTTGGTCATTTACGAGGACTGTCTCAACGACCGGGGGATGTCGGGGTTTGTCCAGAGGTTCTTCTGGTCCATTTCCCCTTGCGGCACTTTTACGTAAGCAGGCAGCATGATGAGGTGGGTTTTTCCGGTTGCACTCCTGCGTATTGTGGGTGATGGTTCTACAGTGCTTACACCATTTTTCCCCTTGCCTCTGCTGCTGGAAATTAGATCTCTGAGTAGTTTTGTAGTCTGGCTTGTCATGCTTTTTGAAGTTAGTATACGGTGGTTTCACTTGGGGGTCCATGTGTGACTGAGCTGTCTGTCTAGGTACGTAATCTGGTTGTTTCCGTCTGGGTGGTGGATTCTCTGATAGTGCTGCCTGATATCGTTCCGCTAACTGGACTATGGATTCTAAAGTGCTGGCCCCATTCTCTGTCAGGAATCTTCTCATGTCGGAAGTCATGGTGTCCTTCAGTTGTTCGATCATGACCATTTCCTTCAGGCCTTCCCAATCATGAGTAAAATTCCCTAGGGCACCCCACTTCTCCACGTAGGAATCCAGTCTCGCAGCAAACTGAGCAACGCTCTCGCCAACTTCCCTCCTAGAGTTACGGAACCTCTTCCTATAGGCGTCAGCATGTAGCTCATAACGAACCAATAGTGCCTTTTTCAAAGAGTCGTAGTCATCCTGTAAACCTGGAGGAAGCTTGCTATACACGTCATAAGCAGTTCCTCTAAGCCCTTGCGACAGTTTCAGGTTCCACTTGCTCTTCTCCAAACCAAACGTGGTGGCAAACTTCTCAAATTTGTCCAGATACCTATTGATCGAGTCGGCTTGTTCCGAGAAAGCTTCGAATGGAAACGTCAAGGGTTCCAAAGTTGACATGAGTGAGGATGGCAAAGGTCCGGTGCCCCCTGCGTGCAAGGAAGGCATATCATCTGACCGTGGCGATAGGTTGCCTGAGGAGGTAGATGCGGTCGCACCGGCTACCGGTTCAACTCTTTGAGCTTGTCCCTGCATCTCTAACTGCTTCATCTTCAATGCATGCTCGCGTTCATCTCTCTCGCTTCTTTCTCTAGCGTCTACAGCTTTTATCCTCTCATCTATTTCTGCTAACTTTATTCGCTCTTCTCTTTCAGCTTTCGCTGTTTCTCGAGCGTAATACTTATCAGTCTCAACACTGACATAATTTGCAAGGTCCACCCCACTATAACCTAGATCTCGACCGGCCTCCCCTAGTGCTGCCTTAAGCTTAACTATTTCAGCCATCTTTTGCAGTTAAAGTCCACACTGAGTAAGCTAGTGCTACCTTCCAATAGTATTTCTAACAACAAGTAAATACTAATTATTTATCAGACTGCTGTAGAATGAAATTACTACAGTTATGGAGACTTAAGGTCTGTAATTCAATGAAATACAAAATCAAGAACTAACTTAATTAAAGTTAGTTGCTTATCCTTTACAGGACGTGGCAATCAACCCCAGCTTTTATTGGCTGTTTGTGATTTTTCTAGGCAATTTTTTTCATTCAGTAGTTTGCCATTGCTTTCTGAACGGTACGGCGCTTATACCATTGTTAAAAATCCACACAAAGCGATCTGCTACCAAACCGCCTGCAGCAGGTTTCGAACCTGGTATATCTGGATTATGAAACTGCGTTCATATCCATTAGGCCACAGACGCCTCCAACTTAATTAAACACAACATATATAAAAGGATTCACCAATCAATGCCTGAATTTCTAGAAAAAATGTTTTCTGTCTTTCTAGAGCTCACTGTGTGAAAATACATGTGTTAAAATGGTATACTGTAATGACTGAATGGATGATACTATCCCAGAGGTATGATAAAATACATAAGTTCAAATCCCGGACCGAGACACCAGTGTCACGTAGCGTTTAAAGGATAAGAGAATTATTTAGAGGAAATAATAGATCTGATGTGGAAGATTTGGCTCAAGGAATCCCTGCTGGGTTTTCCCACTTCCGAAGGGTGACGAAGAGGGTAAATTCTCCTAACTCGACAGGTCTGGAAAAGATTGTAAGGAGATATTTGGTCTCTCGCTACCGTCGTCCCCTTCTCAGTTATCTATTATTATTATTCTTTAATTTATATTATATTTTACGAGCCCCCCCTCCCTTATAAAGGAAGATAAACATAGACAATATTCAACATCTAATGGAAGGAACAAAGCGTGGGGTACAGTATATACACCCAATTGGTTTATTGCAATAAAATGAATAGATGGTGAATGATAGTATTGTCGATGGAATTAGTGTCTGCTGTATGTATTATGTGTCTCACAATTCAAGTGTTTTTCATCATGGATGACTAAACTAGGCATTGATGTAGTGAGTTCCCTTTTTCGTGGACTTAGCTTTTCAGCCCCCGGCTGATAGTGAAGTGTGGTTAGTTCTCCGGTCTCCTGACGTTGCCCCAGGTAGGTCTTGAATGGTTCGGATTTGCCTTCTCTGTGCTCGACTCCGTATTCTGCGCTGAGATTGGGCTGTCGTGCAAGGCTCCACCATAGACTGAAGACAAATACGACGGCTTCATTAATTTACTAGCTTTAGAAAGCAGTCTTTCCCTAAGCCGTCCCTCTGCCAGTCATCTCAGATTTTAGTCTCTAACATCATATGTCTAGAGCCTAATCTTGAATTCAAGTTTCTCCTGTCTGTCCTTTATTATATTTATCTGCCCCAGTGGCAGTATTATAATTCTTTAGACTGATTTATCGTCAACTTAACCCGATGAATTATTATAAATGTCAGTTAAACCCACCAACTTTTATCATAGAAATGTCGGCAACAGTATTCTAGTTCTGCGCCTCTAGCCTAATCGTCATGTCATTATGATGAATTTAACAAATAATTGGACATCCGTGTTTTAGAATTGTCTGACAACATTATCACACACTTCATGTCTGGTCGCATCGTCATATAATTTATAATGAATATATGTCACGGTCTGTCAACATTATCGTTAATATTAATTTCCGTTAGTCTAAACGTCGGGTCGAAAATAATCAAATAATATGGAAATTAATAGCTATATATATATATATTCCCGTTATACATTACTATGAACATGTACATATCCCGTGGGATCATAAAATATACCCAATCACATGTGGCTGGATGTGATCGTACAACAGAAATATGAATAAAGTAAACATACCAATCTTGCGTCGATTTTGCAAGGTACTACACATTTCATCACATTATATTCTAGCGAGATTTCACTTACCTACTCAAAGATGGACGCTAACCCGCAATTAGACACGTGGCTTCAGTGCTTTTAATGCGAGAATTCGCCGATCTGGCTTAGACCTAGCTTTCTTGAGGGTTCCTGGGCAAGTGACAAAATGCTGGCTTTGCCGCCTTTTAGCGGGTCATTTCCGCTTGGACACGTGATCCGTAGCGTGCATCATGTGACCTTAGCCTCGTTTTAGACGCTCCAATCAATAATGTTAAAAGTCACGTGATGTCTTCCTAAATGGCCTAAACTGGTTCTCCCAAGTTCAAGCAGTTCTAAATTAAAACGGATTTCTCGCTACCGAGGTCATTGTCAACAATGATGTCGTATCTAAAAATAGCGAGGAGAAAATACCGAACGCTAGGAGATTTTCCGCAAGTGACAATTCCCGGGACTTTGCGATCATGCATTGAGGATGAGAAAAAACGATGTCACGTAAATAATAATAAAAATGAAGAGAAGATTGGGCAAGTTGTCACACCAGACTATTGCACAATCTTTCATTAGTCGTTTCCATGGTGGTTCCATGTTTGTTCTTACATTAGTCGCTTCCATGGTGGTTCCATGTTTGTTCTTACATTAGTCGCCTGAAGTAGCGGTGGTTCCATGTCTGTTCTTACATTAGTCGCCTGAGGTAGCGGTAGTTCCATGTTTGTTCTTACATTAGTCGCCTGAAGTAGCGGTGGTTCCATGTCTGTTCTTACATTAGTCGCCTGAGGTAGCGGTAGTTCCATGTTTGTTCTTACATTAGTCGCCTGAGGTAGCGGTGGTTCCATGTTTGTTCTTACATTAGTCGCCTGAGGTAGCGGTGGTTCCATGTTTGTTCTTACATTAGTCGCCTGAGGTAGCGGTGGTTCCATGTCTGTTCTTACATTAGTCGCCTGAGGTAGCGGTGGTTCCATGTCTGTTCTTACATTAGTCGCCTGAGAGAGCGGTGGTTCCATGTCTGTTCTTACATTAGTCGCCTGAGGTAGCGGTAGTTCCATGTCTGTTCTTACATTAGTCGCCTGAGGGAGCGGTGGTTCCATGTCTGTTCTTACATTAGTCGCCTGAGGTAGCGGTGGTTCCATGTCTGTTCTTACATTAGTCGCCTGAGGTAGAGGTAGTTCCATGTCTGTACTTACATTAGTCGCCTGAGGGAGCGGTGGTTCCATGTCTGTTCTTACATTAGTCGCCTGAGGTAGCGGTGGTTCCATGTCTGTTCTTACATTAGTCGCCTGAGGTAGCGGTGGTTCCATGTTTTTTCTATATTTATAATGAAATATCGGCAAGACAGCCAGACAGCGGCACGAAAACTAGTTATGAACTCAGCACAACAACAAACCTAATATACAACTCTGTGACGGAACAAAAGACCATCTTCTCCTTCAGGTAACATACCAACTGGCGTAGGTGATCATGTATACCCACATCTTCCTGCTCCAGACATCATCATCATCTTCCTGTTAGCTCTGTATTGATCAGGAAATCGCCATTACAAGTGGTCTCCCTTACAGGAAGTCTGTACAACTAATTACGTGCTCTGTCAGTGGTGGTTAATGTTGCAGTTTATTGTACATGTTCAGGCTGCCAACTTCATGCACAACCTCATGTTAATCTCCCTTTACGACATGCCTATTCTATCTTTGTCGTCCATCACAGATCCCCTGTCTCTAGTTTGGTTTATCGGTTCTGTTGTTGACTTCTTTCACGAAGTCAAACTGTCCAGTAACATCTATCTTTGTCGTCCATCACTGTGACAAATTAATATGAAAAAATTGCGTGTAGTCCAACACCAGACCTGAGTCTAACACAACTGTGTGTAGTCCAACCTTAGACCTGAGTCTAACACAACTGTGTGTAGTCCAACATCAGACCTGAGTCTAACACAACTGTGTGTAGTCCAACCTTAGACCTGAGTCTAACACAACTGTGTGTAGTCCAACATCAGACCTGAGTCTAACAAAACTGTGTGTAGTCCAGCACCAGACCTGAGTCTAACACAACTGTGTGTAGTCCAACCTTAGACCTGAGTCTAACACAACTGTGTGTAGTCCAACATCAGACCTGAGTCTAACAAAACTGTGTGTAGTCCAACACCAGACCTGAGTCTAACACAACTGTGTGTAGTCCAACCTTAGACCTGAGTCTAAAAAAACTGTGTGTAGTCCAACATCAGACCTGAGTCTAACACAACTATGTGTAGTCCAACCTTAGACCTGTATCTAACATAATTGTGTGTAGTCCAAACTTTAGACTTGAGTCTAACAAAATAATGTGTAGTCCACACTTAGACCTGTGTCTAACAAAATTGTGTGTAGTCCACACTTAGACTTGAGTCTAACAAAACTGTGGTCAAAAACACTTACTTGGCAAAGGCTTTCTCCAGCAGTGGACACCAGTACTCGTCGGGCTGTTTGTCGTTGCTGGCATAGATAAGTTTGTTGTTGTAAATGGGCAGTCGATCATCGACAACCACCTCCACCCATTTGCCGTAGTGCCAGAAGTTAAAGTGAAACGCTCCTGCAGCGGGAATGAGGATTTGTTAGTGAGCTATCAATATGGCTGTTCTGGTGACTGCTATAGCTGTAAAGTGTTCCAACTGATTTAGTGAAAGCAATGATCAATATGATGTGTTACAAGTCACATATAAACGGAGCCTCCTTTAGTTACCGGGTCTCAGTGAGAAGATCAAGGCAAACTAGGATTACTGCTGGCTACAGCATGTTTCAAAGACTAATGTAAGGTTCTGCATTGGGCTGGTAATCTCAGCATGTGAAATAAATTGTTTCTGGAAGCATCACTACAAGGGCTCATCAAAGCTTTGATGCAAGCTTCCTATAAGAGACTACAGGCAGTTGTTGCTCCATAGGTGGCGGAAAGGAACACGTTGATGATGAAGATAAATGTGATGATAATGATGATAAATGTGGTTGATCTGGCGAGAACAACAATAAACATAAAGTGTTCCAAATCATCTAAGAATTTAAGTTAAATATTTCACAGGTGACCCCCCACCAACATCCCCTGACGTCAACTTTCTACGTAGTCAGGTAGTACTCAAAATTGACTGGACAGAAAACACCATTCAATCAAATCAATCAATCAATACCCTTTAGCTCCCCAAGGAGCATAGGCCTTCAACAAACACATGCCAAGTCTTCCTGTCCCGTGCCATCCGCTCAAGTTCTTTCCATGTTTTCCTCATCATTTTTACCTCTGTATCTAGTTCTCTTCTCCATGTGTTTTTTGGTCTACCTCTGCCTCTCTTTCCCTGTGGATTCCAGAACAAGGACTGTCTTGTAATGCTATCAACAGGTTTCCTCAATGTGTGTCCTATCCATCGCCAGCGTCGTCTTCTCAACTCTTGTTCCACTGGCACTTGTCTGGTTCTTGTCATCAATTCCACATTTGTGACTTTGTCATACCATTTCAGTCCTTCTATTGCACGCAAGCACCCGTTTATAAAAGTCTGTAGCTGTTTGGTTATTGTTTTTGTTGTTCTTCATGTCTCAGAGCCATACAATTGGACTGACTTGACATTTGAGTTGAAGATTCTTATTTTCGTGTTGGACTTGATTTCTCTTGTTCTCCATATGTTTCCCAATGCAATGAAAGCTCCTCTTGCTTTTTGTATTCTTATTTTGATACCACTGTCTGTCCCTCCAAATTTGTCTATCTTACTTCCAAGATATATGTACGATTCAACATCCTTTAGTGGTGTTTCTTCAAGTTCAACCTTGTTATCATTTCTTGCATTTATTCTCATAATCTTTGTCTTTTCCCTGTGTATTTTCAGGCCCACTTGTTGTGACCTCTCATCGAGAATTTTCATTTTCTCTTACATCTGATTATGGTTATGGGACAGAAGAGCCAACAAACTTCAACAAACTTGTAAAACACCATTAACCTTTTATAAACATGTATATAAGAATAAGTAACCCGCCACGACAAGACGGGGAGATAATTATGTTGTTCTCTGTCTGCTGCATGCCCCTGATGACGTCACTAACTTCGCCTGTGGCCATTTCATTCATGTCCATTGTGCTAGGGAAGTACAGACACACGGAAACAGTGGCACGAAAACATAGAAGCTTCATCTATGATGATTATGGCTAGGATTTTAATGACCTAAAAATTGCTAGATATTGACCTATAAAAATGCATTTATTACCCCAAAAAAACATCAAAAATGCCCTATAAATAAAAAAAAATGACCTAAAAACACAACTTTCTTTTTTTAGTTTCCGAGCTAAACTAAAATTATTTTGTATTATTAAAAGAAGAAAATGAAAGGCATAAAATATATAAAGAACATAACAAATATAATTTATTTTCTTGCTGTTACTTTGCCAACCTGAAATTGTGTATGTTCCTAACAAACAAATAATGACCAATAAAACAAAACAGGGAGAAAACATAAAAATACTTTATTTTTTTTTACATTTTCTGTGTCAAACTGAAAGTCTGTATTATTAATCAAAAACATGCAGTCTAAGAGACATACACATGCACACACACACACGCACACACACGAATGCTCACACACACACACACACACCCCTTTATAATGCAATTTATAATTTTCAGTTTCTGTGCCAAACTTAACATTTAATTGTATTAACAAAATAATTCCTTTTAAAAAAAACGCACAAAAACATGAAATAACAACCGAATATTTTAACAGTTTCTATGGCAAACTGAATTTTTATATTTATTGAATTAACTTTTACAATGCACAATGGACAACATGTGCAGATTTTCACAATTTACAAAAAAAAAATTTTATTAAATAAGATTTGCTTCTTTTTGGCTTGGTGAGCACCGTTTAACCTAGATACAGGATCCATCGATTATACTAGGGCGCATGTCCATAAAATACCTTGTGGTCTGGTTAATAGATTCTCAAAAGAGAATAACTTTCTATTGTATGTCAACAAAGCTTTTAAACACTGAAAAGCTCCTTTCCTGTACACCTGACACCACAGAAGCATATTTGAAATAAGCTAAGTCAGTTTTTTTCTAAGTTCGCTGAAAATTCCACAAGAGAAAAGTGTGAAATTAAGCACATCTTTTCATATCCCAACTTTTGGTTTCAAAACTTGCTCAGTTATCTTTTGCACAGCCTTTCCCACGTCTCCATTCACACTGTCTAAGTCACTCACTATTATCTTCATCAAATCTATCTGATCAACAAATAGAACTGCTGACGTCTCTAAGGAAGTCATGGCAACAAGCAGAAATTCAGAAGTTATGTAGGAAAACTTACCAGCAACATTTTGTTTTCAGGGAGTTAGAGTAAATGATTAAACACCATGGGGAAAACAGTGAAGTCATTTTTTTTTTTTTTAAACTCAAAGTACGAAAACACTAAAAAATGCCTATTTTTATCGAAAATGCCAAAATATGCAACATAATGCGCGAAAAAAAGCAACAAAAATACTGTAAAATGACAGAAAATCTCCACACACAAAAATGCCCTAACATGCCAATAATGGTAAAAAATGCAAAATAATGCCTTAAAAAAAAGTCTCTTAAATCAACTTGATTTTTTTTTTAATGAAACACATTTATATTTCAACTGAGCAACGTTTTGGCTAAGCCAAAAAAAAAAAAGATGCAAAATTATCAAAATCCTAGCCCTAATGATGGTCGATGAGGCTTCATTTGTTAATATTTAAATATGTGACGCAGACACTTATTCAGACTTATCCCAAATGTTTCACATAAAAATGGGGAAAACTCCAAAAATTTGTGACCGATAAGTAATAGTGATAGGAATATTTCTAAAAAAAAAAAAAAAATCCCGTGCCATGAAGCATAATTAGAGCGAAAGTCGCACTGTTTCAATAGGCTCACTGCCTTATACAAGCACTTACCGCAATAGTCAGACTCAAAGTTTTGATCTGATGGAACCACTCTGGATAAAATCTTCTTATGTGGTGAAGCAAACAGACAAGCCACAGAAGCTATGAACCAACAGTCCCCTGGGAGAAATGTGTATATTACTTTTTTTTTTAATTAATCACAGTAGACGACAAAATAGGTTTGATGTAAATTATAATCGTGGTGCTGGTAGAATCAATGGTTACAGTGGTTGATGTAATGTTGCCGATGGTGGTGTTGGTAGAGATTATTATGAAGATCATGAGGCATTGTTATTGTTGAACAGAATCGACATAATTGCAGTCTGGGCAAACCCATAGGTGCTCAGTCTCCCTCATTCTATGTCATGAGTTAACAAGACTAAAGTCAAGTATCTTCTATTCGGTGTCTTTCAGATTCTTGTAAAGGCCCACAATCAGCTCATACTTAAACTTCCTGCCTTGGATAAAAAGGAAAACAGATAAACTGTAGGCACTCTTAAGAAAAAGAAGGAAGTCACTAGACAACAGATATGTAAGAGAAGTCATAGACACTTTGGAGATTCAATCCATGACCATCCCAACGAATGAATCCATCGCCGCCCTTGATAAAGTGGTCGTGTTATGACACACGACCAAGTGAGTACTTCCAATCATTGAGAGTGGTCGCTTTCACGATAGTGTTTCTATTTTCTATGTTATAACGTTCTTACGTCTTGTGTGTTGTTCGGTCTATTTTTGTGGCTATGACATTAATTTATGGAAGTGCCCGTGTCTATAAATATCTCTAGAAAGCTCAGTTCTAATATCGCATATTTTCGAGATGAGTTGGGAAAACAACTTGCCACCTTGGGGTTTCTCTTTGTTTATTTCTGCTTTGGCTGTCTGTCTCACTTCTGTCTGTGCCGTCTGTGTCCTTCTTATGTCTTCGTATCTCTATCTCTGTGGTGTGGTCTTTTGGGGGGGGGGGCCTGCCTATATTATCTTTAAGTGGGAAGATAATAAAACACTCGGACACGTCAAGAATTTCTCACATCTAGCGTATGTAACAATAGAAGATGGCAGATGTGAAACAGAAATCATAAAGATAGCAGGAATGGCCAAAGCTACATTCATGAATATGAAACAGATATTAACGTCTAAACTAATAAATAACAAATTGAAAATGAGAGTCGTCAAGTGTTAAATATACCCTGTTTTACTTTATGGTGTTGAAACATGGTCATTGTATTTTAGATTGATGAAGAAAAATATATCGTTCAACTTCTGATGCGTGATAACTAGGATGAATAGTGTCTCTATATCCACATAATATGTTCAGTTGGCGATATGTGATGGCGTCATATCTCCTGTCTCTATATCCACATAATATGTTCAGTTGACGATATGAAAACGTGACATCATTTCTCCTGGCCATTGGGCAATAAGCAAGCAGTTAGAAGACAGAAATAAGGCCCTTTAAATATGGATATGTAGAACGGTAGCGCGCAGCCCATGGAAAGAAAAGATAACAGATGTAAATAAAACCTGAAAAAAAAAACTAGGAATACAAAGAGAATAAAATTAATGAGACGAAAATTAGACAGATAAAATAAAATGGACATGGCAAACTGTTGAGACCATGACCAAAGAAAAAGTTGAAGACAGACAAGTGTCGTAAATTTGATAGGTACAAGTATTAGATATAGATTTGGTCCTTCTGGATAGACTGGGAAAAGTGGTAACTCAGTGAGAATTAAGTATGACAAATAGAGTTCTCGAGTGAATAGTTTAAGGGTAGAATCTGTCACTGGATTGAGAAGATACTCTAGTCCAGCCTATCTTTACGACTGTAATTTATTCACAGACAGCACTACTCTCAGTACACAAAACATATACTTTTAACTACACACACACACACACACACACACACACACCGTCATGTGGCAACAAGACACACAAACGTGAAAACTATGGTAAATGGAATATGTGTTTGGTCTGAGCTAACCAACACAAGTAATTAAGTTTTGTTAAGTTTATTATCATATAAACTGTTTACAACATCCAACATATATAAATCAATAAAATCATAGGGTACAGAGTTTAGAAAAAAAAATACCCTTAATAAGTGCCCTCCCCTCTGTTGAGACAAGATCCCGCCAGAAGTTAAGAACCCCAAAAGGTCAAAGATTCACGCTAGGGTATAGCAATAGACAATACAGTAAAGAACAAAGTTCCTAGTTAAGGTATCCTGTAAAAATAACAGTATTAGCAAACAAAAATTAGAAGTGAGTTCAATGATTATACAAAAGAAGAAATATTCACTCCGCTTTCTCTCACTCTGTCAAAATCTGTGGCCATATTTCAATCTCGCTTACCTATTAGTTGCTCACCAACTTATTGAACATATACATCATTTGACAGGTCTATCATAATCCAGGGTGGTGCTTCTCCGAAAATAAGCCCCAGTTCCTCCACGAATTGTTAATTTCAAAAAGGGGGAACGCTTACTTTGGTAATGCTTATTGAATATGATACTGTCACATTAGGCATTTCATGTAGCAAAAAATATAATCCGCGATCTAGTGGCCTTAAGGCAACATATGGTTGGTAAACTGTTAGTAAGAAATGGACGATGTAGAAAGTATCTCCTATCGGCTTTTCTCTCTGGTGTTGATGCCGATCCTGAAACAATGTATTCTCCGGGATAAATCCACTGGGAACCACAATTGTCAGTAGTCAGAAAAAATTTGTTATGGTTAGATCTTTGGCCACTGCGGGCGGATAAAAATAGATTGAAAAAATCTGGGTCTTGGTTTGTCCAGTTAAAATTAACTATTATTGTTCAAATGCTTAGACTCTCTCTGTATGACAACAAGAGGATCGAGCAGGTCAACATCACTCTATAATAATAATTGTTTACTGGTGCTACTCGACCGCTGGTAGCTGGTTTGTGATCCGTGCTAAAATTAGGGAGAAATAAAACATATAATCACAATATCAATAACCTATCCTATCACGCGCAAAAATAAGATCTCTTATCCACTCCGTCATTTAATTAAATTAAAAGCACACAGGTCTTAGCCTATCTTATCACGTTGCGCTCACCGGTTACGGGTTTGAATTTTAAGGTATGTGCCTTTTTTCACTTTCCGCCTCGGTAAACTCTCAGCGCACAATATCAGTGATAATTTTATTATGACTACTTTACAAATATCGCTTTTCATTAATAGCTATTTGTTTCGCTACCTGATATAACACTAGTCACTTACACAGTTACACATAATGGATTAGGAGTAAGTTTAAATCTACATTACACTGGAAAAATTTAGCTATGGGTTATTTAATTACGCTAGTATTAGCACTTAGAAAAATCCAAGTGAATTATAATGATGAAAAATAACACACAGAATCACTTGAATGCTAATATATATTTTACCGCAAATCAGAAATATGAACCAATCTCCACGAAATCTAAAACCCACTTTATACAATGGCTTTAGTATAACGAGCTAGATATCTCAAAAATCATGAAGCGACTAGATAATGACTTTGGGGAGACGAGGTATATATCCATAAATGCTGTTCTTTCATTCCTTAGTGCGAAAATTCGCACCTACGGCCATGTCAGGGCAAATCTACGGTTATATTCCCGAATTAAAGGTTTTCTGCTCACCTATGCCGACCGACAGCATCTGGCTTTTCTTTGATTATCTCCGCCTGCCAAATATCAACTACGTAAGTTAAGTCCCCCTGAAAAATGTAACCATACAAGGTACGTCTTTAGTCTTATCGCCCTTGATTCTTCAAACAAACAAACCGTTAGCGGCTGGCCTCCTGCTCGCGTTTTCCCTGATCAAAGAACGATTACATCAGCCGCGCGCTCCGGTCTGTTGAACTATGCTTAATTGCTAAATCGGCTCGCGTGATAATTGCGATAGCGAATCAGGGCTCTTGTTGACTGTTATTTTGCCTGTCCGAACGAAGGTAAACCTTGGCAGCACATGTCAACAGAAAAAAAGGCGTGGCTTCAAAGGTGAGTCTACAGTCAGTGGATTTCGTGGCTTTCGCGTAGCAAAAAAATATAAACCTTAGATTGGATGGAGGGGGGGGGGGGGGGGGGGACGGTCACTGCTGGACTATTTACACACACATATATATATATATATATATATATATATATATATATATATATATATATATATATATATATATATATATATATATATATATATATATATATATATATATATATATGACAACGAGCAATAGAAAAACAATGATTGATGTGAGATGATGTTGACAAGACAGTAACAGGGGAGAGAGAGAGAGAGAGAGAGAGAGAGAGAGAGAGAGAGAGAGAGAGAGAGAGAGAGAGAGAGAGAGAGAGAGAGAGAGAGAGAGAGAGAGAGAGAGACTGTCATAGTGTACCTTGAAGGCAAGAGACAAATGACTATGGAGACCTATTGCAGCCGATCTTCGATTAGGAGTAGGCAATGGATCTCATGTGATATTTCTTTACCTTGGAGAATCCAGAAATAAGTGCTGTCTTGTGCTGCAATTTGTCACCTTCGTTAGTGTGTGTTGTATCCACCATTTTTTCCCGTAACCTCATGTTCCAATGGTATCTGTCTGGAATTGAAAAGATGACTAATGTGAAGTTGTGCGCGTGAGGCTGGCAACGTCATCATGTCAACTAAGTTGCTAAAAACACCACCACAGCAGGAGCACATGGAGTTTTTCTCGTAGGCTTCCTGTAAAATTGTGAGGGGAGAGAGAGAGAAAGTGCAGCTATAGTGGTTGTCTAATGTATATTAAGCAGCAAAGAAGGAAGAAGACGAAGTAGAATTGTGCGCCATCACGTGTTTATAAATGTATGTAACTTTCTGGTCAACGATGTCCATGCCTGTCTTGTTTGACAGCTACACTGACACTAAAGCTGCCATAGACGTATCTTATTTTGCTCTTACCCACACTGCCTTGGTCTATGTCGTAGTAGACTGCTCCATCTTTAACAAAGACAGGTTTCTTGGACAGCTCCTGCAGGAGTACAATATAGCGAAGAAACATAGAAATAATGACAGAACAGATATACGTGTGATTGTGATGGTTATAGAATGAGGGGGACTGCTTTAAGTCTGTCACCAACAGCCAGTTGAACAAAAGTGTGTAGTGTAAGTCTTACTAAAATAAAGGACAAAGAAATATCCTACAGTGCGATTATAACGTCTTCATCGGGGACAAGCGCACGAAAAAGTAAATAACAGAAAGTGAAAGTTGATCTAAATGCATAAAATAATTGTCAGATAGAAAAGAAAAATAGACGTACCTGCACTAAAATAAGAAAATATTCATTACCCTTGATCTATTCAGGGAGCAAAGACCCTCAAGAAACAAATGGCGACTTCTCATGTACTGTGCCATTAGCTCAAAGTCTGCCCGTGCTTTCAAGGTCTCTTTTGTTTCAAAACAGATTTAAGAGCAAATAAAATTATAAAAATAAAGACGCATGCTGCAGTTACTCATTTCAGTATGACACGCTTAGAATAGAGATGACCGAAACGCATGTAGCAATCCATTTTAGTAGCCCCAATCACTAACAGGCCCTTGACATCCAGGTCACTGCTAGCAAACCTTGTCCTTCTGATGGCAAGAGTTGATGTGACATGGAGAACTATTTAATCCTCAGCAAAAATGGGAGGCCTTAAGCCCTACAGTTTAAATATATCTTAGACTGAGGCCACCTTCTCTATTACTTTTGTCCCATTAACTTGATTATGTATTTTATTTATCTTTTTATTTATTTGTATTTGTTTATATATATCATCATGATGATGATAAAATAAGAGACTACAAAACGACTTTCTATTTATGAATTTTTTGAACACCTGCATCTTAGTTACTTTACATTTTAAACCAATCGGTATTCAAACATGGAGGAGTAGTGAGACATGTGTGCTTGAACTCTACTCTTCTTCGTTGTGACATTTACATTCCGCTTGTCGACGTTTTATTTTTAGCAAGACACTGACTTGACATTTTACTCCAGTCCAGGTTAAAGTCAATACCAGCCCGACAAACTCGCATCAGCTATCAATAGAATCTTTCAGATTTTGGCGCCAACATGCACAAGCAGGTCGGCTAAATTCAGAAAACCATTTCAGAATATTTCATGAACAAGATGTTTCAGTATTTAGTACATATGAATTATGCTAACAACACTTCGAAAAACAAGAAGAAATATGCATGCAAGAGAAACACAATATAGACGTTATGGCAAGTCGTGCCTCGGTAAACCTAGACACAAAATCCATAGGTTATATTATGGTGTGGCGATATCAATTCGCCTATCTTCATTTTGTGTCTATTAATTTGCTCTACCATTTAATTCCTTTACTTTGTGGGACGAATTCTCTTCACTTCTAACGATATCTGTAAACTTCTACTGTACTGCTTTTTTAAAATCTCAAACAGTCCCTCTTCTTTCCCTCCATTCCTATTGAGAAAGTATGCACCGGTCGATTAGAGAAATTCTATCCTTTTGAATAAGCCACGGCAAGACCGGAATGCTAGAAACGGCCAGAGGTGTGATTTAGTTTATGAGCCCATTGGCATGGCTTGACAGGATGATGATAACGTTCGTGTAAGACCCCACTGATAAATCTTTTGTTTGCTGATAACTCTGGTTTGGGTAAGTGGTACAAACAATCAATATAGCCACCACTGTTGCAATCGTGCTTGTACTGTATCAAAACCTTGAGCCAATCTCTGTAGGGTCACTGTAACCTCTTCTGTAGGACAGCTGGTTTAAACTTTCCTTGGCCACGCCCACACCGGGCTAATTATAAATATGTGCTACTGTAGAGGTGATGTTCTTGCGTTGTGTGGGTGAATATTTTATGGTACAATACATCGTTCATCCCACATGTAGAAGTCAATGAGGTTGGCAACAACTTCTACAGTTCAACGATTTATTACAACAACACTACGTCGACAACAGACATCATCAGAACATCAATACTAACATAATGTCATTGACATATGGTTCAAGCACTTTCTAGACGTAACAACAAGTCCAGTACAATCATCATGACAATAACTCTTGGGCAACCTGCACGTAATATAGTGCTCGAAGTATCTCATTACTTTAAATCTATCCTCATGAGTGCCGAGCTCAGATATATAATTTCTTTTTCTGTCCTTCCTCCGACAGAACACATAAGATGCAGCTATAACAATGTGAGCCGTGTAAGTGCGAGCTCAAAATATAATCTTCCTGTCCTTCCTCTGTCAAAACACAGTAGGCGCATCTATAGTCATACGAGCCGTGTAATGCGGGCTCAACATATAATTTTTTCTGTCCTTCCTCTGATCAAACCCAGTAGATGCATAATATGACGATTCCCATAATCTGTCGGACTCTCTTCCGCACTGGGAAAAAAAACCGTCTTAATATCAGCCCACTAACTTAGGCTGGTAGCATTAAATCGTTAAATGCTTTGGCTGCAAAAATATATATAGTTCAAGAAAGAGATATCTTTACCTTGACTGCCATCAAGAAAAACACTACAAACACTCGCCATCTTAGGCTCTCCACAAAATGTCAGAATAACATCAAAGGGGAAATCTCAACCCTTTCTCTTCATACAAAGGACATTGTAATATTTCACTGGGTCAGAGAAGAAAACGCTGAACCTCCGTTCAGCTACAAGACGCTCGCTCCACTCTGACAAAAACAGTCTTCCTCTTTTGCGCCCAAAATCATAGCGCATGCGCAAATAAATCGCGCGACATGAGTCTCGTTCACAACAGGAATGTTCGCGAAGAAACTCTCCGAACAGAACCTTATATGGACATATAGCTGGGACACAAGTAAGCCCAAGGGGATATAACCACTAAATCGATCTAATTCCATAAAATAAAACTACTGGTAAACTCCCTTAGACCATAAATATATAAGGAAGAATAAAGAGGGTACTTTAAGGCAAACTGACTTTTAACAGTCTACCCCCCGCCCCCCCCCCCCCCCCCCCGGGGGAAAAAATGATAACATCATTTTTTTTAAAACAATTATGTCAAACAAAGTGGGCGGTAATATACAACCATCTAGATATAAATATATCAAAAGGTAATAAATACAATGCATAAATAAATACTATAGCAACACTACAGCGTGTATAACCCAAATTCCCAAACACACCCTTAACAAAAAATAAGTGAGCATGATGACCTAGGCACCAGACTCATAACGCATAAATGAGCTTCAGGGTAAGGAAAAGACCCTTGTTAATCAGCTGATGCAGCAAAATTTTGAAAATGCTACATTGAAGAGTAAAGTGACGCAGTTAATAGCGGATAATAATAAATTTGCTGAATTTTCCCTACACGATTCGTTATCAGTGGTGGTTTCCAGTCATTTCGTACCTATCACATTCGCACTACTGGAACCGTGGCTATATTATGTCAATCAACTATGACTTCCTTCAAGTGATGCCACTATAAGAAATAGTACGGGACTGTTCCAGTCATTGTCATCAATCCTTAACTTCCCACGACGTGATGTTGTTTACCTGGAGCGTTTGGAGACGTCGCATGTTTGTTCAACTGGTTTCGTTGTTAACCTGAAGTACCCGGCGTTGCCCAGAAGTTCTACACCAGTTGATTTCCAGTCAAGTTATACTGTACCTTGGTGTCATGGAGTTGCAGTATCCCTTCAGCGTTGGATCTTCTTCACGCTGAGCTGTGTTTGCTGTACATCATTGTGGCTGTTATGCTGTTGTTCTAGGCCTGTTCCTGTGTCTTCATTGCTGCTATCCCAGAGGCCAGGAGTTTTTTCGACTGTATAAGATAACTGGCCTTATGTTTGTGAACTGTGCCTTTATGTTGTGTCTGAATTAAGCCTTCCATAAATTTATATTTTTATGTTACATGTTTCTGTATTTTGTATGTTATATATTTGTTTGCATTTCTGCGGGTTTCGGCTGGGCGGTGACTCCAGTAGGGTACATCCCACTTAACCGAGGGCCTACTGTGAGCGTTCTTTAGGGACATTGCGTATTTCCATCAGTGGAAATCGCTAGTGACTTTTGTTGCTATTTTTGTTTAGTTGTGACGAGATGTGTTAGTGTTGTTTACGTTATATTTTTCTCTGTTCTTTAGTTTTGATTATCTTGTTTGTATTTTTTCGCCTCCTCTTCCTATTGTTTATTTCTTTACACCTTTTTGTTTATACACTGTTTACTTGATTGTTTTGTTTGTGATTCGCAGCTATCGTTACATGCTTTGTAAGATTCTACTTTAGTTCTGCTTTATTGTTTATTTGATCTCTGCGAACGTTTTCATTTGTTATTTATATACTGTCTTTGTCTTATTTGTTGATGTCATTCATTGTTGATATATACTGCCATTACTATAATGCACTATAGATAGAGGTGATTATTGGTGATATTGTAATCAAGTTATTATACAAGTTCTTTGATAAAGACTTGTCTTCCACTGAGGTTGGGATAAAGTGAGTTCCTCACATACATACTTATACAAGGTGATATACCATATTATTAGACATAATGTCTACGTTGGATTACTTTATTGAGCAAGGGAAAGCCCTTGGTAAGACTGGAGAGAAATTAGAAGAATTTGCAATGGCTGAATATTCCAAGGCGCAGAAGGCTGAAGAAAAGAGACAGAAAATTGAAGCTGAAGATAGGAGAATGCAAATGCAAGTAGAAAAGAGAAAATTTCTAGTGTCAGATATTTTGGATCATTTTCTCGATGAGGGAGGTAGATTACGTTTAAGGGGGTCGAGCATAGAAGAATATGCCACGGAACAGTTCTTAATTAAAATAAGCCAGGATTTAAAAGAATATGCTCTGTTTAATTTTGGTCACGACTATTCAGAGGAGAAAGCATTGAGGCTTTCTAAATTATTATCCACACTTTTCTATGATGAGGGAAAACCAACTACTCAGGACAGTGGTAATATTGAACTGGATGCGTTAAAAAAAACGATAAATGAGCTTCAGGGTAAGGAAAAGACCCTTGTTAATCAGCTGATGCAGCAAAATTTTGAAAATGCTACATTGAAGAGTAAAGTGACGGAGTAAATAGCGGATAATAATAAATTTGCTGAATTTTTCCTACACGATTCGTTATCAGATGACCATCGCTTAATCACGTGATGCGTGCTAGCCGATTTGGGAGCGTCTTGTTAAAAATATATATATCCTAATAATATGGGTGCAAACATTCCCCAAGAAAGCCTGGTAGGAGAACTGTAACTCTTTTTGAAGAGGACTTTAGCAGAAATTTGCTAAAATAACCGTAAACGGCGGTTGCCTTTCCTGACTGGGAAGACCGGCTTTGAAGCCCTTAGCACCTGCTAACACCTAATCATCTTTAGGTGCCTTCACAAGAGACTGTATAGACTAGTGGTAACGATTCTATACGTAAAAGCTAGCACCCATAATAGCGGACCACTAGAGCTGAGAGACCAGAGCAAGCCATCTAGAGAAACATCGGTGACTGATGGTGGGGCGGGTATGCGAGAAATTTTATTATTCATACTTTGATACATGATTTGTATATCTAATACTAAAATTCATGCTCATTATTAAGATGTAAGCTGAAGGTGTATTTTCATTACATTGTATACTCAACTCTTATTCCCTGGTATATGCCAGCTTCCCAACGTCTTATATACTATTTCTCATTAGTTAATTATTACCCACTGCCATTGTCTCCTTCATGCCTTAAAAGCAAGACATAATTCAATAGTTATGAGCTTCATAATTCTTTCTGGAGCCATCTAGCACATGTTTGGACCCTTTGCCCTATTTGGAGCCAGAAATACTGTACATATCTAACAGTAAATTCTAACTTCTATCATCTGTTTCAATAATATTCACTGTTTTTCTCCTAGTTTCTTGTAGCAACAGTGTTTATTATTGAACCACTTTTGACGTGTATGTAATGCACATAATAACTATTGTCATTTTATATGGGTGGGAAAAGTATTCTATGATTGACAATCATAATAGAACACTTGAACGATAGAAGCAGAGACTAATAAAAGAAAAAAAACTATGTTATGTTTATTGCTTAGTAATGCTAGCAAGACATTCTAAACGAATAAAGTCAGAATTGGTGCAGAATGGTGGAACACTTAGTTACAACGCAAAACTGTATGCTACCCGCGTCAGTCTCTGAGTCCACCAGAGAGGGGAGGGCAGATATATTTCAACTTAGCAGAAAAACAAAGGCAATGTTACATTTATTTGTTCTCCAGCCTTAATGTGTGGTACAAAACCGCTGGTCACTTGAGAGCTGAAACGTGGAGACTGCAATGGGAGCCTGAAAGCCTTACACCAAGAAGCCCGCAGTAGTAGTCCAACACTTCAAGAGGACCACTAAAACTTGGCTAACCTTAGAGCTAGGCAGAAACACATACACATTATAAAACTGAGTATCCTATATAGCAGCATTGAGAAGCTTTAATACATGTGTCCACACGAAGAAAACCTTGTTATAAAACAACAATAACAAGTTCAAAGTAACACTTGTATGGAAGTTGTAAAAACAACACTTTAGACTGGGTTATCTTTTATACTATATATCTTTTGGAAATTCTATTTTTTATTTGCAGAAATCAAAACCTAATCTGTTTTATTTTCTTTGTGTCTCATTTATGTTGAATGTAAACTTTGGTAACAAGTCTAATAAGATAAAGTCTTTTATTCTTTTACCTGGGGCACGAGATAATCACTGTAAATGTAAATGACAAGATAATTACAGAGATCAGGGAAGGGATAAAGTGTGGCACGAATGCCAAAACCTCTGTCTATATCCTACTTTCCAGTAATCTGTATTTCAGATTCACTAAGAGGCAAGTGTTAATATTCTTAAAACATTCCTTTTCATGTTCCCATGGTGAACTGCCCTGATAAAGAGAGAGTAATGTTCTTTCACGTGTCAGTGGACAGCAGGCATTATTAATAGAATAGTGCCTACTTCTTTCTTTTGTCACTCTTTCATTCGTGTACACACCTTCACCCACTCTCTTTTTAAAACCAACGTCACATATGGGGAATGTCCAAATATAAAGAACCTTGTGATCTGATTATTCTTTTTTCGATATTTCTTTCACAATATCTGACTCCACAAATATCTGACTGCACCAATATCTGACTCCACAAATCATATTGAAACCATGGCTGTATTTAACGCACAATAGATCTGAACACACACTAATATGTTAAACTTTATATAATGTTGTAATATAGTTCCTTAACTTTTAAAAGAATAGCGGCAATCCCTGCCCTCAGTACATAAGGGAATATACTAGGAGGAGTCAAAAACGTAACCTTAATATTTTTTTATTAACAGAATATGCACAAATATGAATGAAAGCACTTAATCACTTTTCAACATAGTCCCCACCACGTTCAATGCAGGTGTGCCAGCGCTTCACTAATGCCTGGATTCCGCGAGAGAAAAAACTCTTCTGACTGACTGCGTAATCCAGGACTAACTAATGACCTCTGGTCATTTCAGCGTGGTGTATTTTTCTCGCCACTCTTCTGGTTCGCTGACCCAAATCTTTTTACTTAAATTTATTGGTCGAGCATTTTTTCCTTGTTCTCGAACATTCTATTTACAACTCTTAATAATCACTCACTTTTAGTTAACATGTGCCGATATTCTGAACTGTTGTCAGTTAGCAATTTATTATTATTTTCATTCATTATTTTTTCCTTGTGAGCTGTCCTAACTGTTTATCTCACTCTGACAATAGCATGAATAATGCTAGGGCAAGCCTCGCGGTGACACCAGCATTCGTCACCAGTGACAATACGGTGTAGAAAGCCATCACCTTCAGCTTCATAACGTCATAACAGTGTCTCACAAACATCCACACGACGTTCTTTTAGTTCGGGGGTGAGTTGTTTTGGTACCCACCAGCGGAGACTTTGTGGTATTGCAGCACGTCGTGAATGATGTGGTGCGCCGAGCCATGATTGATCTTCAATTCTCCAGCCACCTCGTCGATTATTACCCGCCGGTTTTCCCGTATCACTCGTTCCACTGCAGCTATACCGCCAGGCGTAGTCGCAGTGTGAGGCCGACCGGAGCGAGCTGCATCAGTCACAGTTGACACCCCACTTTTAAACTTCCTGTGCCACACATAAACCTGCTTAAGCGACACACAAGCGTCCACATACTGCCACTTCATCCTCCGATGAACGTCTGCTGGTTTCTCACCCTCACTACTCAAAAAACGGATAACTGCTCGCTGCTCTTCGTTCGAGCATGCTTCCAAGGGGGCGGCCATCTTGGCTATGGTTTGCTGACGTCATACTTCCCATCAGGACGACGAGCCTGCACGCACTTGTACCTCAAGCGGGAGAGCATAACGTACAACCGTCTACTACGTGATTTTGACTTTTTATTGTCATATTAAGGTTATTTGTCTCCTCTTCGTATTTTCTTATTTTCCCTCTTCGCTTCTTATGGAGCAGGAAAACACTAACTGCAGCTGGTCCTTATGCAAGAGTCTTACACCAAACATTTACATTCTCTTGCAGGGAATCTTGCACTAAACATTCACATGCTCTTGCTGGAAGCTTGCTTCAAACATTCCCGTTCTTGCAGGAAGCTTGCACCAAACATTCACATTCTCTTGCAGGAAGCTTGCACCAAACATTCACATTCTCTTGCACGAAGCTTGCACCAAACACTTACAAGCTTGTGGCGCTTACGCGCTTATCATATATTTTATCCATAAGTGTGTAATGAAGTATAAAGCAGAAGTTAATTTCATGTAGAATCAGCGCCCCGGGCTTTTTGTCAATTTGATGTTACATTTTTTGACTGCAAGCTATAAACTCCTTGAAAAATTATTTGTGGCTTTTTAGTGCATTAAAATTCTGTGTTTAAAATATTTTTTAAAGTATTTTTTATTTTCTTTTTTTTAGTGTTATATTTTTTATTTAAAAAAAAATTAAAGTCAAATGTAATCGATCCGCTAATTACATTATCAGTTTGCGATAAACGAGCCCAGAGCACATGAGGTGGATTTCATTATTCAGTATACTGCATGGAAAGTTACAATTTTTTTTTTTTTTTTTTTTTTTTTAAATTTTGATAAGAGTTGTAAATTACATATATTTTTTAATGTAGTTGTCAGTTGTGTGTACGTCTGTGCACGCGCGTGTGATAGTGTGTGTGTTGAGATGGGGGGGGAGAAGTTTCAATATGTCTCTCAAGAGAGACAATCTTGTTGGAAAGAATACACATAGATTATTTGCAGTTATCACCCATTTATTTCACTGACGATACAGTTAAAACAAAATAATTTTAATTTTATTACTTTTATTATTTTTAGGACTGATTATTGTATTGTCATGGGGAATACACAACTATGCCAAGTTTCAGAGTTATTGCTAATCTGGAAGTGATTGAAATATCGATTGCAAGATTTGAAGGTGACAAGAGAGTGACATACGTTGCAAGTTAAAGAAAAGCCTGTAAAATAGATGTGGTTAAATGAGAGCGAACGACGAAGGAAATGACGTCAGCCCTCAAGTATCAAGCCAGCGCCGAAGACATGTCACGTGTTATTCCAGTGCTGTTGCCTGTACATATTTGCTCAACTTCACCTTTGTGACGTCTGCTAAAATGCATGTGGTCTATTTTTGATTTTCTTGCCCAGAATTCGTCCTCATCAGCCCCTCCCGGCTCAAACCACACAGGAAAACATGTAAAGAACGTTTAATAGTTAATCTACCAACATGGACTGGTAAACGGGAAAAATGTTTAAAAAGTTAACCTACCACACATGATGGAAAACAGGTAAGAAATCAAAATATTTAACACATCTTGACATTTTGTCTAGGTTCAGTTTTCAGTGTCACAGTAACATTTTCCGGCGAACATCTCCCCATTCGAAAAGTGTATTGACATGTATTGACACGAAACAAACCCCTATGTTTGTCTGTCAGCTGGTTGGTGTGGTCACGTGGACGGAATCTTTTAAGTCAAGTTACATGACCCTGCGAAATGTCGACAGACGCAAGTAACAAACTCCGTTGATTGACAGGAGTGCAGTGGCGTATTCTCTATGTGTGCTGTGCGTGCTGCGCACACCTATGCGCGAAGGAAAATAAAAATTTAATTTATTATTCTATAAAATATTTCTCCTCTAAGTTCTGCTTTCGGACCGCACGCATCAGGACAACGGGTTTTCCCGCATAGAATCTACGAGTACATCTAGTTTCAGTTTCACAGAAGCGTTTTATAGTGCAGTTTTTATTGGTTGTAGCAATCGCCCGAAGTTTCTCGGGTAATTCCGTCACAATGCGTGCTGGACCGTTCGGATTCACGTCTAAAGACTGGTTTGTGTGAAACCGGGTCGTGGGCAGATACGACAATACAATGCGAATATGCGTGCGGTGGCCTAGCAGCTCTCGAGTTGTAAAAATCGCCAGTGTTTTTTGTGATTAATTTTTGTTAGTTGCCGGGAATGCAGATTATTACAGTGACAGTGAGTTTCAAGTTGTAAGTTAATTAGTATTTCGAAGATAATTGACATATACCCCTAATAACTATCGTTGCGTAATTGAATATAGATGGTTTTTAAATTAAGAGGGGAAGAAGTTAAATAGTAGGCGTACATATTCATTTTAAGTAGCAGCACGCCTAGCTCGCATTACCAGGATACGCCACTGCAGGAGTGGCGACAATAATAATACCCGCAAATATCTGATTACAGTTCAAAATTTCTCTGCAGAAAAATTCTATAGGGCAATACATTACTATACAGGTAACATTTTCGTACAAACATATCAAGTTGTAAAACAGAGGCGTATTTACGAATTTTATCCGGTAGGAGGTACCTATTCTAGATCTAACCCTTGTAACCACATTCCCCTTTCCCCCCTCCTCCTCCTACCAAAAAAAAACTATTTTTATAATATTACGTTCTAAGTGATATTTAGCATGTTGCTAAAAAAAAAAAAAAGATAAACATTCTTCAAAACTAGTTTGTAATGTAACATTCATAGTCATGAAAAAAAATGTACCCATTACATATTGTGGCACATTTTGGGAGGAGGGATGAAGACCGAAGTCCTACCCAATCACCCGAAAAATTACTTATTAAATTACACCCAAGAATTACTTATTCGGAGTAACCAGGAGGACATGCACACCATCATAGCTGGCAGACGCTGGAGTTGGGTTGGCCACGTCCTCAGAAGGGACCCTGATACCATCACAAGAACAGCTATGCTATGGACCCCTGAGGGAAAGCGAAAGAGAGGCCGGCCAAAAACAACTTGGCGGAGAACTGTGGAAGCCGAGATGCAAAGAATGAACCAGAGTTGGGGCACTGTACGAAGGATGGCCGCCGATCGAGCAAACATTTGTTGCTGCCCTACAAGATTCCACCAGGCGTGATGACCACTGACTGCTTTGACGGTTGGCGGCTATGGATCAATATATATGTTTTGTAACAAAGATATTAATACACACGGATATCCAAAACGATGCTGGACATGAATACGGGCTGTCTACAGTTTAGAAAGGAGTTTGGAGAGAAAAACACTGAAATTTGCTGGTCAGTGACTAAACAATGTTACAATGATAAGGGGCATCCAGGAGGCATTCAAGTCTTATGAAATGATCTGGTAGTTATCTGGGCACTGTGCCTTTTAATTAACGAGCTACCAGATCAGTAGCTAGCGTTCAAGGCGCCCCAAACAGTGAAGAAAATGTTGGCCAAGTTTGTAAACTTAAAATTTAAAAACAAAAAGAAATAAGAAAACAAAAACAATAGAGTTGATAAAATAAACAGTTGGATGGACCATTTTTATTGTTGTTACCAAAATGCACTTTAAAAAATAAAAAACTGTCACACAAATATTTTATCCATCTCTTTTCCTCTACGGCAGCATTTAGTTACATTTTTTGAGTGGACTAAATCACGTGCTTTTCTGTGGTCGGCACATTTTCTTTCTCTACTATCAAGCAGTATTTCGTGGAAGGTTAAGGTGGCTGACCACATCACCCCTAGTGTGCCGATGATCAAGAAAATATGGGCCTAACACCATATTCCCAGTATGCCTCAATAGGCGTGTAACGGGATCCTTTACCTTTACTATCAAGCAGATATTCTGTACTTTCAAATCATCTTACACTCGTCTCAGTGATAATTCATCATGTTAGCTTTAAGCTTCTTGGTCTTCCTAGGTAGAAACCCAGATGGGCCGGTTGGCGGCCGAGCGTTGGGTTTTCCTAAGGCGTCCCGGAAGATAAATTACTCGTCTGTTAACAGATTACAGACACGCACTTATCAGTCTGACACACCTGAGCGGATATGTTGTAATAGTCCGGGCAGATGTAAGAAGTTATTTTTAAACATTGCCGAGAGAGGATCGGATATTTTCATTCCATATTTGGGAGACATGACATCTGCAGTAAAATGCAGAAATTTTCGTGAGGAAATAATTTGAATTACCCCACAAAACATACATGTTTGAAGCAATTGGCAGATATTTGGAATGAAGGCACAACACCTCTTCCGATTGGAGCCCTGCTTAATATTGTAACAAACAAATGCGGAGAAAGACAGGAAATATAACCTGATACTTTAGCCAGGTTAGGTCACTGTGACAATTCATTCGCGCCAAGAAGACAACCAGATCTTGCCAGAGTTAAGAATAGTACCAGACCGGAACCTGTTTCAGCATTCTCATGACTTAAAAGCCCAGGAAAATCTCTACCATTTTAACACGAAAAACCGGAATCTGAGGGAACTGAAACACGTCAAAGTGGGAACTTATTGCTAAAATAACAACACCCCAGACCAAGTGTAAGAGACCTCTACAAGTGTTTTTATTTCTCTGAACCGGCAGTCTGTGAGCCTAAAGATTGGCGTAAGTTGTACATTTTGAATTTTATACTTTTTCATTATTAACATGTGATCTAATATGTATATGTATATAGTGACATGTGAATATTAATATGTGAAAATTGCTAGTGGATGTCCAAGTCATTTGAGGCTTTCAACCTCAGAATATAGAATGATGACTTCATGAACCACCACTGCTTTATTGTGAGTTTCTTATAAAGAACCAAAAGCAGAGGTAGTCACAAGTTCCATATGGAGCAGGGAGGGAATGATGAAAGAAATTATGTACATACTTGTTATATTAGTAATCTTTTCAACCAGTGTAAATGTAAAACATATTCACTCTAACTGCAATGGAAGTTTACAACCTTTTCTTACTTACTTGGTCGTTCCCCTTCTACCGTGAGGTGTAGAGGTTTGGAAGAGAGAGCGCCAGACTATCCTATAGGCCGTCTTCCTCCTGGCCTGGTTCCATTCTAGTCCTCGGTCCTTCAAAGATTGTCTAATGTTGTCCTCCCAGCGGACTCTGGGTCGTCCTGGAGGCCTGGATCCATGGCTCTTAGTTTCCCATGCTTGTCGTGGTAGCCGATCTTCTCCAATTCTGCAGACATGGCCAAACCATCTTAGTTGGGACTGTTCTTCTTGGGTCTGCAGGGGTAGGATTTTAGGCTTTGACGTATCGTCTGGTTGCGTACCATGTCTCTTCTTGTTATTTCAACCACCTTCCTCAAATACCTCATTTCTGAGGCCTGGATCTGGCTTTTGTGGGTTGTAGTCATTGCCCATGACTCGCATCCATACGTCAAGACTGGGACATAGGTGGAGCGGTATACAGCCATCTTCGTTTTCTTACCAACCTCTTTCTTGCTGAGGAATCCTCGATTTACAGCCTGAAAAAGTCTCCCAGCTGCTACTTTTCGAGTTGCCAACTCTTCTTTGATGCCTCTCTTCCGGTCTATAACAGCTCCAAGGTATTTAATGTGGTCGACCTGCTTCAGGACCTGTTCTCCCAGCTTAATCTGATGTCTTCTTTCTTCTCGTGATATCGCTATGGTTTTGTTTTAGAGCTACTAATGACCATCCCTCTCTTCTCCAGCTCTTCCATCCAGACTTGCAGATTGTATTGGAGATGTGCCTCTGATTTAGCAATCAGGCAACATCATCAGCAAATGCCAGTTCTGAAATACAGACCTCTCTCATCTTCCAGTACCCCATTGAATACTTTCTTGTTCTCTCCTTGCATGCCTTGGTGACATCGTCCATGAGGAGTAGAAAGAGATAAGGTGACAGGATATCACCTTGTCTTACACCTGTGGTGGTCCTGAACTCTTCTGACTTATGGTTTGCTGTCCTCACATAATTTCTGCAAGACTTGTAGAAGCTCTTTATAGCATGAATCAGAGGTGCTGGAATGTTCTTCCTTGCCATCAGTCCCAAAGTTAGCTCTAGGGGACCCTGTCAAATGCCTTTTCCAGATCTATGAAACATAGATGGATCTCACTCTTATACTCAAGAGCCTTTTCACTCAGCTGTCTGAGTGTGAAGATTAGGTCTTGAGTACTTCGGTTTGCTCGGAATCCGCACTGGACCTCATCCAACTGTAGCTCAGCTATGCGTCTGAGTCTCTGCTCTAAGATTATAGAGTAGATTTTACCATGGACACTGAGAAGGGATATGCCTCTATGGTTTCCACATTGTCGATTGTCACCCTTTTTGAAAATCGGTGTTATGATGGCACTCTCCCAATCCTTTGGTATGGTCTTGTTGCACCACGCTGCCTGTAGGACCCTTAAGAGTATTAGGTCGCCTGCTGCTCCCATGTACTTAACGATTTCTGGTGTTATACCATCATGCTCTGCTGCTTTGCCCATCTTGATTTTCTCCAGTGCTGCCTTCAGTTCTTCCATCTTTTTGTCATCTTCACCACCATTGGTGTTCTCTTCTGTGCTATTGGCTATCATTTCCGATGCTTGACCTTGCTCACCATCCAGGAGTTCTGAGAAACATTCTTTCCATCTTTCCATTACTTCCTTCGGGGCAGTAAGCAATTTGCCTTGTTTGTCCTTTATAAATTTAAGAGTGTACTGTTTTTCCTTCCTCGTGTTCTTAAGGGTCTTATAGAACAATTTCTGGTTTTCTGGCGCATCTTTTTCTAGCTTTTCTCCAAATTCTTCCCACCTTAATTCTTAGCACCTTGTTCTTTGCTTCTGTTCTTAGTGTCACATATTCTCTATATTTCTCCATTTGTCCTGCTGTGTTTTTAGCTCCTGAGTATTGTTTCCATGCCATTTTCTTCTCTCTTATTTTCTCTTTAACTTCCTCTGTCCACCAATGTGTCCTCTTTCTCTTGTTCCCAAGTCGGACTTCACCACATGCTTCTGCAACAGCTGTCTTTATGGTGTCCTTGAATTTAACCCAGAAGGTTTCCAAGTCATCAGGTTGTTCTTCTGTGCTGCTCACCGCTGCAGCAATAAGCCCCTGATATCTGGTCTTAATTTCTGGCTCTCTCAGCTCGTAGGTCTTAATGCTCATTTTTCCTGTTCCTTTACTTAGTTTCTTGCGTGATTTTGGGCAGTTTCTAAGCTGAGCAACTCTTTCAGTTGTTCTTTGATGGTCAGCAGGTAGGGATCACACTTCCAATCTCTGGCCCCCTCCAGACTCTAGCATCCCAGACATACTTGAATGAGCTCCTTCTAACAATGGCATATTCGATCACTGACTTCTCATTCTTTGTTGGTTCACATCTAGTGTAAGCATGTATGCGTTTATGCGGGAACTTTGTGTTTGTAATGATTAGATTCTGTTCACTGCAGAATCTAAGGAGTCGTTTTCCATTGTCATTAAGAGTATCTTCTCCATATCTTCGGATAACTCCACCCCATCTAGCATGGTCATTTCCAACTCTGGCATTGAAATCTTTGAGCATGATAATTTCATCTAGGCAGTCATCCACTGCCTTTTGAAGCAGCTCGAAGAATTCCTCCTTGACCTCTGCTCTCTCATCCTCATTTGGCCCGTACACTATGACAAAGTTGACTATGGTTTTTCTTTCTTATAGTTTTACAACCATAATGAGCTCCGAGACAAAGTGCCATCCCTTGATATTATCTTTTGGTTTTTCATCACAATGCAACCCACACCACCTTTACCTTTTTCAGATGTGGGTACACCAATGTAGAGCAGCGTTCGCCATCGAGATCCATGACTCCTTGTCCCTTTTTCTTTGTTTCCGTTATAGCCAGGATTTCTAGTTTTGCTTTCTCTTCCACCAGTTTTTTTTCCATTTATACTTCTTGTGTTCCATGTTCCATAAGTCGTATTCCGTAGTCCGTAGTCCGTATTCCGTAGTCCGTAGTCCGTAGTCCGTAGTCCGTATTCCATTCCATTTCGTCGCCTTTAGAATCAGTCCAGTTTTCTCTCTTGTATTGCTCGTAATTGTGATTTAAAGCAAACAGATGATTGTCCTGTTGTGCCTTTGCCTGGTGGAGAGGCTGCCTCTTTACGGCCTCCATGCAAGCCGCCCTCCTCTTTTTTCAGCCGGGCTTTCAGTATGTGTCGGGAAACTCAATACTCAGAGGGTATTTGTTTCTCTTCTTTTGCCACACTAGTTGATGGTAACAGTTGAGGGTACTATTTCTGGAACAAGTGAGGGTATAAGTGGCTTGAAGTTGACGCTAGACACCATTATCAGTCGGGTCTTAGAGATACGGGACCAGCTTTGCAGTTACTCCCTGATTCTACTCGGAACGAGCTGCAACTCTTAATCTTGACCAGGAACGTGAGCAATCCAGTCACCTATCTGCGAAGAACCAAAACACCAGCGGGAGCAGAAACCCCAGCAGCTAAGTGTACACATAACAGCTGCCAAGTGAAACGTCCCCTTATATAATTCCGGTGTCCAGCGATCATGAATCAATAATCCGTTACATCCTTTAGAATTGTTTAGTACATTTGGTAACAACGATAACAACAGTCGCTAAAACTGGTTTGTTTTTGTGTTTGTGTGTTTTAAACTGGATCTATGCTTAAAATAAGATTAGCTGACCTAGTTGTTTGAAGAAACACATTGATTTAATTGGCAAATTATGATTCACTATCCAAGGCCCGGCACTTCATATACAAAACACAATCTATATTCGCAGTTCTTTATTTATCTGACTTTAAAATGTTTACTTTAAATGAGATATTTCCACCCTATTTTATATTGTTTTGGTTATTACATAAAATCGGGCAGGTCAATGTTGGTCAAAGTTCTAAAGTTTGAATTAACAAGAAAGTGAGCTGCGTGCAAAGTTTCAGCTCTCTACGACGAGTGGAACATAGACAGAGACTTGCACACAGGCATCTGTAACCCCGTGCAGTTCTCTCCTGGTATCCAATCTTGTAAGTCCCAGAGCCAGACGTTGTCCTTTCTTCTCTTACTTTCACTGATTCCTAAATCAAGCGTAATAATCTTATATACAGAATATACAGCCACATCATCTGATTGATTGCATTTTATTACACGATAGGTAACAAGAAAGATACGAAGAAACATCTGCTTGTAATTAGTCACTGCACTATTAACGTATAATGATTTCACTTATTATGATGAAAGTGATGATACTATTGATGATAGCGATGATGTTTCTAACCTTCGGTCGCCTCCACTTAACTCCGTAATACGGTCCTTGTCTGAACAATACTGTGGCATCTGCCGGAAAACTGGTATCCTCATACAGCGTTTTAGAAGCCAAACATTGTTGCTTTATTTGTTTGTAATTCTCAGCCATGGTTGTTAGTGACTACGGTTTCCTGGAGGTTTCCACATATGAAGCATCTCTGCATATGTAAGATCACGCGAGAACAACCCGCATTTCGCGCGCCACCTACCCGGGAAAGGGGGGGGGGGGGGGGAAGAGGGAAAAGAGAATTAAAATCTACATTCAGGTGTACTCCAAAGGCCAAGTTGACACAAGTGCAGACAATATTGACAAAGTGCAAAGTTTTAGGGGTACACCGGTAATATGGCTGCCAGTAACTTTAATGTGAAGTAAAAGAAACGGTATGACCGTTTACTTGACTCCATGGAGATCATTTGGCGTTATGGCTACACAGTTTTATCAGTACTGTTACTATTAATGTTTAACTTGGTTGTTTTGTTTGTTTTAGAGTTTATGTTGTTACCATTACTATTGTCATTCCATTTATAATTTTTTTTTTTTTTAAACTATTTATCCCCGTTCACCCTTCGATTACATTTTATATATATCTTACATAATATATACTGAAGCACATTAAAAACGCACCACTATTATATATACTGATGCCGAGAAGCTGGGGAAAAAAAGTGATGGAATGGATTTTCCCCGTGTTTGTCATGAAGTAGAGAGCGAATGGCTGCTGGAATGGAAAGTGCATGATTCAACCCACGGGTTTGTGTTCAGACTACATGAAAACAATGAAAGTTACACGTGCAACACGATTCCCAACAGCTATGACCCTGAAAATGTGTACGCGTTGTGGCAGTATACTCGGAATAAAAAGGCCGTTGAGACAAAACACCCTGTACATGTGCTTGAAATGCCACGACTATCTGAAAACGACCGCCAACGAGCCATTGGTATGTTGAGACCGGAATGAGCTCGCGGGCCATTGCCAGAAGGATGAATTGCCACCACAGCACTATTGTACGTCTCAATGAACGTTACGGAACCACTGGCAGTGCCCGGGATAGACTTCGGAGTGGCCAACCACGAGTTACTACCCCTGCGCAAGATCGTCATATTGTGCAGAGTCACCTAAGGAGTCGTTCTCTCCCGGCAAGTCAAACAGCAAGAGCAATAGTGGGTAGACGTGGGCAAGTCTCTCGAATGACAGTCATACGACGACTCAGAGATACAGGCCTTACTGCAAGACGACCTTATGTTGGGCCAAACTTGACTCACAGACATCGTCAGCAGCGCCAGCAATGGGCAGAGCAACATGTCAGACGGACTAGACTGTAGTGGAATGCTGGCCTATTCACAGACGAGAGCAGATTCAACATATCCTTTGCTGATGGACGTATGCGGATTTGGCGACGGTGTGGAGAGCGCTTTGCAGATTGCTGTGTTCGTCAGCACAACCGATTTGGAGGTGGCAGTATTCACATTTGGGGAGGATTCAGTTTTCACCATCGCTTGCCTCTTCACGTCTTCCGTGGAAATGTTAATGCTGTGACATATCGAGATGAGGTTCTGGATGCATTGGTTGCTCTTGCGTTTACAAATTATCCAGACTTGCAGCTTCTCCAGCAGGATAACGCACTTGCGCACACCGCATTCATTACGCAGCAATATCTACAGCAGCAGAACATTGTGACGATTGATTGGCCTGCCCTATCACCAGACATGTCCCCTATAGAACATCTGTGGGACGAGCTTGGACGCAGAGTCTACAGGCAAGGTTCTCCAGCTAATCTGCAACAGCTCGAAGCTGCTCTTACACGTGAATGGGACTTGATTCCCCGGAATTTCCTTAAGAGACTTGTGCGTTCCATGCGGAGCCGCTGCCAAGCTTGTTTGCAAGCACACGGTGGACATACCAGATACTGAGGATAGTGTGAATGAATTTTTTTATTGGTTGCATTTTTGGTTTTCTCCCTTGCATGCACAGAATGCAATGAATTTCATAACAATCAAATGTACAAATTAATGACCAGCATGGATTCATAGGAAAATGAATAAAGATTCCAAATATGTAAACTTGTAAACACTTATATTTACATTTCATACTCTGTTCCTGTATTATACAGGTGGTGCGTTTTTAATGTGTTTCAGTATATATATCTAGATTTCATTCTATATATATATATATATATATATATATATATATATAATATTATATATATATATATATATATATATATATATATATATATATATATCTGGATAACATTCTCTTTACGTTATATATTTGTATTACATTATATATACCTGTATTACATTCTTATACACAGTATCTGTCTTTCATATTTTATATCTGTACTACATTCTATATGCTGTAACTGTATTACATTCTATATATCTGAATTACATTCTATATATCTGAATTACATTATATATATATATATATATATATATATATATATATATATATATATATATATATATATATATATATATATATATATATATATATGTATATATATTACATTATATTTATCTGCATTACATTTCTATATATCTGTATTACATTCTATATATCTGTAATACGTTATATATATATATATATATAATATATATATATATATATATATATATATATATATATATATTATATATATATATATATATAGTAACTGTATTACTTTCTATATATCTGTATATATGTGGGACTGTTTGTGTGTGTGTGTGGTAACATTAAGAAACAAGAAAAAGGAACATATAATCTTTCTTCTTTAATCTATATTTTAGAACCTCTCGCTGTCTGTCTTTGAGAAGTTAATTCAGGGTACGCAACTAGTTGTTTTGGTAATGTAAGTTAGAAATTAATTGTTTCATTTCCCTTGGTTTTTTTTTTTAACCCCCCCCAAAAAAAAAAACATATATATATTTTTTTTTCTCTGTAACAGATTTACTTCTTTCTTCTTTAATCTGTGTCTTTGAGAAGTTAATTCAGGGGACACAACAAATTATTTTGGTAATGAAAGCTACACATTAATTGTATCGTTTCTCTTGGCTCCCTTTTTTTTTTTTTTAAACTTTAAAAAAAAAAAAAAAAATTTTAAAGAAGTATTTTTATTTATTACGAGGAACAAAAAACAAGATGGGCAGAGCACTTCAGAGAAACTCTGAACAAAGAACCACCAGAGAAACAATTGAATGTTCCTGAGGCTGAAAACGATCTAGATGTAAATACAGACACTCCACGAAAAGAAGAAATCATCACAGCAATCAAAGGGTTAAAGAACGGAAAAGCTCCTGGCCATGATAACTTAAATGCAGAGCTATTTAAGACAGACCCTGAGCTAGCAGCAGAACTATTAGAACCACTATATGCACAAGTCTGGAAAACAGGGACAACACCATCAGAGTGGAACAAAGGAATAATTGTCAAATTGCCCAAGAAGGGAGATCGTGCAGATTGCAATAATTGAGGAATCACTCTTCTCTCAGTTCCCAGCAAAATACTAGGCAGGATAATTATACAGAGAATTTCAAAAGCAGTAGACTACAAACTGAGGAAAGAACAAGCAGGATTTAGAAAGAACAGAAGATGTGTGGATCATATATTCACTCTCAGGAACATTATAGAGCAGTGCTCAGAATGGCAAAGACAGCTGTACATTAATTTCGTTGATTTTGAAACGGCTTTTGACAGCATACATAGGGACAGTTTATGGAAAATACTGAGGGCTTATGGAATTCCAAGCTGCATAGTGTCAATCATAAAAAGCCTCTATGCCAACTTTACATGTAGTGTTGGGCAGAGCAACCTAACCTTTGAGGTGAAGACAGGAGTACGACAGGGATGCCCCTTATCAACCACTCTATTTTTAACAGTCATAGACTGGGTGATGCGCCAGACAACAGAGGGCAATCCAAGAGGAATAAGATGGACTACATTTTCTACATTGGAAGATCTGGAATATGCAGATGACATTGCACTACTAGCACATTCACATCAACACATCCAGGAAAAAACGGATAGGCTTAATAAGTATAGCCAGCAGGTGGGCTTGAACATCAATTTAAAGAAGTCAGAGGTCATGACGCTCAATGTGAGCAACCCTGAGCCCATATCAGTAAGGAATCAGCAACTTGTACAGACAGACACCTTCACATACCTAGAATGCATAGTAACACCAGACGGCGGGGCAGGCAAAGACATCAACATCAGAATGAATAAAGCAAGAACAGCTTTTTTAGTCTAAACAACATCTGGAAGTCCTCTCAATACAGCACAAGCACAAAATTAAAATTATATCAGAGCTGTGTGCTTTCTGTGCTTCTCTATGGTGCGGATTGCTGGAGAGTTACAGAGATGGAAATGTCGAAATTGTCCTCTTTTCACACAACATGCCTAAGAAAAATTCACCGCATCTTTTGGCCGAATACCATCACCAACCAAGATCTGCTTACTCGGAGCAAGCAAGAGGACATGCACACCATCATAGCTGGCAGACGCTGGAGCTGGGTAGGCCATGTCCTCAGAAGAGACCCCGATGCCATCACAAGAACAGCTATGCTTTGGACCCCTGAAGGAAAACGAAAGAGAGGCCGACCAAAAACAACCTGGCGGAGGACTGTGGAGGCTGAGATGCAAAGAATGAACCAGAGTTCGGGCACTGTACGAAGGGTGGCCACCGATCGAGCAAAGTGAAATCAATTTGTTGTTGCCCTACAAGACGCCACTAGGCGTCATGGCCACTGACTGCTTTGACGGTCGGTGGTTAAGGATCAAAGAAGAAGAATGCAAGGATAGCGTCTGCTCTTCCCCAGTGGATTTAGTATACTCCCCCAGTCTAGATAGAGACTTTAGACACTGTGATAGCCGAAGGATTTATCTCTGGGTGTAGTTTATGGATCGGGGCAGAATAGTTGGGTTTGTTCCCCTGGTGTTTTTTTCTGTAATAGTTAACGTGTAGGTTTGCTGTTTTTTTTTTTTTCGTGTGTGTGCTGATACACTTGATATATTTTCTACTTTCAAGAATTTATTAAATTTAAACCTTTTGTTATTGCGCTGTTCATGACCTTTCTCCATACAAATTTAGCTCTTACTATATTCTCTGTCTGTGAGAAAGAAGAGAGAGCGGGTGATTCGTAAGACTATAAGCGAGTGTTGGCTTGGCAAGAGAGATAGCTAAAATAGAACTCCTTCCAGGTAGTCAAATAGTCACCTTATTTTCACACATTATGTGTGTCTTCTTTATAAATTCACTCAAATTGACAAACTAGACAAATATTTTAAAAACCCACACGCTTGTGACAATGAGCCCTCTAAAGAGCTACTATATATACTGAAGCACATTAAAAACGCACCACCTGTATAATCCAGGAACAGTGTGAAATGTAAATATAAGTGTTTACAAGTTTACATATTTGGAATCTTTATTCATTTTCCTATGAATCCATCTTCTTCTTCTTTCTTTGATCCTTAGCCGCCGACCGTCAATTTATGAATTTCTTTATGTGGGACGAGTGTTCCTCCAATGACCAGGTTGTTAAAGCTACAGAAACTTATTAGTTTATCCCCTTTTTCGTTTGCTGTTCCGCTGCCGCATTTCCCCATTGTTCTTTCATTATATGTATTGTGTGTACCAACTTTCGCATTGAGGTCTCCCATTACTATAACAAGATCATATCTAGGTGTGTCTTCCATTTATTTCTGCAGTTGTTGATAGAATTCATCCTTGACCTCCTCATCGCTATCATTTGTTGGTGCGTAGCATTGTATTATTGTAGTGTTTGTGAATCTCCCTCTCAATCTTAATCTTATCAGTCTGTTGTTGATGGGTTTCCATTCCAGTAATGTCCTTTCTATTCCTTTCTGTAGAATAATGGCTACGCCTTCATTGTGCTGTCCATCCTCTCTTCCAGAGTAAAGTACTGTTTCTCCTGTTGCTGTTTTAACTTTTCCTGCCCCTGTCCATCTGCTCTCGCTTATCCCTAGAATGTGTAACCTATAGTTTCTCATTTCTGCCGTGACCTGTCTTAGTTTACCCGTCTCGTACATTGTCCTGACATTCCAAAAACCTATTCTTGTATCCTGTTTAGATGATAGCTCAGTGGGAGATAATATAAGAAATAGATTTTCACGAGTGAGATGGTGGAAACTAGCTAGATTCTGACCCTGAAATCGAGAAGCTTCTCTCTTTCAGCCTATCTCTACAACAGAACTTAGTTAGACATAAGTGACGACAGTTAGACGCACAGACGTGAAAAATATAACAATGGAATATAGATATTTTGGGACGAGCTGACCGACACACTTGAATAAGTTTATGTAAACTTTATTTATCATAAGAATTTCACCACAACCATAAATTTGAATATCAATCACATATAAATACACATAGGTTAAAGAATTACTAAAAGAATAGACCCATAGGTGTAATCCTTTCCCCCTCTGTTGAGCCCACGATCCCGTTAGAAGAAAAGTTATTGCCCCAAAGAGTCACAGATTTATAAACTATGGTCTAGGATTTCCCTCTACAGTTGAGAACAGAATTGATATATTAATCTATTCTAAGAGGAAAACATCATTAGCAACAAACTTGCATAAAGAAAACACAAAGTGGGTGCATAAATTATACCATAAGGGAATCAATCAGTCCTGCTTTCTCTCTGTTCATTCACCAATGGCCACTGACATTCTTTCTTACCTACAAACTTGATGTCTTGCACCTTCAGGCGCCAATTTTAGGACACATACACACACTGAATCCGTGTTCTTTTTGATAAAGAGAACCCCAGCCTTGCAGATACAGGTTTCATCCAATGTTCCGGGGAGCGTTCACTTTACAACTATATTTTAGGATTACTGTTTATGTCACTTGAATCAGTTCAGGTAAGAAATTTTAAATGGGCTCACAATGTCAGAATCTCGAGGTTTCCAGTACTTAGGAAATGACAGGTTGGTAACTTCTCTCAATATAAAATTATTGGTCACACCACAATTGGTCAAACGTCAGAAATGTTACTGTTTGTAATTTTTTCTAGCCACAGGGGCTGAATGTACATGAAATTTAGGGAAGAAATATAATGTGGCTCGACAGTCCCAGTTACTGCATTTAGTCTTAAAGTTCGTGGAATGGGTACTCTGTCTATTTCTGGATGCAAACACAATGCCAGACAGGTTTTAACTTGTAAACCCACGTATTTAAATACAAAAATGTTTCTTCTAGGTTATTCTCATATATACTGAAACCGCTGGTAGGTTTAAGGTTTGACCCAAATACTGTATAAAGGAAGAGATAAACATAAATACTCAACCCTAATAGTATACACAATCCTACGTGTAAAAAGAATATGTTCACTTCGGTTATTTAACTTAAATTATAAACCGCAAACTTAGAGCTTGTCTTATCGTTTAAAACTCCCGTGAAATAAATTCTAGTCATTAAAAAGAAATCAATCATCATGAATTAGAAATAAATACATCTTTCGTCAACATTCATGACGTATCAGTGCATTACTTTTTTTTTTTTTTTTTTTTCTTAACCAGCGGCACTTGGGCTTTCAGCCCTTCGGCCCAATGACATATCATTGCGAGGCTGGGGAACCTGAGGACTTTCCTTCCAACCCGGTCAGGAGCTTCGCTCCTTCCCATCCACAGAGGGTTTATCACAGGAGCCGTTCAGGCTATTCAGTCAAATTTCCGGCCGTAAACATTTCTTCAAACACCGACGCCCGGGTTTGAACCATGAACACCTGGTCGCCAGTACAACGCCGAAGCCATTACACCAACGCGGCTCCCGCAGTGCATTACTTAGATGGTTAAATTATTCTCCGACTGGTTACTAGCAGTGAATAAAATTTATATTATAGTTCAGCTAGAAATTATTATTTATTCTGCTATCCACTGTAACACAGTAAAACTTAGAGAAATTAGAATGACTGGCCTAACTGGCAAAACACTCTGTACAAAAATCTAGTGAAGATATAAATCGAACTAACAATTAATCACTCGAAAATACTAGTCACTATATTATTACCTCCAAAACAGAACTACAGGCTATCTCCACAAAACTGAGAACAGGTATACAGGTATTCTAGAACTCGGCTAGATGTCGAGAAACTAAGAACTTCACTCTACAAGGTATTCTAGAACGAAGCGATCTGTCCTCTGAAACTGAGGAGTACTGAATGAATGAAGTCTAAACTGCTGGGGTTTCTTCTTCTTCTTCGTCTTCTTCGTCCTGAAAAGGACGGTGGTTGCGTTGTGTCTGTTTACGCCTAAGCTGTGATATCTGCACCTTTCGGTCGACACAACCGACTTCTGCACTGCATTTTTTAGGACCGGGTTTGCCTTCCCATTTCGATCCACACTCGCTCAGCCAGACTGCACTGCTGCAGACTGTTTCCAGGACCACTACGTGGAGGTGGAGTGCGGTCTTGACCAGCTGCTGGGGTTTAAATGTTAGAAAGAAAGAAATTAGCCCAGACTTAATACATTTAGCACCTACGTCCAGATTTAAATATTTCCTTCTCATTCTGCAAATCAAACGAATTTCTTTGCACCAGTGCCGAAAACCAGACTCTCTCTGTTGCGTACGGACTCAATTGAGATCCGACGTAATGTAATAGACCCGACTCATGCGAGATTTTCTTCGCTCAAGAATTCACACTATTACTGCCTGCAGACTATGGTCATAAACGCAATATGAGCGAGCTCGTCTTTGATCTAAAATCTTTCACCATGAATAATTAACTTATAGGCGAACAGATCAGGGAAAAGTGATAGACAAGGGTCTTCCTTATTTTCCCTGTTGAGAACGAATTAACACGATTTGATCTCTCATCAAAGAACTTAGCTAACCGCAATAAAACGCGTTGCTAAATTAGAAAGAAAATGACAAAGGTTTGAATTGCTAACAATCTAGCGTATGCGAAAGAAAGGTAAAAGAGCGAAAGAAAGGTAAAAGACAAGTGTAGAATAAAGAAAAGATATATAAAATCTATTAATCATAATATCTCTGCCACAATACTATCACATCTCAAAGCAAACTGATGCTAACTCTAGCACATCTCGAAGCTGACTGATTTAATCTAAAATGTCGATCAGCACCGACAACTATTTTTGAAAACTCCAGAACACTGTTTGACAGACAACTCACCCAACCATTCAGAACACGTGAATTGCGATCACGTAGCTGAGCTCACCTTGCCAATAACATACAAAAACAAAACACTGACGATCCACAACCACGGGACATAAGCACTACTCTTGACCCCTTCTTCTCATTCTATCGACTATACCCCTTAGACTATAAATTAGAACTCGGCTATATTAATCATTAAAATCAATCTCCTAAAAATAAATCTAACCAAATTTTCCCTCTTAACCACTCTAACGGTTACAATTTCATTGCATGGGTCTGGCAAGCTCATCTTGTAAAACATATTGTCACATAAACAACCAGTTACAACCAGCATGTGTGAATGTTTGGTGCAGGCTTCCTGCAAGGGAACTAGCTGCAGTAGTTGTCCCATGCTCTGTAAGGACAACAAAGGAAAATAATGATGACTGATTTTATGTCAGATGTCTTGCTGGCTGGTTGTTCCTTTGTTGTTCCTCTGTTTTTGCTGCACAGCAATTACAATTTTTGACAAATTTCATACTTTTTTTTTTAATCTTTGAAATCTATTACAATTCAAAAAGGGCAGAAAAAAAACGTTCATGAATTCTTTAGATGTGTAGACGTACTGTAACAACTCAACCAAGATTGACTTGCACATACAAAATAAAACAAACACCACACAATTACAAATATATTTTATTTAATGAAATACAATTTTATCAAATATTGTTAGTTTGGGGAAAATGGTATGAATAAATATATTTGTATATGTTTACTTCTTACATTTTCTTTACAGCCATGAATAGCATGTCACAGATAAGACACGAATCTGTGAGGTCATGATAGAATATGGAAATATTGAAATGACGACTGAATGATCAATGATAAAATTATTTTTGTGACCAATGATAGATGATGGATACATCGAACTTGTGGTATGTGACACTGGACAGAATTTCTCACACATATGACTGAAACTAAAACAAAATTTTACAAGACAAACAAACATATAAACACAGTCAAACATTAGAAATGTCTACATCTGTCAATTCACGACAAACTCTTAAAACAAACATAAAATAAGATACATAACATCAAAATATTGTGAACAATGCACAGGCCAATCGTAAATTGTGGCATATCCTAACTAAATGACTCTAGCATTTAAAAAAATTACAGTAATGATGTTAAACCTAAACTACAAAATTTAACCCAGATCAAGCTGTTGGTTTATTAATTAGAAAAACTACAAAGGTCAAAAATACTTGTAAAAAATTAATACTACACAAACAACAATTTTAAAACATACATTATGTGTCCAACAAAAAATGTGTGCACCAACAAACTTCACACTCCCTGGTTAAATATTCTCTCTTAAAATGCTTCTTCATCTGTTTATCCCCCCTTATGTCCCTGGAGGTTACCATCTCATCTCTTAAGCTGGGAATTTTCTGTCAATGTCTGTCATTGGCATTCAAGTCTGCTACTGATAGAACAAGGAGCATTATATATACCTTTCTCTTACAGTACCGGTAATATTAATGGTAGAAATGTTTTTTTTAAGTTTCACCTAGATAATGCCAAATGGTTAAGTGGTTAGAGTGCTTGCCTTTCGTGGCAATAGTACATGGTTTGGGTATTGAAACCTAGAAGCGACAAGCTCCAGTTGACCCTACTGTAAATATGTACCTGATTCTGCTCACGAGTTAGGGAAGGCAAAGATAGCAAGCTAGGGAACTGGTCACGACATTTAATAAAGGTGGACCTAGTAAAGTGAAGTCTCTAACACTTCACTCCCTATGGGAGTTTCTGTTATGGGACTATCTGTACCTAGTTATTTTGTTACCAACATAATGTCATACTAACAACCACCACAAACACAAATATCTTGACAGTTTTGTCTCTTTTTCATGAGGTCAGTGTCTTTTAATCTAGACACAAGGTCTGTCAGTTATACTAATTAAGGTACACGTCCAAATATAAAAGATGATCTAGTATATTTTTAACAGGATCAGGAAGTGTCTACCGAATACTGATAAGCTACCTGACCTAGTTAAGTGTTTGTACTGTAAGTGTTCTTTGAGGTGCATCAATATAGTGAAACGTTAACAATTGGGATAAATATTGATAATATATCACATAATGAAAGTTAATATTTTGAGGCATCTATAGATAAGAAATTAGATGAAATATTTACAAACATGTCTACATGCTGTTAATTTAGGTCAACACTGGGACGATGTCACTCAGCCAAAGTTAACATAGATAAACAATCACACTGACCACAGAAACGAGATTTTTTATTAAGGAGCTGAAAGCAGAATTCAACGAGACAAATCAAGTGGTATATAAATGGGTGAAAGCAGAATTCAACAAGACTAATTAAGTAGGAAATGATCAAATTAATCAGAAAGCCACCAACACAGGATGACTACCAAGCTATGAACAGATCAGAACAAATTGTCATTCTGCGCCTCAGAACAGGACACAACCGACTCCGCAGCCACATGTATACAAAATTCAAGATTGGCAATTCAGCCATGTGTACATGTGGACAGGCACCCCAGACTGCGGAGTATGTACTTCAAGATTGCCCTGAATATGATATACTGAGGCAAACCCACTGGCCCAGAGAAACCAACAATGGAAGCAAAACTATACAGACCTCTGTATGAACTACAAAAGACTGAAGTTTATACAAGAAACAACATTGCAGATATAGACAATATATTTCAAGTGAACGAAAGAAGAAGTAGGAAATAAACAGGCTCAAAGCCAAACTCAGAAAAACCAATAAGATGGCATTTTGACGCGCCCTAATTTAATTCTTATGGGTCTCAAAAACCAGTGACAGTGATGAAAAAAACCAATAAATTTATTAATCAACATCATGCTACTTATACAACCGTAACCACAAGGGACAGGTAGCACTTTCACACAAGCTATTTGCAAAAGGGCCAGCTGTGGTGGTGGCTGCCCATATTTCTTATGGCATGAAAAAGAAGAAAGATATAGAGGTGCTTACAAATGCTAAATCTGAACATTCATGAAGGAACAGAACAGAAAAATCAACAGAAAGTGAAATGAGAAAATCAAATAATGTGTTTGAAGAAACTCAATATAATGTGAAATAGTAAGCAACAGGTGCAAACCTGAGGTATTTTAACAATAAATTAAAAGACTGGAAACATAGAATAACAGGAAGAGCTGATGGACCAAGAGATGATGGATCAAGAGACGACGGACCAAGAGATAAATATTACACACACATAAAGTTATGTTTTCAGGCACTCGTAAGAAATAAAGAAGTAGAAAACTAGACAACAGAAAAACAACAGACGTGAGTGGCTTACCAGGGAATGGAACCCATGACCTTCCGTGCACCGCCTAGCTACAGAAGTGAATCACACTATCATCCCTGCCATCCAAGCACCACAAAAACAGTGCTTCGATGACAGGGGTTAGTAGCGTGACCCGCAACACATAACACCGGAAATTTACCTAGAGCAATCCAGGCTATTAATGATGCTATCATTTATGTTGTTCCCCTATTATACAGTATAGGTCAGATTACACAAGACCTTAATATTGTGTCTAGTAAATGATAGAAGACTAAGCACAGTAAGTACAGGACAGAGGGTAGGTTTGGTATTGTATAAACGTTTAAACACATAAAGAAGGGAAACCTGAGGAATGTAAACAGTAAATAAATTTTACACACACATAAAGGTATGCTTTCATGCACTCGTGAAAAATAAAGAAGTAGAAAACTAGACAACAGACATGAGTGCCTTACCGGGGAAGTGAACCCAGGACCTTCCGTGTGGCACTACCGCCTAGCAAATCACACTTTCCTCCCTGCCATCCAAGTACCACAAAAATAGTGCTTCGATGACAGGGGTTATTAGCGCAACCCGCAACACCGGAAATTTACCTAGGGCAATCCGGCTTATTAATGACGCTATCACTTCTGTTGTTCCCTTATTATACAGTATAGGTCAGATTTCACAAGACGTTAATACTGTGTCTAGTAAATGACAGAAGACTAAAAACAGTAAGTACAGGACAGAGGGTAGGTTTGGTATTGTATAAACGTTTAAACACATAGAGAAGGGAAACCCGAGGCCTGTAAACAGTAGGCTAAATAAATATTACACACATAAATATTACACACACATCTTTATGTGGACCAAGAGATGATGAGCCAAGAGATGATGGACCAAGAGATGGCAGGCATTTTACAGAAATGCAGCATGTAAAGCCTCTATAGCATGTGCTCGATTGTAACATGATAATATTACACTCACCATATGCTTCATGACAAAAAAAATACCACAACAGAGACAGACAAAAAACAGCAGAAGAGGGAAGACAAAAAACAGCAGAGGAGGAAAGGCAAAAACTTTAAATGTTGGAAGACAAAAACCATGGAAGATTGAATAGAACAACAGCAGAACAAAGGAGACTTTAACAATATGATAGTGTAGGCACAAACATTAGAACTCAGTAGGTTAAAATTGTATACGATGGAAGACAAAAACAGCAGTTGAAAATGATAACAACTGCAAATGAAAAAGACAAACACAGTAGACAAAAAAGAGAGACGAAAAAGACAAAAACAAAAAAGGTGGAATACAACAACAGTAAAATAGAAGACAAAAACAGATGCAGGCAGAATTTTTTTTTAAAACTACAATGAGGAAGAGAAAACCAGCAGAAAGGGTAATGAAAAGCAGCAGATGGAGGAAGGCAAATACAGTATAAGAATAGAAGGCAAAAACAGTATAAGAATAGAAGGCAAAAACAGTATAAGAATAGAAGGCAAAAACAGTATAAGAATAGAAGGAAAAAAAAGGGTGAAATTACAAGGCAAAAACAGTAGAAAGGAAAGATCAACACAGCAAAAATAGGGAGATGAAAATGGTAATGCAAAAAACCTTAGAAATTAGGAAGGCAAAAACAGCAGAAATGGGGTGGTAAAAACATAAGAAATGGGAAGACAAAAACAACTTACATGGGAAGACAAAAACAATATAAATGGGAAAACAATAGCAGTAGTAGACATACTGGGTTACGCTTATGTAAAACTGGGTTTCAGTATATCAAATTTCTCACCACAGAATGATCAGTCAGTTACGGGGACAGCAGATATTTGTTAACGTGGGAAGATGACCAGAATCTTGGCTGCCAAGGCAACCAAGCCATCAACAACAATGTCACCTCTGAAGGTCACAACAATGGCCAAATCAAAAACATCCCCTGCTTGGAAAATAGATCATGCTTGTAAAATGAGGTCACGGGCAATGCCCAACTAATATTTGCATAGATTGCACTAGAGCAGTGCTTCTTAACCCATAACAGCATCTTAAGAAGCCTTGCACCCCTTTATAGCATTTTAAGAAAACTTGCACACCCTTACAGCATCTTAAGAAGCCTTGCACCCCTTTATAACATCTTAAGAAACCTTGCACCCCTTTATAGCATCTTAAGAAGTCTTGCACCCCTTTATAGCATCTTAAGAAGTCTTGCACCCCTTTATAGCATCTTAAGAAGCCTTGCACCCCTTTATAGCATCTTAAGAAGTCTTGCACCCCTTTATAGCATCTTAAGAAGCCTTGCACCCTCTTACAGCATCTTAAGAAGCCTTGCACCCCCTTACAGCATCTTAAGAAGCCTCATACCCCATTATCTTCTAGCTCGCAAAACATGCCAGAAATCTGAAAGAGAGATAAAAGTAGGCTTTGAGAACGTTATTTGCAACATATGACTGTTTTGGTATTTCATTCTCGTTGTCAGTGTAGTATTTTGTACAAGTACATTTGAGTTCTCAAGGTGAGCCTTGGACCCAGAGGGTTAAGAAGCACTGGACTAGAGCGATGAGGCAGAGAGGTGCTAGTAATGGAAAATGTTTTCACTTGGTTCTATCCAATAAATAAGGCAGCTGAGTGGAACATCAAATCCCCAATTGATTTTCTTTTTTAAAACGTTCCATGTCTACAGTCACTCCCCACCTCTTGTGTTATTAAGCTGATTGCATTGTTACACGGGGAAACTTCATAAATGTTTCCGCTAGATCCCAAAACTACAAAAACCAAAAATTTATAAATCTTTCACAAAAAGCAGTAACATAAATTTTCAGTTAACGTTAACATTTGATTCAAAGAAGTAATTTGTAAGGATTTTAAGAGATACATTTCTCTGGTACCAGTTTCATGTTAGTAGGGTCTGCTGCCATTAAGGTGATAGTCATTTCTTCCAGAAAAATCCTGTTTCATGTAATCCCCACCACCCCTGGGAAAGTCTCCACGCTGTGCAACACCTGTACGGCTAAGAGTGTGTTCAGCATTGATCAGTTCAGTGGTGTAGCCATTGCTCAGATCAGTGTACACTGTGCTCGCGTCCGAGGGTTCTGGTAGTTGGTTTTGTCTTCCGCTGTAGTAACCATATGGACTCTTGACAGGCTGCTGCCCATACACACCTCCCTGATTTCTGTTGCTGTTGTATCCATCCTGGTACATGGTGTAGGGGTGGGACATGGGGGTGTGCTGGTATGAGACCCCATTAGCTAATGGTATGTCGTCACGGCTATAACCATGGTTGGTGTAGTCAGGTGCGTAAGGATTGGGCTGTTTGTGAGCAAAGACATAATCTGCTGTCCGGCTGTCGTCCCCAGGCTTCTCATTAGACTTGATGTTCCGTGTGATAAGGAGGATGATAGCCAGTATAACAGTCAGTCCACTGGTGATGCAGGCCAGCATGTAACCCCAGTAGTAGTCAGCTGAATCAGGCAGATCCTCAACCTCAATGGCCACCACAATCACACCAGCAGCACCACAAAAGCCTAGTGAAGAGCATGATGGACAGTTAGCTAGCTTAACAACAGTGAAATTCAGCTCAACATGTATGTTGATATTTTTAAAATTGTAAATGACAGATATTCCTCAAACAAGCAGATACCAAAATCTCTCAGACAAGTAGATAACAAAATTTAGAACCACATAAGTGCCAGTAGAACAAGAGATTAGAAAAAGGATGCTGGTGATGGATAGAACATAAACTGAGGAAACCTACTGATAGCACTACAAGGTAGTCAGGGTCTCGAATTCCCAGAGCAAAAAACGTAGTGGGAGACTGCAAAACACATGGAGAAGATAACTGGAGACAGAAATAAAAGGCAGGAGGAAGACATGAAAAGATCTTTAGCTGATGGTACCGGACAGATGGACTTGGACTGCGTTCACATTAGGCCTATGCTCCTTAGGGAGAAGAAGGGGATTGAATGATGAATGAATACATTTACTCACTTACTTAGTTGTTCCCCTTCTACTGTGAGGTGTAAGAGGTTTGGAAGAGAGAGCGCCAGACTATCCTATCGGCTGTCTTCCTCCTGGCCTGGTTCCATTCTAGTCCTCGGTCCTTCAAAGATTGTCTAATGTTGTCCTCCCAGTGGACTCTGGGTCGTCCTGGGGGTCTGGATCCCTGGCTCTTTGTTTCCCATGCTTGTCATGGTAGCCGATCTTCTCCTATGCTGCAGACATGACCAAACCATCTTAGTAGGGACTGTTCTACTTGGGTCTGCAGGGGGTGGGATTTTAGGCCTTGACGTATCGTCTGGTTGCAGACAATGTCTCTTCTTGTTACTTCAACCACCTTCCTTAGATACCTCATTTCTGAGGTTTGGATCTAGCTTTTGTAGGTTGTAGTCATTGCCCATGACTCGCATCCATATGTCAAGACTGGGACATAGGTGCAGCGGTATACAGCCATCTTTGTTTTCTTACCAACCTCTCTCTTGCTGAGGAATCCTCGATTTATGGCCTGAAAAAGTCTCCCAGCTGCTGCTTTTTGAGTGGCCAACTCTTCTTTGGTGCCTCCCTTTCAGTCTATAATAGCTATGAGGTATTTAAAGCGGTCGACCGCTTCCAGGATCTGTTCTCCCAGCTTAATCTGATGTCTTCTTTCTTCTCGTGATATCACCATGGATTTTGTTTTAGAGCTGCTTATGACCATCCCTCTCTTCTCCAGCTCTTCCTTCCAGACTTGCAGGTTGGATTGGAGATGTGCCTCTGATTTAGCAATAAGGGCAGCATCATCAGCAAATGCCAGCTCTGAAATACAGACCTGTCTCATCTTCCAGTACCCCACAGAATACTTTCTTGTTCTCTCCTTACATGCCTTGATGACATCGTCCATGAGGAGTATGAAAAGATAAGGTGACAGGATATCACCTTGTCTTACACCTGTGGTGGTTCTGAACTCCTCTGACCTATGGTTTGCTGTCCTCACATAATTTCTGCAAGACTTGTAGATCAGAGGTGCTGGAAAGTTCTTCCTTGCCAAACAGTCCCAAAGTTTGCTCCAGGGGACCCTTGTCAAACACCTTTTCCAGATCTATGAAACAAAGATGGATCTTACTCTTATACTCAAGGGCCTTTTCACTCAGCTGTCTGAGTGTGAAGATTAGGTCTTGAGTACTTCGGTTTGCTCAGAATCCACACTGAACCTCATCCAATTGTAGCTCAGCTAGGCGTCTGAGTCTCTGCTCTAGGATTCTAGAGTAGATTTTACCAGGGACAGTGAGAAGGGATATGCTTCTATGGTTTCCACATTGTCGATTGTCACCCTTTTTGAAAATTGGTGTTATGATGGCAATCTCCCAATCCTTTGGTATGGTCTTGTTGCACCATGCTGCCTGTAGGACCCTTAAGAGTAGTAGGTCGCCTGATGCTCCCATATACTTAACCATTTCTGGAGTTATACCACCATGGCCTGCTGCTTTGCCCATCTTGATTTTCTCCAGTGTTGCCTTCAGTTCTTCCATCTTTATGTCATCTTCACCATCATTGGTGAGTTCTGAGAAATATTCTTTCCATCTTTCCATTACTTCCTTCGGGGCAGTAAGCAATTTGCCTTGCTTGTCCTTTATAAATTTGAGAGGGCATTGTTTTTTCCTTCCTCATGTTCTTTAGGGTCTTATAGAACAATTTCTGGTTTTCTTGTGCATCTTTTTCTAGCTTTTCTCCAAATTCTTTCCAGGACTTCTGTTTTGCTGCTAGCACCTTGTTCTTTGTTTCTGTTCTGAGTGTCACATATTCTCTATATTTCTCAATTTGTCCTGTTGTGTTTTTAGCTCCTAAGTATTGTTTCCATGCCATTTTCTTCTCTCTTATTTTCTCTTTGACTTCCTCTGTCCACCAAGGTGTCCTCTTTCTCTTCACCACATGCTTCTGCAGCAGCTGTCTTTATGATGTCCTTGAGTTTAAGCCAGAGGGTTTCCAAGTCATCAGGTTGTTCTTATGTGTTGCTCACCATAGGTCTTAATGTTCATTTCTCCCGTTTTTTTACTTAGTTTCTTGCGTGATGTTGGGCAGTTCCTAGGCTGAGCAACTCTTTCAGTTGTTCTTTTGATTGTAAGCAGGTAGTGGTCACTTCCAATCTCTGGCCCCCTCCAGACTCTAGCATCCCGGACATATTTGAATGAGCTCCTCCTAACAATGGCATAGTCGATCACTGACTTCTCATTCTTTGTTGGTTCACATCTACTGTATGCATGTATGCGCTTATGGGGGAACTTTGTGTTTGTAATGATCAGATTCTGCTCACTGCAGAATCTAAGGAGTCACTTTCCATTGTCACTGAGAGTATCTTCTCCATATCTTCTGATAACTCCACCCCATCTAGCATGGTCATTTCCAACTCTGGCATTGAAATCTCCGAGCATGATAATTTCATCTAGGCAGTCATCCACTGTCCTTTGAAGCAGCTCGAAGGATTCCTCCTTGACCTCTGCTCTCTCATCCTCGTTTGGCTCATACACTATGACCAGGTTGACTATGGTTTCTCCTTTTAGTTTTACAACCATAATGCGCTCCGAGACAAAGTTCCATCCCTTGATACTATCTTTTTGGTTTTTGGCCACAATGGAACCCACACCCCTTTAACTCTTTCAGATGTGGGTACACCACTGTTAAGCAGCGTGTTGCCATCGAGATCCGTGACTCCTTGTCCTTTTTTCTTTGTTTCCGTTATAGCCAGGATTTCTAGTTTTGCTTTCCTCATCTCTTCCACCAGCTCCTCTTCTTTCCCATTTATACTTCTTGTGTTCCAAGTTCCATAAGTCGTAGTCCGTCGCCTTTAGAATCAATCCGGCTTTCTCTCTTGTAGTTCTCGTAATCAAAAGTTTAAAGCAAACAGGTGATTGGCCTGTTGTGCCTTTGCATGGTGGAGGGGCTGCCTCCTTCCGGCCTTCATGCAGGCCACCCTCCTCCTTTTTCAGCCGGGCTTGGGACCAGCCTAGGCGGAGTTAAGAATACGTTTACAATTTGTAATTTATTTTTTAAACAAATCTTTCTTGTGAAATAAAATCTGTCTAACAAGAAGATAACAAATTATAATCTTTAATAAGTCCTTCAACAATATTTCCAGTGACCTAATATTTCCAGTGACCTAATATTTCCAGTGACATAATGTTTCAGTGACATAATGTTTCCAGTGACATAATGTTTCCAGTGACATAATGTTTCCAGTGACATAATGGTTCCAGTGACTAATATTTCCAGTGACATAATATTTTAGTAACCTAATATTCCCAACGAACTAATATTTCCAGCGACCTAATATTTCCAGTGACATAATATTTCCAGTGACTTAATATTTTAGTGACCTAATACTCCCAGCGAACTATTATTTCCAGTGAACTAATATTTCCAGTGACCTAACATTTTAGTGAACTAGTATTTCCAGTGACCTAATATTTCAAGTGACCTAATATTTCCAGTGAACTAATATTTCCAGTGACCTAACAGTAAATAGAATATCTGGAACTTTATGGTTGTCTCCAAGGTTAATCAAGTACAGAACTGTTGTTCCCTCAGACATGTCAATGAGGCAACAAATGTGCAAGGGTTATGGTGACCTTAACATATTAAATATGTTGCTGCAGAAACCACTGTAACAGCACATGGAGTACACTGGCACAGGCTTCCTGCAAGTGGGGGCCAAATGTAAAGCTGGCCCCATGTTCTTTAAGACATTTAAAGACAGGAATTTTTAAAATAAAAATGTAATTAAACATTTCAGGACATAATTTGTGACTAGTATTTGTTTAACCAGAGCCAGAAATTAAGACCAGATATCAGGGGCTTATTGCTGCAGCAGTGAGCAACACAGAAGAACAACCTGATGACTTGGAAACCCTCTGGCTTAAATTCAAGGACACCATAAAGACAGCTCCTGCAGAAGCATGTGGTGAAGTCTGACTTGGGAACAAGAGAAAGAGGACACCTTGGTGGACAGAGGAAGTTAAAGAGAAAATAAGAGAGAAGAAAATGGCAAGGAAACAATACTTAGGAGCTGAAAACACAGCAGGACAAATAAAGAAATATAGAGAATATGTGACACTCAAAACAGAAGCAAAGAACAAGGTGCTAGCAGCAAAATAGAAGTCCTTCGAAGAATTTGGAGAAAAGCTGGAAAAAGATGCGCAAGAAACCCAGAAATTGTTCTATAAGACCCTAAAGAACATGAGGAAGGAAAAACAATCTCCTATCAAATTTATAAAGGACAAGCAAGGCAAATTGCTTACTGCCCCAAAGGAAGTAATGGAAAGATGGAAAGAATATTTCTCAGAACTCCTTGATGGTGAGCAAGGTCAAGCATCAGAAATGATAACCACCAGCACAGAAGAGAATACCAATGGCATTGAAGATGACATAAAAATGGAAGAACTGAAGGCAGCACTAGAGAAAATCAAGATGGGCGCAGCAGGGCATGATGGTATAACACCAGAAATGGTTAAGTACATGGGAGCAGCAGGCGACCTATTACTCTTAATGATCCTATAGGCAGCGTGGTGCAACAAGACCATATCAAAGGATTGGGAGATTGCCATCATAACACCGATTTTCAAAAAGGGTGACAATCGACAATGTGGAAACCATAGAAGCATATCCCTTCTCAGTGTCCCTGGTAAAATCTACTCTAGAATCCTAGAGCAGAGACTCAGATGCCTAGCTGAGCTACAATTGGATGAGGTGCAGTGTGGATTCCGAGCAAACCGAAGTACTCAAGACCTAATCTTCACACTCACAGCTGAGTGAAAAGGCTCTTGAGTATAAGAGTGAACTCCATCTCTGTTTCATAGATCTGGAAAAGGCATTTGACAGGGTCCCCTGGAGCAAACTTTGGGACTGTTTGGCAAGGAAGAACATTCTAGCACCTCAGATTCATGCTATACAGAGCTTCTTCAAGTCGTGCAGAAATTATGTGAGGGCAGCAAACCATAAGTCAGAAGAGTTCAATACCACCACTGGTGTAAGACAAGGTGATATCCTGTCACCTTATCTTTTCATACTCCTCATGGACGATGTCATCAAGGCATGGAAGGAGATAAGAAAGTATTCTGTGAGGCACTGGAAGATGAGACAGGTCTGTATTTCAGAGCTGGCATTTGCTGATGATGTTGCCCTGATTGCTAAATCAGAGGCACATCTCCAATCCAACCTGCAAGTCTGGAAGGAAAAACTGGAGAAGAGAGGGATGGTCATAAGCAGCTCTAAAACAAAATCCATGGTGATATCACGAGAAGAAAGAAGACATCAGATTAAGATGGGAGAACAGGTCCTGGAGCAGGTCAACCACTTTAAATACCTCAGAGCTGCTATAGACCGAAAGGGTGGCATCAAAGAAGAGTTGGCCACTCGAAAAACAGCAGCTGGGAGACTTTTTTCAGGCCATAAATCGAGGATTCCTCAGCAAGAGAGAGGTTGGTAAGAAAATGAAGATGGCTGTATACCGCTCCACCTATGTCCCAGTCTTGACAAATGGATGCGAGTCATGGGCAATGACTACAACCTACAAAAGCCAGATCCAGAACTCAGAAATGAGGTATTTGAGGAAGGTGGTTGAAATAACAAGAAGAGACATCGTCTGCACCAGACGATACGTCAAGGCCTAAAATCCCACCCCCTGCAGACTCAAGTAGAACAGTCCCAACTAAGATGGTTTGGCCATGTCTGCAGAATGGGAGAAGCTCGGCTACCATGACAAGCATGGGAAACTAAGAGCTAGGGATCCAGAATTCCAGGTCTACCCAGAGTCCGCTGGGAGGACAACATTAGACAATCTTTGAAGGACTGAGGACTAGAATGGAACCAGGCCAGAAGGAAGACAGCCGATAGGATAGTCTGGTGCTCTCTCTTCCAAACCTCTACACCTCACGGTAGAAGGGGAACAACTAAGTAAGTAAGTATTTGTTTAACCAGAACTTTGACTGTTAGCCCACAACTCTCCTGGCCTGGTTGAAATGACTCTACCTACATACTTAGTCATTCCTCTTCTACCCTGAGGTGTAGAGGTTTGACAGACATACTTTCCTATTGGTTGTCTCCCTCCTGACCTGGTTGAAATCTAGTCCTCTGTCCTTCAGAGTGTGTCTAATGTTGTACTCCCAGTGAACTCTGGGTCATCTTGGAGGTCTGGATCCCTGGCTCTTTGTTTCCCATATTTGTCATGGGAGCCTATCTTCTCCCATTCTGCAGACATTGCCAAACCATCGTTATTGGGACTGTTCCACCTGGGTCTGCAGAGGCTGAGTTTTGAGACCTTGATGTATCGTCTGGTTGTGAGCCATGTCTCTTCTTGTTACTTCACCCACCTTCCTCAGATACCTCATTTCTGAGGTTTGGATCTGGATTTTGTGGGCTGTAGTTATTGCCCATGACCCACATCCATTAGTTAAGACTGGAACACAAGTGGAGTGGTACACAGCCATCTTAATCTTGTTGCCAATTTCTCTTTCGCTGAGGGGAAAATGACTAAAGGCAAAGATATTCTTGAACGGATGAAAAGATACCATCTTTCTTTAGATCATATGTGGAGCATAGAAGGGATATAATACTGACCAGAGCAATCCCTACACCAAGAGTTATCTGGAAATCTATAGAAGCATATCCAGATGAACCTAAATGATATTTGTCCATGGTTGTGCCTTCAGGAAACAAGGCAAACAGTTATTTTGTTTTTAAGGTTTTAAAATAAAAAAATCTGCTTGCAGTTCTTATAATAATTATCATTTCTGATAAAGTCAACAAAAAAAAAAAAAAAGAGTACCAAACTGACCTGCAAGTATGGCCAGCACCCCAGTTAGTCCATAATCCTTGCTGTTTTCACCACCGCAGCAATTTTCTACCAAACTGTATACAACTGCCAGCACGTAGAAGAACATGCCCCCCACCCACACACCCCTCACTCCATCCATCCAGGCTGTAAACAGAAAAGCATATCACATTTTTAATTTTCTCCTCCAGAGTATATCTCATTTCCTAGTTGTTCTGTAATTTTGTGAAACCTTCACAAACGTTTCTTGCCATCATCAAGATTATCATTATCCTCTTTCTCATATCATCATCACACCATCATTATCAATTTAATTAGAAAACACACTGAGATCCAAAGAAATCAAGTCCACACAAAAATAAGAGTTGTCAGATAAAATGTCAAGTCAGCCCTATTGTATGGCTGTGAAACATGGAGAACAACAAAAAGCAACAACCAAAAAGATAAAGACATTCATAAATGGATGCTTGCGTTGAATAGAAAGATTGAAATGGTATGACAAGGTAAGCAAATGTAGAAATTATGACAAAAACCAGACAAGTGCCAGTGGAACAACTGATGAAATGATTATACTGTTGATGGACAGGATGCAAATTGAGAAAACCTGTTGACAGCATTATAAGACAGTCTTTGTTCCAGAAACCCCAGGCTAAGAGAAACACACACAGGCAGACAAACACACACACACACAGAGAGAAGAGAACTGGAGACAAAACTGAATACAAAAAGGAAAATATGAAAAGCCCTTGTCATGATTGCATGTTGGCATGCGATAGGAGAATATGACATGCACAGGCTGAAGGCATATGCTCCTTGGGGAGCTGATAAGTAACGATCATGATCTTCCTCATCTTGATCAAATTATGGGACCAAAGATGCAGCAAGAGAGATGCGTCAGGGTCAGCGAAACAGAGCTGACCAAGACTCTACTCCACCTCCAAGTGGTGGTCCTGGAAACAGGCTGCATCACTGCAGTCTGGTCCCAAAAAATGCCGTGCTGAAGTCGGATGTGTCAGCCGAAAGGCGCAGATATCGCAGCTTCACTGTAAATGGACACAACGCAACCAGCGTTCTTTTCAGGATGAACGAGGAAGAAGAAGAGGATCAAATTATCATCACTAGCATCATCATCAAATATCTTCAATCTCACCATAATCTTCATCACCATCAGTATCCCTATCAGTCAATATCTTCAATCTATCACCATAAACTTCATCATAATCAGTATCCCTGTCAGTGAATATCTTCAATCTATCAATATAAGCCTTATCATCAGTATCCCTATCAGTCAACATCTTCGATCTATCACCATAATTCTCATCATAACCCCCACTTCATCCTCCTCATCACTATTATCACTAATTGCAATCACCAATATTATTATCTTTCATCACTCCATCAACATCATCATCATCATCACCAATGATAATTAATCTACATATCATGAAAAAATACATGAAGAAGAAGACATACGGAGAAGAAACAGAAAAAATACATGAGAGGAAAAATGTTTGAAAAAAAAAAACATCGAAAGAAAACACATGGAGAAGAAAACAATGACATAAGATGGAAGAAGAGGGCAGGCATGGAGAAAAAGTCAACATGTAGAAAACAGGCATGGGTATAACACCAAAAAGTACATGTCAGGCGACCTGTTACTCTTAAAAACAGCACATGGAGCAAAAAGACGGAGGAATTGGAAGATTGCCATTCATGCAGAAAAAGTATGTGTAGAAAATCGACATGTGGAAACCATAGAATACAGTGTCTGGAAACAATATATAGGAGAACGCCTAGCTGAACAATTGGATGAGGTCCATGCGGATTCCGAGAAAAACGAAGTATGGAGACCTAAAAACTCAGTTCGAGTGAAAAGACATATAAAGGAGATCCATCTTTGTTTCATAGATCTGGAAAAAAGAAACACACTTTGGAGAATAAAACCCACCTCTGGAGCTATATAAAATCCATGGAAATTAGAGGACAGACCATATGGAGAAGAGTTCAAACACCATGGTAAGAAGAAGTCACCTTAATATGGAGAATCATACGATGTCATCATGGAGAACAATAAAACCCATGGTACTGGAGATAAAACCTCTCGGAGAAGAAGACATTTGAAGAATCAGAGGCACAATCCAACTTGCAAGTCTGGAAGGAAGAGCTGGAGAAGAAGAAATGGATAAGACATATGGAGAATAAACTCATGGAGAAGAAGACACAAGGAGAAAAAAACTCAAAGAAAATAATACGAGTACATGAGGAAAAACACATGGAGAAAAAAACTGAGAGAAAAAAACATGCAGAATGGATGCGAGTCCTGGGACTAAAAGACATAAGATCCAAACCTAATAAATATCTGAGGAAAGTTGAATGAAAAGAGACATTAAAACAAATGCACAAGTCCCAAAAGAGCTTGGCATGTCTGCAGACTGAATGAAGGTGTACGCTCTACAGACAGAGGACATACAAATGAAAAAAAAATGCACAGGGGGTGTGCCACTACTTAAAAATTCTGACCAGCGAATGATGCTTGACAGTAAAAAAAAAATGAAACATTTGATGGATAACTAAGAGTGTTACAGGTGAGATTTGCTACAGAAAGATTATGTACAGACCAGAAAGATATATGGAAATGAACTGGTTGATATTGTCAATGAAGGAGCAAGTGCAATTCAAACAGAGGATAGGGCAACACATGAAGAGATACAAGCTATCATTTTTATTTAAAGGTTTCAGAGAACAATAGCACAGAGAACACCCCAAGTCAGACAATAGCACAGAGAACACCCCAAGTCAGACAATAGCACAGAGAACACCCCAAGTCAGACAATAGAACAGAGAATACCCCAAGTCAGACAATAGCACAGAGAACACCCCAAGTCAGACAATAGCACAGAGAACACCCCAAGTCAGACAATAGCACAGAGAATACCCCAAGTCAGACAATAGCACAGAGAACACCCCAAGTCAGACAATAGCACAGAGAATACCCCAAGTCAGACAATAGCACAGAGAACACCCCAAGTCAGACAATAGCACAGAGAATACCCCAAGTCAGACAATAGCACAGAGAACACCCCAAGTCAGACAATAGCACAGAGAACACCCCAAGTCAGACAATAGCACAGAGAACACCCCAAGTCAGACAATAGCACAGAGAACACCCCAAGTCAGACAATAGCACAGAGAACACCCCAAGTCAGACAATAGCACAGAGAACACCCCAAGTCAGACATACAAGAGCACCCCAGAGAATACCCAAGTCAGACAATAGCACAGAGAACACCCCAAGTCAGACAATATCACAGAGAACACCCCAAGTCAGACAATAGCACAGAGAACACCCCAAGTCAGACAATAGCACAGAGAACACCCCAAGTCAGACAATAGCACAGAGAACACCCCAAGTCCCACGTCAGACAATAGCACAGAGAACACCCCAAGTCAGACAATAGCACAGAGAACACCCCAAGTCAGACAATAGCACAGAGAACACCCCAAGTCAGACAATAGCACAGAGAACACCCCAAGTCAGACAATAGCACAGACAACACCCCAAGTCAGACAATAGCACAGAGAACACCCCAAGTCAGACAATAGCACAGAGAACACCCCAAGTCAGACAATAGCACAGAGAACACCCCAAGTCAGACAATAGCACAGAGAACACCCCAAGTCAGACAATAGCACAGAGAACACCCCAAGTCAGACAATAGCACAGAGACCCCAACAGCCCAAGTCAGACAATAGCACAGACAAGTCAGACAAACACAGCCCAAGTCAGACAATAGCACAGAGAACACCCCAAGTCAGACAATAGCACAGACAACAGCCCAAGTCAGACAATAGCACAGAGAATATCCCAAGTCAGACAATAGCACAGAGAACACCCCAAGTCAGACAATAGCACAGAGAACACCCCAAGTCAGACAATAGCACAGACAGCAGCCCAAGTCAGATATTCCAGCTTTATTATGGAACAAACACAAATGATGATGATGTATGACTACCTACCACTGTTGTCGTCGCCAAAAGCAATTTTCCCACACTTGTCAAAGTCAGCACTGTTTTCACCAACACATCCAACCCACAGACCTCTAAAAGTGTCTCCGCCTGGAACGTTTTGTCCCCACCACGTAGGAACGCTGAAAGCAAGTGCATAGACAAGAAATATAAAGTATATGAACAGCAAGGTCAGCTTGTAGACCACAGATCTGTGCTGCCATTTGGCCATCTTGGCCAAGGAGCTGAAGTTTGTACGTGGACAAGATGTCACCCACCAGCAAGTTCTGATGTCGCAATGACGTTAAAGGAAATACAGGTCAAACTTGTGTGCCAGGGTCAGGGTTAATAGCTGGGATCTCTGTCTTTCCTACTTGCAAGACTGTGGATGGTTTACTTATGAGGTGCTGTATTTAAGGTTTAATGTCTGCTATAGGAGCTGAGACCTGAAGGGAGAAAGAAATATAAATTTAAAAAAATAATTTTTTAAGGTGGGTTTGTGATAGGGAGCAGGAATGTAAAGTAACAATGTTAATGGTAAAAATCAGACATTAACACTAGTACAGACAATGTTGCAGAGACAAAAATAAGGACAAAGAACTTAATGACAAATAGATCATTACTTCAATATTATCTCTCTTTTTCTTGCAGTTTTCCTCTGAAATGATGAATAGCTTAACTTATTCCACACAGGGTCATGTATTTACAAATGGGCCAAGGTAACCATGGGTTCCTTTAAGAACTCGTCAAAAATTTAAAGCTGTGTCAGTTTGTAGTATGCTAGTTTAAGAACTCACACATCTAAAATAGTACGAAGCTGTAGTTTTTGCTAGATTAAGAACTCATAAAAAATCTAACATGTCAGTTTCTAGTTGGCTAATTTAAGATCTCATCAAAAGAATACCATGAGTTTTTCTCAAAACTTACTATCATCAGCTGAAGACATGCAACAGTGACACCCTATGTTCCACATAGAATGTCAAGTAATGAACATGAAGATGAAGATCAAGAAGAAATACCATTCTCCACAACACAGCCTAAGCTGATGGCCTGGCATGTACACATTTAATAAATTAAAATATAACACACAAGATATATGTAATACACTACATACATGACCCCCTACCTGCAGACGACATGGTTTTTTTTGTTGTTGTGGGGAGAGAGAGAGAAGACGACAAACTTCTGGCAACTGTAAAAGATGACAGTAATGGTATCACCATAGCAGATATTTGTTGTAGGTGATGAAAGTATTACAGACTTTACCATGCCAGGTCCACTTTATAATGGAGTGATCAGTTTCCATCCTTGCTGCCTTTGCTTTCCCTAACTCACGAGCAGATACCTATTTACATCTGGGTAGACTAGAGCATTACGAAACTAGGTTTTGCTCTATTTAAAATGACTGGACAGAAGATATTATGCCACTTTCGCATTTTGGCATCTGTACATATTACTTGGACTTGAAAACATTATATATCAAAAACAAAGTAGGAGGTCAATGGTGTAATATGTCAATATGTCAATATGTCAATATGTCAATATGTCAATATCTAAGATGGTCATAGACTAAAGTAACAGGTAAAGACAAAGGTAGTCCCCATAGCAGGTAGTGCCGGGGGTGGAGTGAAGTGTTACAGACTTTATTTATACTAGGTCTCAGTTTTATGAGGTGGGGTGACCAGTATCCTTCCTCCCTGCCTTTGCCATCCCTAAATCCAAAGCAAAGAGTTGGTTACTCATTTTTAATGCAGAGTAGACGAGACAAAAACAGGTTTCAAACCTGATAACTCTGACTTGAGAAGCATGTACTCTAACCAATCCGTCTTAGTTTGAACAATGCTCACTGACTGAAACAGGTGGTAGAACTGACAAAATTGAACCCAGAAATGGAATACAATGAAAAGTGTACACAAAGTTTGAAGATATCATATTCACGATAACAAAAACAAGACATTTTTGTCACTTGCTCAGACTAACAGAGGACTGTTGAATCAAATGAGCCATACTGTGGTGGTTTCCCATTCCAAATTAAAAAAAAAAAACATGAATATGCCATATTGAACTGACAAAGAGAAATACTGTAATAATTTTAATAATGTACCATTGCTAGGTCACTGATCTTCAAACTGGTGTCACTTGCTCCTCACAAAATCTGTCTGAGACAAACGACAATTCTAAAGTTCGCTATCTTCGATAAACTTTATTTCTAAGCAAGGCCCCATCAGATGCAGAATAATAATAACAGAACAACATTAAAAGACAACACACACACAGTTTCAAATAATTAGGCACAATAATGACATGAGGCAGAAATGCATTAGCAAATAACAGAATATGCCAAGCAAAGACAGCATTTCATAAAATAAGGACCAACAGATACAATAAATCCTTGTCACAGAACACAAGAACAAGGGTTCACAGGAGTTACACTGAGCCAATATTATTGTGTGGAAGTATATCCTGGACCTAGAGCAAAACTGCAAAAATAACTGGTGGCAACAAAGATCTGATTTCTCAGAAAATTGTTAAGAATCCAATGGACATCTAAGATAAGTAAAGAATAATATTTGAGAAGAGCTAATGAACACAGAAATATAATAACAAAGATAAGGAGAAGATAATCAATCTTTATTGAATCTGTCATGAGAAGAGGAGCACTCTAAAATGTAAAATAATGGAAGCTTGACACTATGGCATGGGATGACAGCAACAACAAAAGTGATGAGATATAAAAAAAAGGTATTTCTGTGCAGGGACATGGTCGCCTATGCCTGGATGTAGGACAAGTGACTTATTTTGATGTGTCTACTCAACACCTGGATATAGGTCAAGTGACTTATCTTGATGTGTCTACTCATCACCTGGATGTAGGTCAAGTGACTTATCTTGATGTGTCTACTCATCACCTGGATGAAGGTCAAGTGACTTATCTTGATGTGTCTACTCAACACCTGGATGTAGGTCACATGACTTATCTTGATGTGTCTACTCATCACCTGGATGTAGGTCAAGTGATTTATCTTGATGTGTCTACTCATCACCTGGATGTAGGACAAGTGACTTATCTTGATGTGTCTACTCATCACCTGGATGTAGGTCAAGTGACTTATCTTGATGTGTCTACTCATCACCTAGATGTAGGTCAAGTGACTTATCTTGATGTGTCTACTCATCACCTGGATGTAGGACAAGTGACTTATCTTGATGTGTCTACTCATCACCTGGATGTAGGTCACGTGACTTATCTTGATGTGTCCACTCATCACCTGGATGTAGGTCAAGTGACTTATCTTGATGTGGCTACTCATCATCATTATCCTCTTTATTGATCCCTATGAAGCATGGAGCCACCATTACAGATGGCCACCTTGCAGGGTCTGGCATAAAGCATTCACTTGTGTCTGTAGCTGTAATGTCTGTAACAATGTTTGACATGAGGTTGCCGGCTCCAGGCACAAACTTGACCGTGACAGTGTATAGTGTATGGCATGTCCTTGACCTTGTACGACATGTCCTTGACCTTGTATGACATGTCTGAGGATGCAGTAGTTCTATTCTTTCTTTGTCTCATGAGATCCCCAGATGTGTACATGTTGTGATGTGTACATGTTGTGGTGTGTACATGTTGTGGTGTGTACATGTTGTGGTGTATACATGTTGTGATGTGTACATGTTGTGATGTGTACATGTTGTGATGTGTACACACTTGATGTGTACACTGTTGTGATGTGTACACTGTAGTGATGTGAACATTGTTCAGGATTGTTGCATGGTCAGCGAGCATTTTGGCTTGAACTTGATTCGGATGGTCGCACCTACTGAATAAAATGAAATAGTTCACGTATGGCGATGCATGACGCGTTAGACTTAGTTACGCACAGTCTGTGTGTGGCCTGCGGGCCCTATGGCCACTTATTCAAAGTGTTTCGAATGTATAACCGTCTGTGTTCGGGTTTTTAAGCCGATATAATAATATGTGGATAAAGACCGCAGAGTCTGTGTGTGGCCTTTGAGCCTTATGGTAGTGTTTTCTAATGTGGCATGGCCACTAACGTATGATAGTGTATAACTATAAAATTATATTACGGTAATGTAAAGCTGGTAAAGCAATAAATAAATAATGTGTATGGACCATTGAGTCCGAAGATATAACATGGTATTATATTAACCGCAATAATTTATTAGTAGCGTAAGTCGTGAAATGCGAAACGCAGTTATAATATGAATGGCTGATAGAGCCTGGCGATGGATGCCAAAGTGAATTAATAATTTGTCAGAGTTCTTGAGATGTATATTAGGCAGTGTTCCTAATAGAACCATTAGCAGAATGATTAACTATGTATAAATATAATAAGTATACCAAGCATTTGGTTACAAGATACTGAATGTTAATTAAACGCCAAAGTAACAGACGTGTAGTGTCTGACAAACTATGAACTCTAAGACTGTGCTATATCAAGTATTCTTCAACGTGAAACATATTAGTGTTGATAAATCATGATGGAAAGTTGTGTGATGATTAAAATGGATAAGGTGTGGAAAAAAAATAATCGAAAAAAGGTAATTTGTCTTACGAGGACAAAAGACAAAGAAAATAGCCAACGTTACGACCACAAGGCCTTCGTCAGGGAAAGGAAAGAAAGCGAAGGCTAGATAGGACACATAAGAACCTAAATAAATATAAATATTAAACCTAGGTACTTCCCTGAAGGAAACTTCCCGCCTGTGATGATTAAATGATTATAAGTCGTCAAAACGAGACTTGTTAAATGGAAAAACGTTCTACAGTTACAGTTTCAAATGTTGTATGCATTTTGACTGTTAACCTTCAAGGTCGGTTCAAAAGAGAACACTTCAACACCAGCTGCTTATAATAGCAAGAAATAAACACTGTCAGTCTTTAATACCAAGTTTAATGAAAGAAACACTGATAATAAAATAACGTAGATAAACCCAAAGTTGCAGCGGAAAGATACTCCGTGATGGCAGAACAGATGAATTTAAAATACATGAAATGAAACATAATTCAGCCCAATTATCAAAGTCTAAAAGTCTGCAACATACATGTTGTGATGTGTACATGTTGTGGTGTGTAAATGTGATGTGTACACGGTTGTGGTGTGTATATGTTGTGATGTGTACATGTTGTGTGTACATGTGGTGGTGTGTACATGTGATGTGTACATGTTGTGATGTGTACATGTTGTGGTACGTACATGTTGTGATGTGTACATGTTGTGATGTGTACATGTTGTGGTGTGTACATGTTGTGATGTGTACATGTTGTGATGTGTACATGTGATGTGTACATGTTGTGATGTGCACACTGTTGTGGTGTGTACATGTTGTGTACATGGTTGTGATGTATACGCTGTTGATGGGTACATGGTGTGATGTGTACATGGTGTGATGTGTAATGTGTAGATGGTTGATGTGTCTACTGTTGTGATGTGTACATGGTTGTGATGTGTACATGGTTGTGATGTGTACACTGTTGATGTGCACAGTGTGATGTGTACATTGTTGATGTGTACACAGTGTGATGTGTTCACTGTTGATGTGTACACTGTTGATGTGTACACTGTTGAAATTAAAAAGCTTTGGCCTTTAGTCTTGTTGTGCCACATGTGGACCCCGACTGTCACTGTCCTGTACACTGTTGATGTGTACACTGTTGATGTGTACACTGTTGATGTGTACACTGTTGATGTGTACACTGTTGATGTGTACACTGTTGATGTGTACACTGTTTAATTCACTGTTGCCGTGAAGAATTTTGGGGAGTTGAAATTGTATTTCTTGAGCCAAGTTTGTAGCACTGCCTGATGTGAGGCTGTGCCTGTTGTTGAATTTCTGTAATATTGTCTGTCCAGCTGCCTGCTGGTCTTCCCTTGTGCCCTACAACCACATCTTCTACTGTTACTATAAGCTAGATCAAGAAATTCAATAACTGCGCAGCCATAGACGTGTCGCTACTGTCATTGCTGATGATGTTCCTACACCATTGTCACATAATAATGAAGGACCAAGCATTGACCAACAGTCCAAATACAAACCTTGAACATTTCACTTCATGACATACCCAACATCTCACATGATACATATACTTGTACACAGATCAAAGCAATCTGCTAGTCTCGACAGTCCCATTCCCTTAAAACAATTAGCATCAGCGGTTTCCAACTTGGGGTAAACATAACCTAAGGGTGTACAAGAAGCCTGTCAAGGGCGTGAAGGTATACTTGGTAAATAACTAAATTGTCCTTCTGAAATATTCCACAAGTATTAGTTTTTATACAAAACGTTGTTGTTTGTTGGCAGAAGGAGCGGCAAGTTCTGTTCTCAGCCAAATCCACAACATGAAACAAACTGAACGTTGAACTTGATATGTGGGTATGTCTTTCAAAAACCGTACTAAGAATGAATCTGTTGGTTTATTTAAAAGAAAATGAAAGAATAACAGGTTTCATTTTGTAAAAGTGTGTTCTCATAAACACTGTGTGACATTTTTTATGCTGTTGTGAAAAGAATAAAGTTTTCATTGAGAATAATTAATTTTTCGATTTATTTTCTTTTGTGCATATGCACATTAAACTCTTATTTACTTCCTCTCATACTGAAGACGGGGTACGGGAAGGTGTACTCAAACCTAAGGGGGTACGGGAAAAAAACAGGTTGGCGACCACTGGACAACACATATGACTCGCTGAAGATACACGAAAGTCACAAGACATACTCGCTGAGATAGAAAGCCCAATGTGGACATACTGCCAGTAGCCGACACCGTTGCTACATTTTAACACATTCTGTCTGTGGGTCTATTTGAAAGTTGTACAGACGACAAATTGTACAAACTTACGCCAAAAGGTCATTCTAGCTGAAATCAACAATGTGTGTTGAAAGTTGCGGGGATGTTTTGTTATGAAACACCGTATGTGTGTACCTGTGGCACACGCAGTGTTGCCAGTACAACAACTTTCGTAAAAGATGGCCTTGTTTGAAGACTGAGCGGCAGTTTTTTTACCGCTATCCAGGGATTGCAGTTTACTGGACTTGCTTTTCGTACCAGGTGCGAATTGCCTCTGCCCAATCAATAATAACGGGTCACTTAACTTCTACCAGTAAGTAAATGCTCATGATGGTAATATGACAGCTTTATAATTGGTCAGTATAATAACGGCTTTAGTCAAACACAGAAAATATATACTATTGTTCAAGTACTATGCCTGGTGACGTAGTAGATCATGTCTCTCCACAACTTCCCGTCTACCGTGTTGTTTATCAACTCTGTTGTTTACTTTTCCCATGTCAAGATGTCTAGTATCTTCTCTCTTTGTCGTTCTTTATCTCCATTATCTTCAATCTTTCTTACTGACACAATATATTCCATCAATCTTTCTTACTGACACAATATATTCCATCCAGCTTTCTTGTTTTCAGAACATGCCCAAGAGAAATTGTATTGTAATTATTAAAAAGAATTCCGTATCTTTTCTTCTTTCGTCTTCATCACGATTACACACTTGTTCCTTTATTTCATCCTCACATCTTGTCTCAAACATATTTGTCATTTTAGTCAATTATCTTGAAATAATTTTCTAACATCCTAATAACAACAGACAAAATATCTTTGTCCAATGTTTCAATTAATTCAAACCTGTGACCCGTTCAACAAGCCTGCATATTGACTGCGCTGATCTTGTTATCGGAACTACAACGTTCGGTTACTGCTGCATTAATGTCATGACGACTTGACTGGCAATTTGTTGACAGCCTATACACCTTTGGGAGATGTATGAAGATGAAGAGTTACAATCCCACCAACGGCCATGTTTATCTAGCGTGCTCCTCCGTCCGTGAACTTGGGTCTGTGCTTCAACCTTGACCGGCAGTTTGTTGACGGCCTATACTCCGTAGGGAGCTAAAGGATGATGATGATGAGCTGGACTGCTCAGGACCGGTCATCAAGCACATCACACATGTACGTGAATTATGTTATGTGCTGCAGTGGACAATGACCGGTCATCAAGCATACATGTACGTGGATTCTGTTATGTGCTGCAGTGGACAATGACCGGTCATCAAGCATACATGTACGTGGATTCTGTTATGTGCTGCAGTGGACAATTACCGGTCATCAAGCATACATGTACGTGGATTCTGTTATGTGCTACAGTGGACAATGACCAGTCACCAAGTGGATCCGTACTTTAAAAAAAATACTGTTTCGATTTAAACTCCAAAGATAATCGTAACAATGTTTCTACAGGATGCTTTACTCGTGTCATGGTTGTCGCTGGTCAAATCTGTCAGCCCCGAGAACAAACAAGACAACACTCGAGTGTCAGTAACATTTCAGTTACACAGATACCGGAACAGTAACTCTGACCTGACTAACTGTCTAGCTCACGCTGCTGTCGTCCGTGATGGGCGTGGTTGGGTTGTAGAAGGCGACACGTACAAAGAACTATAACAAGATTTTACTTGTAGCACAAGGCTGTGTGTGTGTCAATCTGAGTCACTACAACAAGTTTTATATTCACAAACGACAAGATGTTTTAAACTAGCAAAAAGACAATTTTATTCTAGCACAACTGAAGATTTGTCCTGGGAAAAGACGAGGCGTTTAGTGAGAGTCAACGACGACTAATTTTTGCCCGTAACATGGGAACAGTTTCGCCATTGCTAAGTGCATTAATTTTTATTCTAGAGAAATGCGAAAAATCCTCCCATAGTACAACGCGAAAAGTTTTATTACAACGAACGATGATAAGTGTCTAACTACATCCGTGCATCTCAACTGTTTAGCGGTCTCCAACCCCTACAGCATCTCAAGAAGCCTCGAACCCGTTTATAGCATCTTAAGAAGCCTCGCACCCCGTTATCTTCTAGCTCGCAAAATATTACCAGCTCAACAGAAGTTAACAAGTGGTAATCTTCAGATTTCGCACTGGTCACAACATATTAGGATATCATCTACTCAACAAGTTAAAGATATGAACTAATGATGTGGCATCGATAAAATGGCTGCTGATCGTCTGCTTCAAATGTGCCCAACATGTGAGTGACGGACAAAACGCACATGGACATTCCAGTGCCACTCTTAGACAAGCTCTAGGGAGAGGTCAATAGCCTCAGACTGACCACTGCTTTCTTTGAACATACTCACGTTGACTTCTGAGGGTGATCTTTGAACATACTCAAGGACGTCTGAGGGTGATCTTTGAACATACTTAAGTTGACGTCTGAGGGTGATCTTTGAACATACTCAAGTTGACGTCTGAGGGTGATCTTTGAACATACTCACGTTGACGTCTGATGGTGATCTTTGAACATACTCACGTTGACGTCTGAGGGTGATCTTTGAACATACTCAAGTTGACGTCTGAGGGTGATCTTTGAACATACTCACGCTGACGCATGAGGGTGATCTTTGAACATACATACGTTGACGTCTGAGGGTGATCTTTGAACATATTCAAGTTGACGTCTGAGGGTGATCTTTGAACCTACTCACGTTGACGTCTGAGGGTCTCTTTGAACCTACTCACGTTGACGTCTGGGTGATGTTTTAAATACTTATACGTTGACGTCTGAGGGTGATCTATTTTGTATTATAGATAACCTTAGTTGCTACCACATATCTATATGATTCTGTTGGTATTTGTCATCATGACTTCAATAGTTTGTCTTAGGGACTAGTATTGGAGATGTTCTCAGTTCCTGATATTAAGACAATTAAATTCCCCTCTGAATGTTATTTTTACAAAGTTATTTCAAGATGAGGGGACATAATGTTGAGCTCAGCTGGCCAAGTTAGCTTATCTGGCGTGATGGCGGCAGGAAAGGACTCCTCTGCTCGAATTCTCCTCTGGGCTCTGGAGACACCTCACTGATAGCTAAAAGGACCAAGGAGTATGCTGTCCGACACTGGATTCAGCAAAGCTCTGACCAGGTGCTGCTCAGTACCATCAAGACCACTGTCCCTGAAATCAAGAAGGATGTACCTTCTACTTCATAACTAACTTAAACTCTCTTGTTACACTGATCACAACACGGCACAAACATTGAGTTCAGAGCATTAGGCCAACTGTCAGCTTCATTTGAAATACTTTATTCCAGTATTACCCTTCTTAATGGTTACTACGCCTCTGCAATTCCAGCATTATTTCTTTCTATTCAATCATCCAGGTGTCAGTGTACTGTTTGGCCATTCCATGCCGTTTTACTTCTCTCCGACACCCTCTGTTCAGGCTGGAGCATTACAGGCTTTACCTCACGTTGGCCACTGAACTACACATATATATATACAGGCATAAATCAACAATTCACATTCAATTTTCATTAAAAGATATTGAATGGTTCAAGCTTACCACAATTCATACGAATAAACACAGATACGTTGATTAGCAATGAATTCTGGCACAAACTGGCACAAATTCCCATCTGCTTATCTTCCAGGCTTTTATTGAGCCAAATATAAGCTGGCTTCAACGCACTGATGCTTTATCAAGCTTATTTAAACAAGTGGTTTCGAACTAACGCTCCCAAGTGTGTATATCAGCGAGTCTGACCAATGAGGCCCGTTCGACAAGTGTTTGAAAAAATGTTACCTTTCCCCGTCTCCCCTAACAACCAAGATAGTATTTATAGTCCGACCAATCGTGGTTAGGCTTTCATTTGTTGCGCTCCAATCAATGGGGAGTTTACATGGTAGGCTATTTATGTAACGTAAGGTTTTTTCAAACACGTTATAAAAAAATTTTATGAGCAGAAATGATTCCATGCTGTCAGGCATCCTCACTATTTTATTTTGGGTATAATTTATTAATTCCTGGACTATTTGCGTAACGTTTTACATATTATTTGTCAGCAAGCCCTAAGGAACCCAAAAATACTAATTTAAAGGAGCTACGTGGCTGCGTTCAAAATATGCAATTTCTTCTACCTCCTGTTTCGAAGATGTGCTGTCTGGGTACTGTTATGTTTTCAACCGTAAACCCATCTAATGTTATCTTTTCTAATAAGAGTTTTTTTATGATTTATAAACCTAACTCTGGGAAAGGGTAGTGTATTTTATCACTGTCCGTCTGAAAAAAAATTAGTGCATGTAGACTTACACGCGTGATGGCAGCATTTGTGTATCGCGCGACGCGTGTTGCATGCGTTCCTGATTTTCAGCCCTCCCCTCTCTCTTTATCCTTTTGTCCATCTGTTCATTCGTTTTGGTAACGCAGTATAATTAATGTTAGGATTAATTTAGGTCATTACGCAGTACGTCTCAATGTTTTTCTTAGAAATGCAGCACACGTTTCATTGAAGAAGGCGGGTAATAATACAGTAAGCTTTTATATCAACGTGAAAGCGTTACAATTTGCAGACGAAGCAGAAAACAAGGGGGATTTCGAGTACATTCTTTGTGACAGCACTGTTATTTTCCCATTGCTCTTCTCTTTATTAATTTTATTTGTTAGGCTTTATATTTACCTAATAATTTATATATGTGGATTAGAATATTTCACGACAACGTCTGAGGGTGATCTTTGAACATACTCAAGTTGACGTCTGAGGGTGATCTTTGAACATACTCAAGTTGACGTCTGAGGGTGATCTTTGAACATACTCAAGTTGACGTCTGAGGGTGATCTTTGAACCTACTCACGTTGACGTCTGAGGGTGATCTTTGAACCTACTCACGTTGACGTCTGAGGGTGATCTTTGAACATACTCAAGTTGACGTCTGAGGGTGATCTTTGAACATACTCACGTTGACGTCTGAGGGTGATCTTTGAACATACTCAAGTTGACGTCTGAGGGTGATCTTTGAACATACTCACGTTGACGTCTGAGGGTGATCTTTGAACATACTCAAGTTGACGTCTGAGGGTGATCTTTGAACATACTCACGCTGACGCCTGAGGGTGATCTTTGAACATACTCACGCTGACGTCTGAGGGTGATCTTTGAACATACGTTGACGTCTGAGGGTGATCTTTGAACATACTCAAGTTGACGTCTGAGGGTGATCTTTGAACCTACTCACGTTGACGTCTGAGGGTGATCTTTGAACCTACTCACGTTGACGTCTGTGGTGAAGTGGGATGTTATAAATACTTATAGGGAACTTAGTGTACTGACTGAGATCAGCTGTGAAGGTATCTATATCTATTAAGAGTAGTGTATTATAGATAACCTTACTTGCTACCACATATCTATATATCTCAGTCAGAATTATTCTGGAATAGTGTGATGCTACGTTATGTGTCTAGGGTATGAGTATGGTGAAGTGTAAGTCACAACAACAGACAGATAAACAATTTAATTTAATCCACTACTCTTAACAACACTGTGACACTCACATACATATAACACTCTATGAGAATATCTTAAAGAAGTCACTCGTAACGTTTCAAATAACAATATGTATTCAGTGCTGTTAATAATGTATTTGTGTCCTGATTCAAATACAAAGGAACCAGGAATCACAATCAATTTTAATTACAAGTATATGTACAGACTTTATCAATATGAATATTGTAGTGACATATATTATTAAAAAATATCCTATGTGTGTCAGTTGTGTAGTAGTAATATGAGGTAATACTGGTTTTGTTTTGTTCAAGCTCTGTTGGTATTTGTCATCATGACTTCAATAGTTTGTCTTAGGGACTAGTATTGGAGATGTTCTCAGTTCCTGATATTAAGACAATTAAATTCCCCTCTGAATGTTATTTTTACAAAGTTATTTCAAGATGAGGGGACATAATGTTGAGCTCAGCTGGCCAAGTTAGCTTATCTGGCGTGATGGCGGCAGGAAAGGACTCCTCTGCTCGAATTCTCCTCTGGGCTCTGGAGACACCTCACTGATAGCTAAAAGGACCAAGGAGTATGCTGTCCGACACTGGATTCAGCAAAGCTCTGACCAGGTGCTGCTCAGTACCATCAAGACCACTGTCCCTGAAATCAAGAAGGATGTACCTTCTACTTCATAACTAACTTAAACTCTCTTGTTACACTGATCACAACACAGCACAAACATTGAGTTCAGAGCATTAGGCCAACTGTCAGCTTCATTTGAAATACTTTATTTTAGTATTACCCTTCTTAATGGTTACTACGCCTCTGCAATTCCAGCATTATTTCTTTCTATTCAATCATCCAGGTGTCAGTGTACTGTTTGGCCATTCCATGCCGTTTTACTTCTCTCCGACACCCTCTGTTCAGGCTGGAGCATTACAGGCTTTACCTCACGTTGGCCACTGAACTACACATATATATATACAGGCATAAATCAACAATTCACATTCAATTTTCATTAAAAGATATTGAATGGTTCAAGCTTACCACAATTCATACGAATAAACACAGATACGTTGATTAGCAATGAATTCTGGCACAAACTGGCACAAATTCCCATCTGCTTATCTTCCAGGCTTTTATTGAGCCAAATATAAGCTGGCTTCAACGCACTGATGCTTTATCAAGCTTATTTAAACAAGTGGTTTCGAACTAACGCTCCCAAGTGTGTATATCAGCGAGTCTGACCAATGAGCCCCGTTTCGACAAGTGTTTGAAAAAATGTTACCTTTCCCCGTCTCCCCTAACAACCAAGATAGTATTTATAGTCCGACCAATCGTGGTTAGGCTTTCATTTGTTGCGCTCCAATCAATGGGGAGTTTACATGGTAGGCTATTTATGTAACGTAAGGTTTTTTCAAACACGTTATAAAAAAAAATTTTATGAGCAGAAATGATTCCATGCTGTCAGGCATCCTCACTATTTTATTTTGGGTATAATTTATTAATTCCTGGACTATTTGCGTAACGTTTTACATATTATTTGTCAGCAAGCCCTAAGGAACCCAAAAATACAAATTTAAAGGAGCTACGTGGCTGCGTTCAAAATATGCAATTTCTTCTACCTCCTGTTTCGAAGATGTGCTGTCTGGGTACTGTTATGTTTTCAACCGTAAACCCATCTAATGTTATCTTTTCTAATAAGAGTTTTTTTATGATTTATAAACCTAACTCTGGGAAAGGGTAGTGTATTTTATCACTGTCCGTCTGAAAAAAAATTAGTGCATGTAGACTTACACGCGTGATGGCAGCATTTGTGTATCGCGCGACGCGTGTTGCATGCGTTCCTGATTTTCAGCCCTCCCCTCTCTCTTTATCCTTTTGTCCATCTGTTCGTTCGTTTTGGTAACGCAGTATAATTAATGTTAGGATTAATTTAGGTCATTACGCAGTACGTCTCAATGTTTTTCTTAGAAATGCAGCACACGTTTCATTGAAGAAGGCGGGTAATAATACAGTAAGCTTTTATATCAACGTGAAAGCGTTACAATTTGCAGACGAAGCAGAAAACAAGGGGGATTTCGAGTACATTCTTTGTGACAGCACTGTTATTTTCCCATTGCTCTTCTCTTTATTAATTTTATTTGTTAGGCTTTATATTTACCTAATAATTTATATATGTGGATTAGAATATTTCACGACACCTCCCCTCTTAAAACAGACATTATATGTCAGTCCTTTATTCTATATACACATAGAGAAATTTATTATTATTTCTGGGGTTTACGGTGATTCTCATCACACGGATGGCGGCTTAAAAAATCCGCTCCCAAATTGGTTTTTCCAGATATATACTCAATGCTAAAATTATATGGAGCCAGAAGTAAAGACCATCGGAGTAACCTAGAGTTCTCATGCTTAGCCTGTGCTAGAAACGATAAAGGTTTGTGATCTGTTTGCAACTTAAATGCCTTCCCATATAGATAAATATTGAATTTCTTTATTGCCCATATTACTGCAAGACATTCTTTTTCGCTAGTTGAGTAGTTGATTTCAGCTTTATTCAACTTTCTGCTAGCATATGCCACTGGGCTTAATCCCCATCCAATGCATCTGATTTCTGTAGTAGAGTTGCACCTAACCCAATATTACTTGCATCCGTCCTTACTATGAATTCTTGACTTAAGTCAGGTAATTTCAAAATGGGTTTACTTGTGAGCTTTTCCTTCAATTCTTGGTAAGTCATTTCACATTGTGGTGTCCATGTAATGCGATCTGGAAGTCCTTTACGTGTCAATTCAGTTAACGGTGCACATATGGAATTAAAGTTTTTGATATACTTCTGGTAGAAACCACATAATGAGACAAAGGATCTCACGTCCTTCTTGGTTTGTGGTCTCGGGGCTTTCTGTAGTTTTTCTAAATTCTTTGGGTCAGGGGTCATATTTCCCTGATAAACTGTGTGTCCCAAAAATTCCAATTCTTTACATCCAACGCAACATTTGGTTGGTCGGGCTGTTAAATTTGCCTCCCTAAGTCGATCAAACAGCATGTTCAGAGAGTCAATGTGTTCCTCAAATGTTTCTGTTGCTATAAGGATATCATCCATAAAATTTGTTATACAGGGATTATTCAGAGGATCCAATAATTTTCTCATCATTCTAGAGAAGACACTAGGCGCATTCTTCAATCCAAATGGCAATCTATTAAACTCATAGTGTCCTTCTGAGGTACTAAAAGCTAGGTATGGTCTAACCTCAGGCTTTACTGGAATCTGATAGTATCCTTTACTCAGATCCACTTTTGAGAAATATTTAGCTTTATTTAGTCTGGCAAACAGCTGATTTGTATCCGGCAATGGATCCACCTGTCCTTCTGTAATAGCATTCAGTCTCCTGTAATCTATACAGAGTCTATGTTCTCCAGAGGGCTTCCTTAAGAGTACAACACCGGAACTATACGAAGACTCACTGTGCGAAATAATTCCTTCCTTCAATAGATAGTCTATCTCTTCCTTCAAAGCTTTCTCCTTAGCAAACGGAATCGAATATGGTTTCATACAGACAGGTGTGGAGTCTATTAGTTTCATATCATATTCCAATAGGTTTGTATGCCCTGGTCGGTCTGTTAACACCTCTGCATGATTATTTAGAACCTGTTGCACTCTCTCTTTCTGAGTTTTCGTTAAATGTGTACTGATTTTCACCTGTGCTGCTGTCTCACAGGGGTGTAATGGATATTCAAATGATGAAAGTGGTTCCTTTTTCATCTCCATGGCGATGGACAAGGTCAACAAGTGTGTCTCTTCCTGATGTTCTCTTTCCAAATATTTCTTCAGGAGATTCACATGATAGATTTTTTCTTTCCCCTTCTTATCTATCTTATAATTTGTTCTAGACACCTTCTCTAGAACTGTATATGGACCCTGCCATCCAATTTGTAACTTATTCTGACTCCCGGGCAAAAGAAGCAGTACTTTCTCTCCCACAGCCAAATTTCTGTCTTTCGCCTTCCTGTTATAATAGGCAGCATGTTTCTTCCTGGCTTGTTTCAAATTTTCATTGGCAAGTTTCCAGCCAGTTTTCAACCGAGTGGTCAGCTCATTCACATATTGGTATGAAGATGTAATGTTTTCCTCTGCCTTTTCATCAGTCCACGTTCTTAACAAAGCTTCAAGTGGACCTTTTATTGGCCTTCCAAACAATAATGTTGCCGGGGCCATACCGTTTGAACTATGGGGTACCTCCCGATAAGCAAAGAGGGCGGCGTGCAGGTACTGGTCCCATGTATCTGGTTTTTCGTGTGCCAACTTTCTCAGGATCGACATCAATGTGCCGTTAAATCTTTCCACTTGGCCGTTCCCTTAGGGATGATACACACTACAATGGAAGTGTTTGGCCTGGAAGATCCTGAAAAAACTTCTTCAGTTCATTTTTCCCCTTGAACTGAGAGCCATTATCAGTCAAGATTTGATTGGGAAAGCCTAACCTTGTGAAAATTGTGAGCAATGCCTCTGCCACATGTTTACAACCTTTCTACAAAATCAATCGATGACAGGGCTACTGCCTCTCCCCACATAGAAAAGTGTCCACCAGAGTCAGAATGTAGCTGTTCCTTCTCTTGGTTCGGGTGAGAGGTCCCACAAGATCCACGGCAACTCTCTCAAAGGGTGTTCCCACTATGGGCATTTCCCCCAGAGTTGCTGGTGCAGTCCAATGTTTAGGTGCTACTCGTTGGCACTCTGGACAGGATTTTACATATCGTTTGATATCTTCAGTTATTCCTGGCCAGAAATAGTGACAAGCTATTCGCTGTCCTGTTGCGCTGATTCCCATATGACCACTGAAGGGAATCGCATGCCCTAGTTCCAACACTTTAGTCCTATATGAAGTGGGAAGGACCAGCTGTCCGTGACCATTGGATTCAGATCCAGCCTTCCTATATATCAATTTGTTCTTCATATAAAACTCTCCCTTGCCTGGAGGTGTATGAGATTTGGGCAACTTCTTGAAACATGGCTTGAGTGTTTTGTCCTCAGCCTGTGCCTTCCTCATCTCATCTGGGTGAGTATTTATGGGATTATCCTCCTCCTTCTTTGTCTGTGATCTGGTCTGCACTGTTGCCAGTATCACAGGTCTCTTGGGATTCCCCAAGAAGAATATCTCAGGTCACCCCATGGATATTAGAGGGTAGATAAGGACCATTTCCTTAAGATCTTGGGTTTTCCCCAGAGAAGTCCATTTCTCCAAGTATGTCTCTATTCGTGCAGAGAACTGGTGATAGGTTTCACCTGACAGTAGTTTAGCATTCCTAAATTTTTGCCTATAAAATTCTGCATTCTTTTCATACCTTAACAAAAGAGCCTGCTTTAGCATGTCATAATTTTCCTGATCACCTCTGCTCATTTTTGCAAAAACTTCATAAGCTGCCCCACGAAGTCCCTGAGATAACTTTAAGCTCCACCTTTCTCTCTCTAACCCATACGTGGTAGCTAATAGCTCATACCTATTCAGGTAGCTCTCTATATCATCGTCTTTCTCAACAAAATGATCTAAATGAAAATTCATAGCTGAGGTTGAGGCTCCTTGAGTAACCGTAGCATCAGAGGCAAAGGGACTGGCACCATTTTCAGGAGCATGGCCTTGAAACTCAAACTCCCTTAGTCGTAACTCATGTTCCCTTTGTAATCTTTTATCTTCTGCTTCCCTTTCTGCAGCTAATTTCCTGTCTTCTCTTTCTGCAGTCAATCTTCTTTCTTCTGCTTCCAATTTCTTAGCCTCAGCCTCAATCTGCAACCTCTTAGTCTCAGCCTCAGCTTCAAATTGTAACTTCTTAATTTCCCTGTCAGCCTCTAACTTTCTTTCGGCTTCAAACCTTCTTTCTTCGCGTTCAATAAATTTGTCACATTCCGTAGTAACATAGGCAACCATAACTTGCCCATCTAATCCTAACTCTTTTGCAGTCTGAACCGCAGCAGATCGAAATTTGGCCAGGTCCGCCATTGTCTATCATGTAAATTTCTACAATGTCTAACCAACAATTCAAATTCTAAATATATATAATGGACAACACAGGCACCGTGAGCTCAACCTTATTTTATTCCACCCAAGGATACCTTTTAATTCTTATATTCCCTGAAGTGAATTACCCCCAATATTTTTAATAGGGAAAGATTCAAAATCCCAAGAGCGAGACCCCAATATATGTGGTGAAGTGGGATGTTATAAATACTTATAGGGAACTTAGTGTACTGACTGAGATCAGCTGTGAAGGTATCTATATCTATTAAGAGTAGTGTATTATAGATAACCTTACTTGCTACCACATATCTATATATCTCAGTCAGAATTATTCTGGAATAGTGTGATGCTACGTTATGTGTCTAGGGTATGAGTATGGTGAAGTGTAAGTCACAACAACAGACAGATAAACAATTTAATTTAATCCACTACTCTTAACAACACTGTGACACTCACATACATATAACACTCTATGAGAATATCTTAAAGAAGTCACTCGTAACGTTTCAAATAACAATATGTATTCAGTGCTGTTAATAATGTATTTGTGTCCTGATTCAAATACAAAGGAACCAGGAATCACAATCAATTTTAATTACAAGTATATGTACAGACTTTATCAATATGAATATTGTAGTGACATATATTATTAAAAATATCCTATGTGTGTCAGTTGTGTAGTAGTAATATGAGGTAATACTGGTTTTGTTTTGTTCAAGCTCTGTTGGTATTTGTCATCATGACTTCAATAGTTTGTCTTAGGGACTAGTATTGGAGATGTTCTCAGTTCCTGATATTAAGACAATTAAATTCCCCTCTGAATGTTATTTTTACAAAGTTATTTCAAGATGAGGGGACATAATGTTGAGCTCAGCTGGCCAAGTTAGCTTATCTGGCGTGATGGCGGCAGGAAAGGACTCCTCTGCTCGAATTCTCCTCTGGGCTCTGGAGACACCTCACTGATAGCTAAAAGGACCAAGGAGTATGCTGTCCGACACTGGATTCAGCAAAGCTCTGACCAGGTGCTGCTCAGTACCATCAAGACCACTGTCCCTGAAATCAAGAAGGATGTACCTTCTACTTCATAACTAACTTAAACTCTCTTGTTACACTGATCACAACACAGCACAAACATTGAGTTCAGAGCATTAGGCCAACTGTCAGCTTCATTTGAAATACTTTATTCCAGTATTACCCTTCTTAATGGTTACTACGCCTCTGCAATTCCAGCATTATTTCTTTCTATTCAATCATCCAGGTGTCAGTGTACTGTTTGGCCATTCCATGCCGTTTTACTTCTCTCCGACACCCTCTGTTCAGGCTGGAGCATTACAGGCTTTACCTCACGTTGGCCACTGAACTACACATATATATATACAGGCATAAATCAACAATTCACATTCAATTTTCATTAAAAGATATTGAATGGTTCAAGCTTACCACAATTCATACGAATAAACACAGATACGTTGATTAGCAATGAATTCTGGCACAAACTGGCACAAATTCCCATCTGCTTATCTTCCAGGCTTTTATTGAGCAAAATATAAGCTGGCTTCAACGCACTGATGCTTTATCAAGCTTATTTAAACAAGTGGTTTCGAACTAACGCTCCCAAGTGTGTATATCAGCGAGTCTGACCAATGAGCCCCGTTTCGACAAGTGTTTGAAAAAATGTTACCTTTCCCCGTCTCCCCTAACAACCAAGATAGTATTTATAGCCCGACCAATCGTGGTTAGGCTTTCATTTGTTGCGCTCCAATCAATTGGAGTTTACATGGTAGGCTATTTCTGTAACGTAAATTTTTTTCAAACACGTTAAAAAAAAATCTTATGAGCAGAAATGATTCCATGCTGTCAGGCATCCTCACTATTTTATTTTGGGTATAATTTATTAATTCCTGGACTATTTGCGTAACGTTTTACATATTATTTGTCAGCAAGCCCTAAGGAACCCAAAAATACTAATTTAAAGGAGCTACGTGGCTGCGTTCAAAATATGCAATTTCTTCTACCTCCTGTTTCGAAGATGTGCTGTCTGGGTACTGTTATGTTTTCAACCGTAAACCCATCTAATGTTATCTTTTCTAATAAGAGTTTTTTATGATTTATAAACCTAACTCTGGGAAAGGGTAGTGTATTTTATCACTGTCCGTCTGAAAAAAAATTAGTGCATGTAGACTTACACGCGTGATGGCAGCATTTGTGTATCGCGCGACGCGTGTTGCATGCGTTCCTGATTTTCAGCCCTCCCCTCTCTCTTTATCCTTTTGTCCATCTGTTTTGTGAAGCACTGTTATTTTCCCATTGCTCTTCTCTTTATTAATTTTATTTGTTAGGCTTCATATTTTTCCTAATAATTTATATATGAGGGTGATCTTTGAACATACTCAAGTTGACGTCTGAGGGTGATCTTTGAACATACTCAAGTTGACGTCTGAGGGTGATCTTTGAACATACTCACGTTGACGTCTGAGGGTGATCTTTGAACATACTCAAGTTGACGTCTGAGGGTGATCTTTGAACATACTCACGTTGACGTCTGAGGGTGATCTTTGAACATACTCCAGTTGACGTCTGAGGGTGATCTTTGAACATACTCACGTTGACGTCTGAGGGTGATCTTTGAACATACTCAAGTTGACGTCTGAGGGTGATCTTTGAACATACTCAAGTTGACGTCTGAGGGTGATCTTTGAACATACTCAAGTTGACGTCTGAGGGTGATCTTTGAACATACTCACGTTGATGTCTGAGGGTGATCTTGGAACATACTCAAGTTGACGTCTGAGGGTGATCTTGGAACATACTCAAGTTGACGTCTGAGGGTGATCTTTGAACATACTCAAGTTGACGCCTGAGGGTGATCTTTGAACATACTCAAGTTGACGTCTGAGGGTGATCTTTGAACCTACTCACGTTGACGTCTGAGGGTGATCTTTGAACCTACTCACGTTGACGTCTGAGGGTGATCTTTGAACCTACTCAAGTTGACGTCTGAGGGTGATCTTTGAACATACTCAAGTTGACGTCTGAGGGTGATCTTTGAACATACTCACGTTGACGTCTGAGGGTGATCTTTGAACATACTCCAGTTGACGTCTGAGGGTGATCTTTGAACATACTCAAGTTGACGTCTGAGGGTGATCTTTGAACATACTCACGTTGACGTCTGAGGGTGAAAGAAGATGAAGACGAACCTCAGCACGGTCGCCCGACTGTTCTGTTGCCATCTGCCAGTTGTCCGTAGAAAATATATTTGGGGATGGTACCATCTTTCATGCAGCGGACATGACCAAGTCAGCGTAGTTTGTGCTGTCCAAGCAGTGTATACATGCCTGGAAGGTCAGCACGTGACAGCACCTCGACATCTGTAACTTTTTCATTCCACGAAATACCGGGGATGTGACGTAGGCACCGTAGATGGAAGGTATTGGACCTTCGTTCGTGCTTAGCATAGGTTGTCCATGTCCCGCTGCGATGCTACAGAAACCACTGATGCTACATCGTGTACTTTGATGCAGACGTCTTGCAATAAAGCTGCAGTGATCGTTCAGTGCTCAGTAAGGACAAGAAGGAGATGAAGGAAGGAAACGTCTACCTAGCACATAAAGTGTGTTATGCTCATCCATAAATGTGTTTGTATCGTATACGGATACCATGCACTTGTTCGCTTGGACACTTGTACACAACCTTCCTAAGAACTCACAAGGAAAATACCCACATGAAACGCGGGCACGCCCCTGCTTCATCGAGTCTACAACAACTTTTGGAAATGAATAACATGGCAGACACTCGGTATTAACACAGCAGACCTTGTCAAATGTCATCGACATCTCAGTAAATGTCACATATTTCACCGACCAGTCTCGAGCTCAAGTTCTGACGTCTGACAAGACGTGATGTGGCACGCTGGTTTAAAACTCGGAATATTTAACTACATAATGAAAGAAACCGGAATCATGTGAAAAATAAATAAATAAATGGGGTGCAGGATTGGCGGTGCGTCTTTTCGCGATTTTACTTTCACAGCAAGGCGATGGCGCCATTTGGATGGTTCTCGGTTCGATTCCCGGTAAGCCTATCACTGATATTTTCTATTCCATTGTCTGGTGTCACCCTTTCGGTCCAGAGAGTGTCTGTTAATTACCTTTATTTATTTAATATTTAACGACAACGTTAACTTCCTGGTCTTAAACTTTACAAAACAAATAACTAGACTGTTAACTTCCTTGACCTAATTAAAGTCAACTTCATCTTTGTCTTTCTCTGTCATGTTTTCTCCTTATCTGGTTCCTTAATTAAGCTACATGGATGTAACCAAAACATGTTCTGTGCGATTGTTTCTGTAGCTAATTGTTTTACGCGATGAGGTTGCTAACCCTAATAACCATCTGATTCTAGTCGCCCCTTTTGGCTCATATGTGAAAAATATACTACTGGGCAAAAGTTAAGGGCCACCAAGAAAAACTCCACTATGGACCAATTAAATGCAACCAGGTGTAAACAATTTATTACAAAATAAAGTTGATTCATCCGTGGAAAAGATCAGTCAAGTGTTTTTTTAATAATGTGTGACTTACTAACAAAAAGAAATTCAACTCACTTTTTCACCTTTTGAACTAGTGGGGCGTGTTGCAAAAACCACGAGTTTTTGCAGCAACAATGGCAATTTTCACGTGCGGGATAAAGTGACCCAGTTTTTGGACATTTAAAAAAAAATTAACCTAGTGCACACAGAAATGTATACACATTTCTCTGAGCTCAGTTTTAATGACATTTTCACTTGTCTTTACAGTTTGCCAATCAATTATATAAACCTTGTCTAAACTGAATGGCGGCCCTTAACTTTTGTCCAGTAGTATAAGTACACAAATAATAACTAAATAGTAAATTTTCGTACTGAGATTGAATCGTGTATGACAGTGAAAGGTCAAGGTTGTCCCCTATTAGATAATGCGGCTGGGGAGTGAACTTCAGCTGTTGTCGGTCTTAGCTTTATGAGGAGGGATGAACGGTTCCTTTCTTTGCCTTCCCTAACTCAAGAAGTACTCCTTTTCACAGCTGCGTAGACCGGAGCGTGACAACACCTGGTTTCGAACCCGCTAACTACATGGAGAAGAAAGCGATCTAACCACTCTGCCACTAGCATAAAGTAAAGGCAGTCACATAGCGGATACTGTCATCTGGGAGTGAAGTGTAAAAGACTTTACCTTTGCTTTTTCCTGGCTTACACCTTGCTAGTGGTGATCGCAGTTTCACAGCTCAAACTGGACGCGCTGCCACAAGAAGTCAAACATGGAAAGAGGGCATAACCCCTACAATAAAAATTTACACAGCGAGAAATGGTTGTCGCCCTGATACCTTCCTTTTTTTTTTTTAACGTGTTTGCTACTTTTCTTTGTAGCACGCCCCTTTCAACCATCTACCATGTGCATGGAGTTGTTGGTTATATCAGGACGTGTTTCCATTGTTGTAATATGTTTTTGTTTGTATTTATTTTATACTATATTATCTCTAGTAGGTATTTTCCTTTTGTTGTTATAGTTCATAATGTTTTTTTTTTTTAAATCTATAATATGCAATTGTCTAATCTGGTATGTTTTTAATTTTCACTGGATGTTTTATTTGGTTAATCTGTATGTATCTGGGGTGAATCTTTCTCCGGTTTGGACTACTGGCTCGGATCTTTATTTTTATATGTTAGCTTTTGTTTTGGTAATATAGTGTTTTATTAACTTTTGCATTTCTGAGGGGGTCTTTGTGCCTATGAGATTTTCTACACTCATTTCTACCTTGTGGTTACTACAGTATGTCTTAATGTTTTGCCTCTGTTGGTCATATTTCTTGCAGTCCACCAGAAAGTGTCTAATTGTGTTTGGTTCTTGACACTCTTCACATGTGGGTTCCTCGATACCTTCCTTTCTTCTGTTGTTCGCCTTTTAATGAAGCTTAGAAGTACCACATGTGTAGCCCTATGCAGAGAGCCTGTGTCACAAAACTAATGAGCTCAAGAGGTGGCGGTTTCTGTAGAAATCTGCTTTACCTGGTGGTGTTGCCATCCTCAGGCACAATCTCTTACGACATGCATGGTAGGAGCAGGTTTTATATTCTTATTGTGTCTTATTATAGACCCTCGTGAACCAGACGGGGCGTTCTCTGAGAAATTATGCTGTTGGACTGTTTTATTTAACCATCTCGCTCTTTCATCTTGAGAACGTGTGTGTCTGGTTCTACTTTCAACACATTCCTCGATGAATACACAAGTTATCGTATATACTCGAGTATATGTCTACCCTAGACTTTTGTACCTAACAAGCGTCCAAAATGAATGTCCCAGTTATAAGTTGAAGTACACAAAATGATTCTTCAATTATGAATTTATGAAAATGTAGAATTGTTTCTTTCACAGCTGCTGATAATTTATGTGTAATTTTTGTGCTCTGGGGAACAGAAAGTGAAAAATGGCTAATAAAACGGCACACCAGCCTGCAGATGCAAGAAATTTCGATATTTCTGGCATGTTACGATATTTGTTCACTCTTTTCAATTGAAGGGCGCGAATTGGTATTGGTCCTTGAGTAATGGTGCAACAATTCTTTCCGCTGAGTTAACACTCATTCATTTAGTTGTTCTTCACAAATTCTATCACTTTCAGCTTAAAGTTAAAGTCAGGTCTCGTAAAGACATTACGATTTCTTGGTAATAGCACATGCGGGACAATTTGTTTTTTTTTAACTAAATGCAGGTGAGTTTACAACAGCTGTACATGACAGTGTACGCATGACAGAAATGAACACTGGGGGCCGTGTGTTCGATACGACCTTATAAAAGAATTCAGAGACGCAGTAAAAAGGGCTAAGGGTTATGGTTAGGTTTAGGAATCCTAAACCTAACCCATAACCATAACCTCGATCTTAACCCTAACGACGTTGGCGACATACAATGGTGACATCGAAGAACACGTCCCAATGTTCATCACTTCAACCCATTTTTAATTCATTTCTTGATATATTTTTGTTAAAAACATTTAATGATGCAACAAGTTTATATCTGAAGGATAACAATATGCGGCGGGGAGGGCAGGGAGCAACACTGACCGGTTTCATGAATCTTCTTCTATTTAATTACTTATTTTATTTTTTTGACTCGGCTATACGTCGGGGTGCCGTTTTTTAAGGCAAAAAAAGGGAATAAATGTCTCGACTTATACTCGAGTACATACTGTAAATCACCATTAATTAAACAGAATGACACTTCTATAATTGTATTATGCCTGAACACTAAACAGGATATCATATATTTTATGTGGAAAGTCACACGGCAGAACGACCTAAAAAATATGGGGGGGGGGGGGGGTGGGGGGGGGGGAATATACAGACAGCTCAGCTTTCATTATTTGAAGAAGAAAAAACAAAAAAAAAGCAACAAAATGGCTCTGCCCCTGATAAAGCCGTTAAGTCACATGTCATTGTTTCTTCCAAACATCGACTCACATTAGAATATATAGCTCTCTAAAATCTTCGTCTGCTAAATACCCGCATATAAAAGGACAACTTACGACATAATGGAAAGATATTACCGTACTTATTACTGGGTCACACGGTATACTGTATTTGGACATGTGCCCAAATAAGACCGACGGACCTTCTGACGACGCTGAACAGGGCTCGCCTCGCAGTAACTCCATACCACTTTTTTTTTTTTTTATGAAGAGATATATGGAGATTTAAACGGTAAAGTGAACTAATACGAGGGGCGTTCAGAAAGTAATGCACCACATCGTTTTTCTCAGGAGCTGTTTATTCAATAAGCATGAAATTTATACACAATATAAATGGATATGTCATGTAAACATCGGTTTTATTCAACATAATCCCCATCAACTTGTACGGCTTTATGCCAGCGCGAAACAAGTGCATGTATTCCTAGCCCGTACCAGATTTTGTCTTGATCATGTAGCCATTTCTTCGCTGCACGAATCACTCCTTCATCATCTTCAAACCTTGTCCCACGGAGTGCATCTTTAAGTGGACCAAATAGATGAAAATCAGAGGGTGCCAAATCGGGACCATAGGGTGGGTGGGGTAGTACAGTCCTACCCAATGTGGTGATTGCTTCCCGTGTTGCCAGACTTGTGTGAGGGCGCGAATTTTCGTGAAGGAGAAGCGGGTCTGCTGGATTCTTGTGCGGCCGAACTCTGTGAAAACGTTGATTGAGTTTTTTCAATGTCTTAATGTAAGCTTGCGAATTGATTGTCTCTCCTCTTGGCATAACGTCCACAAGAATCACACCTTCAATGTCCCAAAAGACAGTGATAATGACCTTTCCAGCTGAAGGAATTGTCTTGAGTTTCTTTCTTCTTGGTGATTGCGGATGATGCCACTCCATTGACTGTCTTTTTGTCTCAGGTTCAAAACGATGTGCCCAGGTTTCGTCACCTGTAACGATCTTAGCCAAAACGTTCTCTCCATCAGCATTGAAACGCTCCAACAATTCAGAAGAAATTGCTTTCCTTTGCAATCGGTGGTCATTTGTGAGACTTCGAGGAACCCATCTTGCGCAAACCTTAGAAAATCCGAGAGTTTTTATAACTGCATTTGCACTACCAATGCTGACTGACAGCTGTAAGCCAATTGTTGAGTAGTGATTCGCCTATCAGTGTAGCGAGATCAGTGATACAATCGCCAAATACAGAAATATGTAACCCTTACGCTAGGTAAATTTACCACCCCAACCATGTTTGTTTGCCCATAGTCATCGCCCACGCATGTGATTCGCGCTAGATTTGAAAAAGCATTAACGCCAAAGTGAACGATACCAAAACCACTAGCTTTTTCCTTACGCTGTCAAAAGATTTAAAAATAATATAACACGTGTTTCATTCCCAAAAGAGTGATAGAGAAAAGGAGGAGTGAAAAGAGAGGAGGAATAAAACCTTGACTAAAGCGTTACGGTCTTGCTTATGGTACCACAAAACGCAAACGAGAGGCTGGCGTTTTGAAAATCAACTAAGGCCTTGACAACCGTTGTTAGGGCACATATTTTTGTTCCCTTACAGTTAAGGTTTGAATAAAGTATTTGGACATCTGCTAATGCATGCGATGAAATCCACCGCCTTGGTCCCTCTCCGTCTTGGAAATTAAATCTAACATAACCACGATTGGCGACCGGCCAAACGCGTGTTTCAATTCTTAGAACAAGCGAGAGAGAGAAAAATAAGGGGGGGGGGTTGACATGGAGGAAAAAACCACATGCTAGCATATGCCTTGCGAAAGTGAAACTAAGTAACCAAAATTGGGCAGGGTAGCGAAAACGGTGGTAATAAACATAGATGAAGTATTGTATTCTAATTGAATAATAAATGAAAGAAAGGACAGTTGACGACTGAAATGACAATACTTGTTTATTAGGAACCTCATATTAATCATTATGATATGTTATCTTGCCGTAGAGGAAAAGTATGTTATTTGAATAACTGAAGAGGAAAAATACAAAGATGAAAAATATGATAAAGAGAGAAATAAAAACATAAGGGCTAGATGACAGACAGTCCTCTGGTTAATAATTGCTTTTCCCCATTAAAATCGCTTAGATATTAACAGAAATAACGTAGAAAATAAAAACTGAAAGACAGAAAGACGAACATCTTGATATCCCCACACAACTTTGAGCGTCTTGGGGACGTTGCATTTTTTGAACGTGTATTTTTGAAAAGAGAGTCAAGTCAGCATACCCTAATCTGATTGGTTTAGAGGAGCATAACTAAAGAGGGGATATAACGAACGTTTTGCTAACGCTTAGGGCCACTTGAAGAAAAAACTTTTCAAATAAGGTTATCATCAGACACAAGGTTTTCATGACCATTGCCTTTGCTGTTCTGGCCTGTGGCGATCTCAGCTTGAACCATTGATCGCCGGTTAACCTATTATTTGTGATAAATTCATTGATTGCGGTTTGCATTCTATAACACTCAGTGTGCCACAAAGTATTATTGGAGCTGCAGAGTTCGAGGCAACAGTGTTTATTTGCCTATAACTTGAAGCAAGTGTGCTGAAGCAGTCTCAACATCTCACTGTCGTGACGAATGTACTGTTGTTGAGAAAGTCATCAAATTTCTCCCGGAAATTCAGTTAAGCCAAACCTTCTACGGGCTTAATGAGTGTTCATTTAACATTAACTCTCCACTATTGCAAGAAAACAGTTTATAAAGTGATGAGACAATTCGTCCCTCATAATCGTGACCAGTCATAGAATCTAGAGCTTCACCAGGGATTTCCATATTAAAAACATTTACATATTGACAGTTAAGGACAAGTTGTCCTATAGACTTAAGTAATTAACTGTAAATATATTTCATTCCATTTTTTGTGTTTAAACATTCCTGTACCCAAAAAGATTTGTGGTACAGGAAATTAAAAATTGTAAAATACTATTCTAACTGTCCTGGAACGACTCTCACCGACTTTTTCTTCTGTCTATTATTTTATTCCTCTTAAAAAAAAATCTCTCGCTAGATTGTAAAATAATTCCCTTCAGATATCTTTGTCATTCTTATAATGAAAAAGTCTCTCTAGATTTCACAGTATTTTACTAGCTCAGGTTTCTCACGGTCCAGGACAATAAATTATTCACTTCGCCAGCGAAAGTCGAAGGTGGAACACGGTGCAACGTCCGGAAGTGACCTGTGTTGGGTTCACGAAGGGAACGCATGTAAAAACACGTACGCAGTGGATACAAGGGCGAGTTAATGAAGTTAACTTGATATCCCTGTGACCAAAAGATGAATTTGCACAATGCCACCCAAGAGATCGACCCAAAAATACAGCTGGAATTTTAGGAGGGAATTTTAAGCGGTCATTCTTCTTGTAACCATCGTTCGAAGCAGACGTGAGTTTATGGGCCCTAGATTGGGCATTACTGTTGCAAAATATCCTTAGTGAATTCGTTGAGCAAAGTAAGTAGATCTAATACTGCTGATTTTATAACATGAATAATCATATGTTTATCAACAGCTTGCTATTGCAGTAACTTTTTGTTAAAGTTTAAATGCATTTCCATTTTCAGTGACAATAATGGTTATTTGCATCTTTACAGATCCATCAAACTAATGTATGAGTTTGCTGAGGTCATAGACCTAATTAACCACTGATCTTTATTTCACAGCCTGGCAGAAATAAGACAGGGTTAAATAATATGATGTTTATTATTGTTGTTACTTTGAGATTTGCATATTGACCCAAGCAAAACAGAAGTGTATTAGTGGTCCTTCTATTTTCTATTTCTTATAAGGCTTCTGTGTTCTCTGTCAAGACTACAAACTTGATAACAGTGTTCTCAATCACTTCTTCTCACTTTGTCACATAAGGGACATTAATGTGTTTTTCATTATGGAAGGTTCTTTACATGTATTTAATGCAATCCTATGCATATACCATGTTGTATGATTGAAGAACTATCGTATGTATGATTAAAGAACTATTTTATTATCAGTATATGAAGGTCATTTTCAACAGGAACCAGGACTTTAAGAATGTTTACAATTATTTAGCTATTTGATGAATTTACCACTTGACTGAGAAAATGTAAGTCAGCAGTTCTCAAGCCTTGAGACCATGACTACCCTCCACATGATTTACTGCTCAATTTGAAAGAATGTAAATCATTGGTTCTCAAACCTTGGCAGCAATGACACCCCAACATGGTACAGCAGAATAGAAAACTATTACCCGGTGGTTCTCAAACCATTGTTGACAGTGACCCCCAGAATTAAAATACTGCTCTATGGGCACTAGGTGAACCAGTGGTTCTCAACCATTTGATGACCCCAGCCCCCACCTCACAGTTTGTGAAACTCATTGCCCACATGGGGAAAACCACTGCTGTAAATAAGCAGACAGCCAGATAGAGACTGAGAACTCAAGATACGCTATAATGTCAGTTAAGAAGTAGTTCATAAATAATAGATCATACATTGTTACGGAATGATAGTTAACCTTGTGTTAATTTAATTTCTGATGGACGCTTACCGGCCATCAGACTTGGGAGATGATTGCTCTTGAAAGCCACTAACGGTACTTCAATTGTTTCCAGTCCACCCAGGTTGCGGTTACACAGTACTAAAACCAGGTTGCGGTTACCAGATACCTAAACCAGGTCCAGGGTACGAGTCCATGGTACCAAAGATTACCCCTACCCACCATACCCTAAAAACCAGGTTACCATACCAAACCATATCCTATCACCCAGTAACCATACCACACATCCCATAAACAGAAGAGGCATTCAGCAGAGGTGACTTACCCCATCCTTATCTGTGATGTGCACTGAGTCCAGGGAAGCAAACTCTGACACCCTCTGAACCCATTAACTGTTATGAGACCAACCTGCTGGGGCAGACCAAACCAAGAGAGTCCGAACCAAAATCATCTCCGCAGCTACTACAGTCCTTGAGGAGATGAGTATTAACACCTACCAGCAACACTACCATAGAAAAGATCTCTGGTCCAAGTGATGACCAAACTAGTTGTTTTTTTTTAAACAGTAGAGCTAAACTCTTTTTTTTTCATATTTATATGTATAATAAGAAATGTAAGATTCTATACCCTTTTATCCAACTTTACATAACAGAGTCTGTTGTTATTTTTCTTGTTAACTTTATTTGGGTTGTATTTTGTTTTAAATATAATCTACACCCTGGGGGCTCAGCCATAATTCAATTAACTTTTATTGGGTTGGGATATTTTAATTGTGGCTGGACACCAAATCTCTTTCTCAACCTTGTGTGCTTTACACAGTCCTTTTCTAGGATTCCTGAGGAAGAATTTATCGTCCAGAAAATATCCTGTTTAGGTACCAGAATTCTCTTTTAAGTAAATTTCTAGTACACTATTTCCCGAGGAGAGGCAGTTTTCTTCAAACTCGGAAGCTATCAATAAGACATTATTATCTTTATTCTTCCATTCCATTCAAGCTGTCCTATCTCCTCAAAACACTCTCGTGACAACTGGGACGCTCGTGTCCGGGATAAACTCTTATTTCATATTTAGACACTTGTCTGAGATATGAAAACTCTTTATCTTTCCTAGACCACTTGCTGTAGGTACTTGTCACTTATTGGTGTCCAAGTCTAGGATTAGATTAAAGAGGGGACATATAAAATACCCTAGACTTAAATACATATAAATTTTTGCAAGAAAAGCAGATTTTAAGTTGTGTTATGAGAACTCTTCTTGGTGGTACTGCTGGTAATTAGTTACCTATTGTTAACTTAATTTTAATTTGATGGTTATATAAGGCTGGTTTGATATAATATATGGTTTAGTAATACTTTAGTATAGTTAAGACTATAGAGAGTATTTTTGCCTTAATTATTGTTTGTGAGTTAGAGATCTCATACTCGCTCAACGAACCACTACGGATATAATGGAAGAATCTGTAGAGTTGAATGAGTGGAGAACATTCTGGACAGAATTAGCCATTGAGTGTGAACTCTCCGGAGAAGAACTGGATACTTATGTTTCACAAAGGATGGAAAAATACAGGATGAGAGAAGCAAAAAGGAAGGAAGGGAGAGCAAAATGCAAGGAAGAGAATGTGGAACATGAGAGACAAAGACAAGAAAAATCCCTCCAGTGTAAGGAAGAACTGGAAACTCAGTTTCAACCTACAAATATGGAATCCAGGGATAAACTTGAATCTAGGAATACTCATCATGCCACTCCTTTGCCAGGTGCATCACCATCTTCAGTGGTAAATATGACTGCACCACATGAAGCCAAGTCTATGTCTCAGAATTCAGGCTCAGACAGAGCAGAGGTATGTATATCCAAACGGAGACAGCTAGACCATCCTGAGAACAAGATTAAGCACAAGAGTGCTGATAATCTGAAGAGACCTTCCTCATCCTCAGCAAAAACTTACAACAGGCATATCGAAAACAACCGCACCAAAAACCGGGTAAATAGGATTGCTCAAACAAATAGGATCACTCAACAGAAAAGGATTACGCAACCCTATGGGAAGGGAAGGGATGTTCTTGAGCATCACCTGTCGGCCACCCTACATCAGTTAGACTGCAGGTGCCGAGACCCAATCCCACAGACTTCATACAAAGCTAAGGTCCCTACCATGGATGGGAACTTGACGAAGGCCCGGAGTGGATACAGGGATTCTCAAAATGTGGAGACTGCCACAGTAAATGGAGAAGAAATCACCTGTTTGTATTATCAAGGTCTTGGGTGTGATGCCCTTGTCTCAGCCTCTGTTATCGACCTTGATCAAGTCACCGAAGAGGATGTTGAGGTAACAGCACCCATGATAAACAACAGAAGGATGATTTTGCCTTTAGCTTATGTAGAAGTTAGGTCAAACTTTGTAAACGGCAAAGTAAAGGCCGCAATATTAGATGAACGAATTTACCCCATACCTCAAGGAGGGAAATATATCATCTTAGGAGACTCAGCACGACCCAGAGATGGCGTGACTGAACAGGCTATGGAGACTCCAATGCCTAACTCATCTTCCAACATTTTCACTGAAAAGTTGGAAGAGTGCAAAGGGATTGACCACCCCAGTGCACTTAATTCTGAACAAGTTTTGATAGTCTCACCCACTATCTGCGTGCAGAAATTGAAGCCGGGCCAGAGTTTCTTGGTACCTGGTGGGATGAAACATGTTTCAGAAATATCTTCCTTTAACATGGGAGAAGCGGCTGTAGAGGAACAGGACCCTCAAGCACTAAGACTTCACTCAGTTCCGATAACCTCACCCACTCTCTGGGATCAGAAAGTGAAGCGGGTCCAAATTTCCTTGGTACCTGGTGGGATGAAACATGTTTCAGGAATATCTTCCTTTAATACGGGAGAAACGGCTAAAGAGGAAATGAGCCTCAAGCACTTAGTCTTCAGTCAGTTCCAATAACCTCACCCACTCTCTGGGATCAGAAAGTGAAGCGGGTCCAAATTTCCTTGGTACCTGGTGGGCAGGAAAAAATGATAGACTTATCTTTCTCTGTCACCGGAGAAACAGGGATAGAAGATCATACACGCTCTCATACCTGGGGAAATAGGTATGTGTTCTTAGGCAGGTCAAGCAATATGACTAAAATAAGGTTGTGTATGAGGTTGGCAACCTCATCATGCAAAACTATTTGCTATAGATCTAATTGTAAGCAGAGTGTAGGCTTTAGGGCAAGCTCTTTGCCAGGAGGCAAGCTTCAATGGAGGATCCATAAGGAGGAAAGGAACAGTGGGATTATCATGCGAGCAGGCTTGCTCACCCCACCTCGACTACTTATTGAAGAGGAAACGGATAGCCATGTGTGGATTACAGGCATACCCTTTGACAGAGGAAAATTAGGAAATATTTGGATTGAAGGAATGGAGGACACGACACATGAATGTAGTGTCTGACATAAGAGAAGAGTCGGCTCGAACTTAGTTGGCCGTTGGCCGAACTTTCAAAAGGGGGCTTATGTCGTGGAACGACTCTCACCGACTTTTTCTTCTGTCTATTATTTTATTCCTCTTAAAAAAAATCTCTCGCTAGATTGTAAAATAATTCCCTTCAGATATCTTTGTCATTCTTATAATGAAAAAGTCTCTCTAGATTTCACAGTATTTTACTAGCTCAGGTTTCTCACGGTCCAGGACAATAAATTATTCACTTCGCCAGCGAAAGTCGAAGGTGGAACACGGTGCAACGTCCGGAAGTGACCTGTGTTGGGTTCACGAAGGGAACGCATGTAAAAACACGTACGCAGTGGATACAAGGGCGAGTTAATGAAGTTAACTTGATATCCCTGTGACCAAAAGATGAATTTGCACAATGCCACCCAAGAGATCGACCCAAAAATACAGCTGGAATTTTAGGAGGGAATTTTAAGCGGTCATTCTTCTTGTAACCATCGTTCGAAGCAGACGTGAGTTTATGGGCCCTAGATTGGGCATTACTGTTGCAAAATATCCTTAGTGAATTCGTTGAGCAAAGTAAGTAGATCTAATACTGCTGATTTTATAACATGAATAATCATATGTTTATCAACAGCTTGCTATTGCAGTAACTTTTTGTTAAAGTTTAAATGCATTTCCATTTTCAGTGACAATAATGGTTATTTGCATCTTTACAGATCCATCAAACTAATGTATGAGTTTGCTGAGGTCATAGACCTAATTAACCACTGATCTTTATTTCACAGCCTGGCAGAAATAAGACAGGGTTAAATAATATGATGTTTATTATTGTTGTTACTTTGAGATTTGCATATTGACCCAAGCAAAACAGAAGTGTATTAGTGGTCCTTCTATTTTCTATTTCTTATAAGGCTTCTGTGTTCTCTGTCAAGACTACAAACTTGATAACAGTGTTCTCAATCACTTCTTCTCACTTTGTCACATAAGGGACATTAATGTGTTTTTCATTATGGAAGGTTCTTTACATGTATTTAATGCAATCCTATGCATATACCGTACCATGTTGTATGATTGAAGAACTATTTTATGTATGATTGAAGAACTATTTTATTATCAGTATATGAAGGTCATTTTCAACAGGAACCGATACTTTAAGAATGTTTACAATTATTTAGCTATTTGATGAATTTACCACTTGACTGACAAAATGTAAGTCAGCAGTTCTCAAGCCTTGAGACCATGACTACCCTCCACATGATTTACTGCTCAATTTGCAAGAATGTAAATCATTGGTTCTCAAACCTTGGCAGCAATGACACCCCAACATATTACAGCAGAATAGTAAACTATTACCCGGTGGTTCTCTAACCATTGTTGACAGTGACCCCCAAAATTAAAATACTGCTCTATGGGCACTAGGTGAACCAGGGGTTCTCAACCATTTGATGACCCCAGCCCGCACCTCACAGTTTGTGAAACTCATTGCCCACATGGGGAAAACCACTGCTGTAAATAAGCAGACAGCCAGATAGAGACTGAGAACTCAAGATATGCTATAATGTCAGTTAAGAAGTAGTTCATAGATAATAGATCATACATTGTTACGGAATGATAGTTAACCTTGTGTTAATTTAATTTCTGATGGACGCTTACCAGCCATCAGACTTGGGAGATGATTGCTCTTGAAAGCCACTAACGGTACTTCAATTGTTTCCAGTCCACCCCAGGTTACACAGTACTAAACCCAGGTTGCGGTTACACAGTACTAAAACCAGGTTGCGGTTACCAGATACCTAAACCAGGTCCAGGGTATGAGTCCATGGTACCAAAGATTACCCCTACCCACCATACCCTAAAAACCAGGTTACCATACCAAACCATATCCTATCACCCAGTAACCATACCACACATCCCATAAACAGAAGAGGCATTCAGCAGAGGTGACTTACCCCATCCTTATCTGTGATGTGCACTGAGTCCAGGGAAGCAAACTCTGACACCCTCTGAACCCATTAACTGTTATGAGACCAACCTGCTGGGGCAGACCAAACCAAGAGAGTCCGAACCAAAATCATCTCCGCAGCTACTACAGTCCTTGAGGAGATGAGTATTAACACCTACCAGCAACACTACCATAGAAAAGATCTCTGGTCCAAGTGATGACCAAACTAGTTGTTTTTTTTTTAAACAGTAGAGCTAAACTCTTTTTTTTCATATTTATATGTATAATAAGAAATGTAAGATTCCATACCCTTTTATCCAACTTTACATAACAGAGTCTGTTGTTATTTTTCTTGTTAACTTTATTTGGGTTGTATTTTGTTTTAAATATAATCTACACCCTGGGGGCTCAGCCATAATTCAATTAACTTTTATTGGGTTGGGATATTTTAATGGTGGCTGGACACCAAATCTCTTTCTCAACCTTGTGTGCTTTACACAGTCCTTTTCTAGGATTCCTGAGGAAGAATTTATCGTCCAGAAAATATCCTGTTTAGGTACCAGAATTCTCTTTTAAGTAAATTTCTAGTACACTATTTCCCGAGGAGAGGCAGTTTTCTTCAAACTCGGAAGCTATCAATAAGACATTATTATCTTTATTCTTCCATTCCATTCAAGCTGTCCTATCTCCTCAAAACACCTCGCGACACTAACTTTAACCACTGACTTGTTTAATTACTTTTCATTGAGTTAAATTGTGTTTGTTGTCATACACTCACCATTACATTTGCATTACCCTAGACACCTAGCCATATTGACACACAGACACCAAAACTATAAAATAGACTCAAAATATATCGCAGATTGAGGTCGTAGGGTGGTAGCAGACAGGTACCCTGAGAACATCTTCATCAACTATTAGACTCAGGGACTTGCATAGCTGACCTCACTCTGTAGACAAATAATATTGATCTTGTGTAACATCAAAACCCACCACAATCAGTAAGAATAATGCCCTCAGCGCATTTCAACATTTCTGCGTTGGTGGCTGTGGCAGGACGTCCACAGCGCGGCCGATCAAGCAGCTCCGTAAATCCACTTCCTGATTCTTTGATTCTCTGAACCCAGCGACTGACTGTACTCCTGTCGACTGCAAAACTTCCATACACATCACATAGACGCTTGTGAATATTCACAACAGTTTCCTTCTCTGCAACGAGAAATTATATCACAATTCGCTGTTTATAACGCAAGTAGCTAACACGCTCCATTTCAACGGTTTAGGGCAGCCGTATTATTCGGCCGGTTGCGGTGCAATTTGGTGCACACAATTGGCACATGCCATATTTGAAGTGTGCAAAATTTCATGCTTCTATCTTCATTATTAGCTGAGAAAAACGATGTGATGCATTACTTTCTGAACGCCCCTCGTATATGCAATGTAAGTTTTACCGGAACAAGAAAGAGTTTACATTGTCTGTCCATGTCAAACTTAATAAAGCTTACTTTAGTTACCTTGCCGTTTATTTTTTGCTAAAACAATAACACACACAAAAGCATTTAATTCAACTTGTGGAAGATGCAATATGAATACCAGAACATCAAAGATTGAAACTACGAAGATTAGCAGATCGCAGGCTCACTTAACATACAACATCAACATCATCATGTTTAAACATGTTCCAGAATGTAAGTACCTTGTACCGGTACGTATTTTCACAGAAGATGCAAGACTGGGCAGAGAAAACGGAACAAGATGTCAAAAGACAGTGTAGTGACGTACCAACAATACTCAAACATCCAAACATGAATACAGAAAAAGATAATTGATAAATAGTGTACTAATAGACACTCTGCTATTGTTATCAATCGGGGTGAGGAAAATCACATCGTGCGAGTTAAATGCAATGTGAGAAAAGCACTCAGTGTTACCAGGAGTGGAAAAAAATGACAAATGGTGACATCAGAAAAAATTGTTGGTACTATATCCTGCATCGACAATGGTTGGACCATCTCACGAGAGTAGAGCCCCCACCAGTTACCTACAACTGATGATCTGGTTTTAGAGTACGAGAAACACCAGGACGGACAGATGAATAGACAACATTATAGAAATCCTACAACAGCTCACAACAGCCAATGTGGGGCACTTGGCTCAAGAAGGAAAACGTTAGCTCCGCACTACGCCTCAAGACAAGGGTGGATCAAAGAAAATAAAAGGAGTCATATTTAGGTCCCACTTCAAGACCAGACAAGACCCTTTGTTCTAGTCTTACTAAAGTTTTCCTCACTTTTTATTACCCTTGAAGCTTAAAAATATATCAATATATTGTATCCTTACTTTCTACGCCATTTACAATTTATGCGCGATTTTTTAAACCCCTAATAATAAGACAATCACAATGCGGGTTATCAAAGTTGATACCCAATAGTTTCGACTTCTAGAACATGACAAAAATATTGGTCGATCGCGGTCCAATAAACACTTTTCTTCGGGTCAACACTTAAGCTTAAAAGAAGTATGTCTACACCGTGGATCTCTCCCCCCCTTATATATATATAAAAGACTAAAATAGTAGGAGAAAATGGCTGAGTGGACCTCATGGAAACAACTACACAAACACTAGTACAACAAGAGAGGATGCTTGAGTTAAGCTTACATACATTGAAAAAACCAGTTGAAAGCATTACAGGGCAATCACAAGGTCAGAGAACAGGAGAGATTTAACAAATGGAGAACTGGAGACAGACATTAAAGGGATAAATCTTGGCACATTTGTGTGTGTGTGTGTGTGTCTAAGACCTGCGCTTCATGTAGAGTTGAAGGATACGTATATCTAAAAACAAATTAATATCCGTTTTTTTTTTTATCTTTCGATAAGATGCGAGGTGATAAATATGCAGAAGATAATGTCCTCAATATCAGGTGTATTGTACATCAACTTCCTAACTGTCATATCTGATTGGAACGATATTTCAATGTCCACCTCAAGTTAACACACACACACACAAATGCGAACACGTCCTTCTGTTTCATTAATGAACAAAACGTAGCCACAAGACAATGAGGGCGTTTACTTATTAGCAGTGGCGTATTTACGAATGAGGCATCCGTATTTACGAATGAGGCATCCGGGCTTCAAGGACTGCTCTCCCAATTTTTCCTAACATGCACTAGCTGGTTCAGAATTCTTTGAGTTGCACTTATAAACCTTAGATTCTTCTTCTTCAAGTTGGCATTACCTAGTGGCGAAGGCAATCATGTCACTAAACAGCTACCTGTCTCCAGTACTATGTATCAATTCTGTTGGTGTCTTCTTCCCATTCCGTGCAATACAAAGTGGATCGCCTTTTTCTAACACGAGAGATAAGCTTCTTTTGTGGATTGGCTTATTTCATGACATCCTCATTACTTTTTTTAGATGTAGATGGTAACATGAATCCAAACGCTCGATTACATACTTGTTTTTAAGGAATGATTATTCATCCTGTAACAATATGCTTAGTAATATTTACAACATATTATTTTAAAAAACGGCGGGGGGGGGGAGAGAGAGAAGAGAGTACAGAGATTTTTTTAGAGAGGGGGGGGTTGGTTATGGCTTTCCACCGGAATCGCCCAACCCGAAATATTTTCTGTACCTGACACTGTATATATAAAAAAAACGGATTGACATCACATATAGACATACTGCTGTTAATTTATCACGTGTTGTGATATCTAACACAAGATAACAAGATACTGCAACAGCACAAATATTCGAGTTCTTGCGCAACTTACGCTCTGGCCGATATTCGATAGGAATGTTCATTGTCCCCCCAAAAAAACAGGATAAGTAATATGACTCATGCCTTACAAACGTGGCATGTCGTCAGAAACGTCACGCCCAAGATCGGTTACAACAGGATATAGTCCTAAAATTACTCGCAACTGTCTTGGGCACACACGAAGCTATAGGTGAATTAATAATGGAGTTCTGTGGCATACCATTTCTTCTTCTTCCTTGTTCCTCGTTCGCCCTGAAAAGGACGGTGGTTGCGTTGTGTCTGTTTGCGCCTAAGCTGTGATATCTGCACCTTTCGGTCGACACATCCGACTTCTGCACGGCATTTTTTAGGGACCGGGTTTGCCTTCCCATTTCGATCCGTACTCGCTCAGCCAGACTGCACTGCTGCAGACTGTTTCCAGGACCACCACGTGGAGGTGGAGTACGGTCTTGATCAGCTCTAGTTCGCTGATCCTGATGCAAGCAGTCAAGCTATGGGTCGCTGACTGCATTCACTATTGCTGCATCTTTTGGTCCCGCATACCATTTAAGCCCGTACGGATTTCCGTAGCGACAATGAAATTTATAACAAAGCAATAACACACAGGTGGGGTCTTTTGTTCTGTACCTCCACAACAGTTACAGATTTACTGCTAAATATAGTATCAAAAAGTACAATAAGTGCCAGTTTATTTAGAGATAGAGGGAAAAACTTTGTGTCGTAGTTTACAACTGTGCTGCGATATCAGCACCTTTCTGCCCGGCACATCCGATTTCAGCCAACAGTTTTATTCGGGTTTGCTTTCCTTAAACTTAGCTTGTCCTCAGTCCACCTGCAAGGTAGCAGATGGTATAAGAGGGTATATATATATATATATGTGTGTGTGTGTGTGTGTGTGTGTGTGTGTGTGTGTGTGTGTGTGTGTGTGTGTGTGTGTGTGTGTGTGTGTGTGTGTGTGTGTGTGTGTGTGTGTGTGTGTGTGTGGGTGTGTGTGTGTGTGTGTGTGTGTGTGTGTGTGTGTGTGTGTGTGTGTGTGTGTGTGTGTGTGTGTGTGTGTGTGTGTGTGTGTGTGTGTGTGTGTGTGTGTGTGTGTGTGTGTGTGTGTGTGTTGTGTGTGTGTTGTGTGTGTGTGTGTGTGTGTGTGTGTGTGTGTGTGTGTGTGTGTGTGTGTGTGTGTGTGTGTGTGTGTGTGTGTGTGTGTGTGTGTGTGTGTGTGTGTGTGTGTGTGTGTGTGTGTGTGTGTGTGTGTGTGTGTGTGTGTGTGTTGTGTGTGTGTGTGTGTGTGTGTGTGTGTGTGGTGTGTGTGTGTGTGTGTGTGTGTGTGTGTGTGTGTGTGTGTGTGTGTGTGTGTGTGTGTGTGTGTGTGTGTGTGTGTGTGTGTGTGTGTGTGTGTGTGTGTGTGTGTGTGTGTGTGTGTGTGTGTGTGTGTGTGTGTGTGTGTGTGTGTGTGTGTGTGTGTGTGTGTGTGTGTGTGTGTGTGTGTGTGTGTGTGTGTGTGTGTGTGTGTGTGTGTGTGTGTTCCTTTTAAATAATAATTTGCGATGTGTTTATCTATTCAGTGCAGATCCACTTTAGTTGGACATGTTATGACAAGAGGAAATCTGGAATATATTGTGACAACAGGAACAGGTTGAACTAACAACGGACAGAGGGCAACAATGACAGATGATACTGGACAGTTAAATATCATGGCATGGTTATCTACGCCAACGGACATGGTGCTTGAAGTTCTGATAGCGGGATCTCTGATCAAACTCTAGCGAGAATGTCGAAAGAGGCGTAAGATGTGAAGAAGCTAGCAACATCTTCTGAAAACAACTGCTACAGAAGACATAACTGAAAACAACTGCTACAGAAGACATAACTGAAAACAACTGCTACAGAAGACATAACTGAAAACAACTGCTACAGAAGACATAACTGAAAACAACTGCTACAGAAGACATAACTGCATGAGTACGTACACAGGGTTCTTGCACGGGGACCATTGACCAACTGAAGTCTTCTTCTTCTTCTTCGTTCGCCCTGAAAAGGACGGTGGTTGCGTTGTGTCTGTTTACAACGTAGCTGTGATATCTGCACCTTTCGGTCGACACATCCGACTTCTGCACGGCATTTTTTAGGACCGGGTTTGCCTTCCCATTGCGATCCGTGCTCGCTCAGCCAGCCTGCATTGCTGCATACTGTTTCCAGGATCACTACGTGGAGGTGGAGCACGGTCTTGACCAGCTCTGGTTCGCTGGTCCTGACGCAGGCAGTCAAGCTATGAGTCGCTGACTGCGGTCTCTATTGCTGCGTCTTGAGGCCCCACCAACTGAAGTGATGGTCCGATGTTTTCGTGAAAAAAATACATTTATCAATATATCTGTCTGTGTTATGTCTGTCTATAGAAAAGCAATACATATGTGCAGCTACATACATAGACGTAAAACTAAATACATACTAACACAAACAAAAATACGTATGTAGAAAAAAAACACAAGCACACTGACTACTCGGACATACGAAGCACATAAGTTACTATGACTATACATAACACAGCAGGTGAATTACATAGAGCTATGTGCACATATGGACCACTATAGTAACATATCACTTGACCTTTTCACTCCTTAAGGAAAAAAGAAACCACACGTGCAGCCAGTCACCATGTGTCGCCTGTATCACAGCATTCATGTGCTCGTGCAGCTGTGGTTCCTACAACAATGTGTTTTACGTCATGGGGGTGCCAGCCCAATGCACGTCATATCAATCCACACTCACGAACTGCCTAGGGACGCAGCACTCATAATGTTTCTGTGTTTCTCCTGAAACCCCTGGGAACTACATAGAGCAAGGACACACACAGATACATATGACACACACAGATACATATGACACACACAGATACATATGACACGCACAGATACATATGACACGCACAGATACATATGACACACACAGATACATATGACACGCACAGATACATATGACACGCACAGATACATATGACACACACAGATACATATGACACAGAGATACATATGATACAGAGATACATATGACACACACAGATACATATGACACACACAGATACATATGACACACACAGATACATATGACACACAGAGATACATATGACACACACAGATACATATGACACACACAGATACATATGACACACAGATACATATGACACAAACAGATACATATGACACACACAGATACATATGACACACACAGATACATATGACACACACAGATACATATGACACACACAGATACATATGACACAAACAGATACATATGACACAAACAGATACATATGACACACATACAGATACATATGACACACACAGATACATATGACACACACAGATACATATGACACAAACAGATACATATGACACACACAGATACATATGACACACACAGATACATATGACACACAAAATCTAAACTAGCACATATACATGTAACAACACACATACACATAGGTAACTGACAAATAACTTACACACATAATTACAAGCACGCGCACATTTATCTAACCACAGAAACATAAAAATAACAACACATAAAAACAATTCACTATAATCAAACTTTCAAACACACAATTATAACCAAATATACATATTACTATAGATACTAAACAGAAAACACGCGATAATAATATCAGACAGAAGAGGGAAAAAACTGTAAGGTAATAACAGAAAGCATATGCTAACATCACAAGGAAAACACACAACATCCATAACAAATATAATACACAGTATCCGAAAGTTATCTTTACAACTTTGATACTAACTGAATTATTTACTAACACACAGAATTATCAATCAAGGAAAATTTTCAAGGACGTGACATTCGGCGGGACCTCATCTGTGTCCGTGGCAGGATAGGTAGTAACTCTTTACTCCGTTAATGTCAGGATAAGATCAGACTGAAAAACAACGCTCAGAGGACGGTTTTCAATCACCTATCTGACCAGCTGGTTGTTTTCGGGAGTATCAAAGAGTTAATCTCAGGATTAGCCCTGTTCACGGTTTCAATCATACCAGCTGGTAGACACTAGTAATCTCTTGCTGTTTATCAAGGCTGCATTAGAGTACAGGCCAAGTTCCCTTGTTATGCCTGGCAACGATATAACCGATGAATTTCCACTAATGGCTGAAAAAGCTATGTGCATCGATACAAGACTGAAAACACGTCAAGGAAAAATACCAAAACAGACTGACAGTCGAGGATCTACCAGAGTTTCCAAGACATTTGTGATGACGGCTGAGGTCACGATCTGATGTAGGTCAAACTACGCACCTACTCAAACAAAATCCTACATCAAATAAAGCCGGTGTTGTCACGTCACCTCTAGCAACGTGATTATCAGACAAAGGTGAGATGTGACACCCATTCAATCTATCAACATGGCTTTTGTGACGAACGGAAGTTCACCTTTGCGGGACTAATGGTGTAGGAGTTAGACTGGCTGGGCGAGGAGATATCACAGAACAAAAATGTGGGCCGAGTCCTGATCACAGGTTTTGGCTTTGAAAAGTTCGGAATTTATTAACTCGTTAAACCCTAAGTTATTTTAAATCTTATGTCACTTGGCCTTTTTTTTTAAAGACAAAAAGCTCGTTCAACCCATGATGGGTTATAATTATGATATATAGTGTCGTTAATTCAAGATAATAGTAGTATTATAACAGGCGTTGGCAATCACAGCCACAGATGTTCGACCTTAATGTCCATTATCAGTTCCAAACTGATAGGCTACGTTCCTGATTTTTTTTTTTTAAAGACAAAGTATTCCGTTCAACCCGTGATGGGTCATAATTAGGACATATAAATTAGGACATATAAATTAGGCCATATAAAGTAGTAAATTTTAGATTATAAAATCTGATTTCCGGTATCTAATTATAGTATCTTCTCCCCCTCCCCCACTCAGTTCAAATATAGTCAATCAAAACTGTTCTAACTGCATGAATGTGTGTGTGTTCTCCCCTTTCCAAACAAAAAAGGCAAACAAACAAATTAAAAAAACAAAGAAATACAGACAACAGCCAAAAACAAAACTAGAAATGGGAAAAAGGAAAGAAAAGAAAGGTAAAGTCTCTCACAACTGCCCTGTTGTTAATAAGTTGAGAAAGGGTGGGAAAGCCTGGGGGTGTTCAGGATGACACCCAATCCATCAATTATCTGCTATCATCCACACGAGCACCCATCAAAAACCCCTTATCCTCACACCATCATTGATCATTATACATTAATTTTAATTCTTGTTATATACTGTTTTACTATATTGTGCAATTCGCTAAGTCTGTCTATTCTCAACACCTGTTCCACAGTTATGGATGAATTGCATGCCTGTAAATAATCTAATATTGGTTTTCTCTGTTGTTCATATTTCCTACATTTTAATATGAAATGCTCTATATTATTTTGTTTCTAGACATTGCACAGTAAGGTTCTTCTATTCTAAAATAGCCCATTCCCAGTTTCAGTCTAAGGAGTTTCGTATTGCTAGGAATTTTTAGTTCTCTAGATACCTGACGCGTTCTTGTTATAGCCTTGAACAATTTATATGCATGTCTACTCTTCAGACTTCCATCACACTCTACTGTCCATTCGTCAGTTAATATTCTTTTAATTAAGCTTCTGATTTCTGTTTGGCTGAACTGCGTCTATTATATCTCTGATTTTTCTTTGAAAGATTACCATTATTGGTAGTTTGAAACTCTAAAATCTTTGTTTTCCATCTATTCTCTTTTCGCCTCTTGCTATGCATGGAACCACCTTTACAGCTGTTACGTGCTGCGACTCGCGCTAATGACCCGTCTCATTATCATCATTCCTTTCCGTTCCCTGTGGAACATAGGGCTGAAACAGTTGCTCTCCATCGATTTTTATTCTGGGCTGTCTTTTTCAGCTGAGCTCAAGTCAATCCAATTTCCCTAGCCTCCTCTTCAACAGTTCTTCTCCAAGTTCTCCTTGGCCTCCCGACTCTTCTTTTCCCCTGTGGGTTCCAGTCAAGGGCACCTCTGGCTATGCTTGATGTTTCTCTTCTGAGTGTATGTCCTATCCATCTCAACTTTCTTACCTTAATTTCTGTTTGTATTGGCTGTTGCCCGCATCTTTTCCTTAGCTCTATATTTGTTATTACATCTGGCCATCTTATACGGAGGATCTGTCGGAGACATCTATTTACAAATGTCTGTAGCGTAGAGGTGATACTCTTTGAGACATGCCATGTCTCTGAGCCATACAGCAAGACTGACTTTACATTTGAGTTAAAGATTCTAATTTTTTTTCCTCTTTGGATATAGATGAGGAGTTCCATATTGGTCGAAGGGCATTAAAAGCGCATCTGGCTTTGTTTAACTTTGAGCAGACGTCACCAGCTGTTCCCCCTCCTGTGTCAATGTTACTCCCCAGATATGTAAAGCTTTCTACTTCTTCAATGACTTGATCATTGATCTTCATCGAGTCCAACTGCCTATTATTTATTCTCATTTCTGTTGTTTTATTTACATTTATGTGTAGTCCCATCTTTGCTGATTCTGTTACTAATCTATTTGTTTTCTCCTGCATATTTTGCTATGTGACAGAAGGCATAAATCATCTGCAAAGTCTAGATCCTCCAATTGTTTGTTAAATGTCCACTGTATTCCAGTTTTCTCTCCCACTGTTGTCTGTCTCATAACCCAGTCTATGACCATGAGAAAAATTTTGGTGATAGCAGACATCCCTGTCTGACCCCACTGTGTACTGTGAAGGGCTCTGATAGTTTTCCTTTGTGTAGTACTTTGCACGAAGCCTCCTGGTAGAAATATTGGATGATTTTAATGAATTTCTCTGGGATTCCATAATGTCTCCGGATTTTCCATATCACAGTACGATCTATACTGTCCAAAGCCTTTTCGAGGCCCACAAAATTTACATACAGGGGGTCTGACACTCATTTGATTGTTCTATGATGATTCTGACAGCCTGTGTTTGTCATATCTGGTCTGTACAGTGATCTTTCCTGCATGGAAATACTCCACCTCCCACTGTTCTTCTCTGAGCGAGTTCGCAATGTCGGTCCACCTTCGGATGTGTCGACCGAAAGGTCATTTACGGTCCAACGAGGAAGAAGAAGAAGAAAACAAAACTCTGGTCAAAATTTTTTTTCAGCTATATACATTCAAGGTTTACTTTCTTTGGCAGCTTGATAATGTGGACTTCCTTCCAGCTTTGGGATGGCTCTCTTTTTCCCAGAATTTTTTCTTGAAGAGCTGCCACTGCTAGTAGTGTTATACCCCTCCAGTTGCTATATACAGTCAGGTTTACTTTCTTTGGCAGCTTGATAATGTGGCCTTCCTTCCAGCTTTGGGATGGCCTCTTTTTCCCAGATTTTCTTGAAGAGCTGGTGTCGCAACTCTGTAGTGTATGGTATATCTGCCTTCAGGGCTTTTGGTGGTACTCAATCTGGTCCTGCGGCCTTCCCATTTTTTCAGCTGTTTGTTGCCCGAAAGAATGACCCCTGTCTACGAAGCACTATTTTGTGGTGTTTAGTTGGAAGGGAGGATAGTATGATTTGCTTCCGTAGCTAGGCAGGGCTGCCGTTCAGAAGGTCCTGGGTTCGATTCTCTGGCAAACCACTCACTTCTGATGTCACAGCCTAAAACTCGGGCTGAAATTTCTTCCTGAAGCCGTGATTTCACAGGATCTGTGCGTTGCCTGAAACTTTCCCTTTCTCATCCTCGGCTTATATATTATTCATACTGTTCCATCCTATCTTGTTTTATACAGCCGATATATCTCTACTTTCCTATCCATGTAATTTCACAAACTGTTATTTGTTGATTTTAGTATTAAGAACAGAAGTGGGTTACAGGCTTTCAGCTTAACTGTGGACAGCTGTAATACGCATTGATCTCCGTAAATAATAACTTCCTACTGTTTTTCCTTATATACAGTTATACACAATCCTCTCCTGGAATAAAAGGTGAAATCCTTTTCACAATAATTCCATTTTGCTCCTATTTATCCTTGCCGATTGCCGATGTCTCATCGACAGTTTGTCGATACACCGCCATTTTGTAAGCGGCCGGTCCCGTGATAAGCGAGAGGTGAATGGTCTGTAAAACTATGCGAAGCCGCGTTTGCAATGTATTGAAACCAATTTTGCGACAAACAGAATGAACAAAGCAAGAACAGCCTTTTTTAGCCTAAACAACATCTGGAAGTCCTCTCAATACAGCACAAGCACAAAATTAAGATTATATCAGAGCTGTGTGCTGTCTGTGCTTCTCTATGGTGCAAAAGCTGGAGAGTTACATAGAAGGAAACGTCGAAATTGTCCTCTTTTCACACAACATGCCTAAGAAAAATTCACCGAATCTTTTGGCCGAATACCATCACCAACCAAGATCTGCTTACTCGGAGCAAGCAAGAGGACATGCACACCATCATAGCTGGCAGACGCTGGAGCTGGGTTGGCCATGTCCTCAGAAGAGACCCCGATGCCATCACAAGAACAGCTATGCTATAGACCCCTGAAGGAAAATGAAAGAGAGGCCGACCAAAAACAACTTAGCGGAGGACTGTGGAGGCTGAGAAGCAAAGAATGAACCAGAGTTGGGGCACTGTACGAAGGATGGCCACCGACCGAGCAAAGTGAAATCAATTTGTTGTTGCTCTACAAGACGCCACTAGCCATGATGGCCACTGACTGCTTTGACAGTCGGCGGCTAAGGATCAAAGAAGAAGAGAAGTTTCTGTATTATCTTGTTTTACAAGATTAAGTTGGCAGCCCCAAGCAAAACTTCACATTAGCAGCCTCTTACGACATGTCTGAGACAGCTGTGGTGTTATTCTTTCTTTGTCTACAAGAAGACTCAGGGAAATACAAGGAGTAGTTGCCTAATGGCTTCTTCATATTATTCTGTACAAGTCTGTCTCTGTGGTCTCCAGATACGTGGCTGTATGTTCATGTTTCTAGATTCACTTCCGTGTGAGATATAGTTCTACTTTCACTTGTGTGTAAACTTTTCCCCCTTATTTCTATGCAATGTTCATTTTATGCATCACCTCACTGTTGTTCCAGGTGGAACATTAGAGCTTCAACTGTAGCGTGCAACCAAACTTTGTACATTTTAGGTTGTCTGGTTTTTTTTTTCCTCAGCTCTGCCCAAGAGCTCCCCCATTTCCGAGAGCTATTCTATTTTTGTTTTAAGAGACGACCTCAAATGTGACACTATTATCATGACAGAGTCCTGGTACTGAAATCTAAGACTAATAAAACAATCAACAAATATTTAAAATATAAAATTTACATAAAAAGGAAACCAATATTTATTTTAATAAACAGATAATCTCAAGAGCCACACAGAATTACAAATAAATACATGCCCTAGTATACAACAGATAGCATCCGTGCGGCCACGTCGTTACACTGGTTGCTTCTCGGGGTAAAAAAAACTTAAAACCACGTCAGGTCATGCTCCAGTTTTCCCAGCTGTTAAAATGGGTACCTGACTCTGTTCTTGGGTTAGGGAAGGCAAAGACAGCAAGGAAGGGAACTGATCATCCCATTTCATACAGTTGTGACATAGTTGAGGTCAAGTCTCTAACACTTCATTCCTCTCCTGCAGTATCTGCTTTGAGACTACCTTTATAACAACAACAACAACAACTTAACAAGTGAGACACTGCAGATAATTTAATTCACAACAACAACTTAACAAGGGAGACACTGCAGATAATTTAATTCACAACAACAACTTAACAAGAGAGACACTGCAGATAATTTAATTCACAACAACTTAACAAGGGAGACACTGCAGATAATTTAATTCACAACAACAACGTAACAAGTGATACACTGCAGATAATTTAATTCACAACAACAACTTAACAAAGTGCAGATAATTTAATTCACAACAACACTGAGACACTGCAGATAATTTAATTCACAACAACAACTTAACAAGTGAGACACTGCAGATAATTTAATTCACAACAACAACTTAACAAGTGAGACACTGCAGATAATTTAATTCACAACAACAACTTAACAAGTGAGACACTGCAGATAATTTAATTCACAACAACAACTTAACAAGTGAGACAACAACAACAACTTAACAAGGGAGACACTGCAGATAATTTAATTCACAACAACAACAACTTAACAAGTGAGACACTGCAGATAATTTAATTCACAACAACAACTTAACAAGTGAGACACTGCAGATAATTTAATTCACAACAACAACTTAACAAGTGAGACACTGCAGATAATTTAATTCACAACAACAACTTAACAAGTGAGACACTGCAGATAATTTAATTCACAACAACAACTTAACAAGTGAGACACTGCAGATAATTTAATTCACAACAACAACTTAACAAGTGAGACACTGCAGATAATTTAATTCACAACAACAACTTAACAAGTGAGACACTGCAGATAATTTAATTCACAACAACAACTTAACAAGTGAGACACTGCAGATAATTTAATTCACAACAACAAAAGACAATTTAATTCACACCAGCATCAGACAATTCAATTAACAACATCAGACAATTTATTTCACAGCAACAACAGACAATTTAAGTGGCCACAACAACAGACAATTTAATTGACAACAACAGCAGACAATTTAATTGACAAAAACAGCAGACAATTTAATTGACAACAACATCAGACAATTTAACTCCCAACTATAACAAAAGACAATTTAATTGACAACAACAGCACACAATTTAATTCACAACAACAGCTTGAGTTTTATTGTCCAGAATTTCTCATGCACTGGTGTCTACCTTTTTGACTGGGGTGGGGAATTTAAAATATTCTAACCTGAATCTCAATTTATAGTTTAGTCCTGATACTTCTAGAATAATGTTTATAGTTTAGTCCTGTTACTTCTAGAATAATGTTTATAGTTTAGTTCTCTTATTTCCAGAAAACTTTATAATTTAGTCTAGAAAACCCTATAGTTGAGTCTTGTTATAATACTGTTTACAGTTTAGTCGCATTACTTCTAGAATAATGTTTATAATTCAGTCTTATAATATGGGCCTAACACCATATTCCCAATATGCCTCAATGGGCGTGTAACGGGTTCCTTTACCCTTTTTTTACCTTACTTCTAGAATACTTTTTATAGTTTTGTCCCATTGCTTCTAGAATACTTTTTATAGTTTTGTCCCAGTGCTTCTAGAACAATGTTTTATAGCTTAGTCTCAATACTTCTAGAATAATGTTTATAGTTTAGTCCCATTACTTCTAGAATAATGTTTATAATTCAGTCTCATTACTTCTAGAATAATGCTTATAGTTTAAGTCCTGCTACTTACAGAATACTGTTTATAGTTTAGTCTCATTACTTCTAGAATACTGTTTATAGTTTAGTCTCATTACTTCTAGAATACTGTTTATAGTTTAGTCCCATTGCTTCTAGAACAATGTTGTATAGCTTAGTCTCATTACTTCTAGAATATTGTTTATAGTTTAGTCCTGCTACTTGTAGAATATTGTTTATAGTTTAGTTTCATTATTTCTAGAATACTGTTTATAGTTTAATCCTGCTACTTACAGAATACTGTTTATAGTTTAGTCCTGCTACTTACAAAATACTGTTTATAGCATGAGAAATAAAACAAACTCCAACATTGTGTTCATGCTGTAATCTACCATTATCTTTTTCAGGATATAAACATGGTAAGGCCCTCAAATCTCTTCCAAGAGATTCACATCCCTGTTCACTTGCAAGATAAAAATAAAGAAAAGGTTAGTCCCATATCACATACTGCCGTGGGGGAGTGAAGTGTTACAGACTTCACTAAACTGGGTCTCAACTGTATAAGGTGGGGTAGCCAGTTCCCATCCTCACCCCCTTTGCCTTCTGTAACTTAAAATCAGAGTCAGTTACCCATTTATAGCTGGGCAGACTGAATATGATGCTACCTAATTTTGAACCTGATGCTTCCTCAACAAGCAAATACTCTAACCACTCAGCCACTCAACGCTATTCTCACTAAACAGAGAAGTACAAAGGGCATTAAGATAAAAATGTTACTATGTTTGTGACATGAAACAACTATTGGGCTTCTATATTTAGGGTGTTTATTGCTGTCCACGGAGCTGGAAAACTTTGACATACGTAGCAACACTGTTCATACCACAATGGCTTCTACAATGATAATACATCGTATACAGGCCTGAGTTTTCTTAGCAACACCCGACTGAACCAGATTAAGCATAAGAAAACCTGGCTCTATTTGCATAGCTGAATCTTCAGATGCCAAGATTTACCAGGTAATTTATACCAATGAATATTGATTTTCATAATTCCTGTTATTATGTCAATGAAAGTTATTCTACAGCCAGGATTAGATTAGAAAATAAGAAATGATGATTTGAAAGAAAGACTTAACCCAGTGTTTCCCAAGCTTCTGAGTATGATGGAACTCATACAAGATTTTATAACCTGTAGAACTCCTACCTGTGAAACTTATGTTACATGGATATAATTTTTAGACAGGTATTGTTGTTGCTGTTGTGTCACTTGGGCTGCTGAGCTTTGTTGCTCTTCGCAGCCAATGCCAAGTTGAAGAATGTACATGTGGTCTGTATGTGTTGTGTGGGGCTGTAAAGAGTGTTAATCATCACCACGGTAAGAGAGGTACTGAAGATAGAAAAACACACGGAGAAGAAAACTGCAGACAGACATGACAGGGATACAGACATGACAGGGATACAGACATGACAGGGATACAGACATGAAAGGGATACAGACATGACAGGGATACAGACATGACAGGGATACAGACATGACAGGGATACAGACATGACAGGGATACAGACATGAAAGGGATACAGACATGACAGGGATACAGACATGACAGGGATACAGACATGACAGGGATACAGACATGAAAGGGATACAGACATGACAGGGATACAGACATGAAAGGGATACAGACATGACAGGGATACAGACATGACAGGGATACAGACATGAAAGGGATACAGATATGGAAAGACCTGAACTACAGAAAGGTACGCTTTGTTTTGGAAAGTGTTCCTCATCTTGTCAGCATAGAGCTAGCCATTTCTGTCTCAGCGTTCCCCCCAGAACTTTACAAACAAAATGAGTAAACAAATACAAGGAAATTACCATAATCAAACACTGATAATAGCTGGACCGAAATTCTTTGATTATTTCAACTTTTTATTTATTTATTCAATGGGTCTCGTGGAGCCCTTTACAACATTTTGCGGAACTGCAGGGTTATTTGAGAATCACTGACTTCAACATTCCGAGACGCAGTAATAAGGGGTAAGGTTTAGGAACACTAGACAAAACTCTAAACCCTAACGACGTGTGTGAGCTATTTGAATGGCATCGAAGTACACGTCATTTCAACCCTTTCTTTAAGTTAAAACCCCAGGTACAGATCTAAGATGTCTAAACACCGAGAAGTTTTCACCAGCGATAAGATAAGAAAGAAGACATCAAAATTGGAAAACAAAACTATGACCACTACACACCTTTTCATCCTTGCCCCGCCCATGTTTCTCGTAATGACTTTTAAATTCCCCTGTAAAGCATGAAAAAAACGTTGGCACGCAAATGTTTATTCGTGACAAGAGTCAAAAGCTACCGTAATTCAAAGTAACGTGTTTTTAAAACGCTTAAATGTTACCTTACTTTAGCTGTTATGTCATCTAAGTCCTACAAGCGATGAGGACAGCTTGTATTCCAAGTGTTTGAAAAACTCTTGACAGGCAAAGCGACAGAGAGCAAAGCACCCTCGATTCTTTAGGCTACAGACTGTCCAACACGATCCGTGACCCACAAATATGGCGGTGGCGAACACGTCTGCTGTAAAATCTTCAAACTGCACTGTTAACACTTCGTTATCATCTGTGCTTTATTAGTTCATGTCGCTTGAAACAACTACAACGTACTGCTATTTACACACATGTAGAAATAATTACAGCCTGAAATAGTCCACAGTTTTACTACGTCGGCCGCACCCCTCCTTGAGCCTACAGTTAGCCTAGCCAGGTAGAATGAAATGTGTCCCACGCGTGTCAAAGCCGAAGTTTAAGGGCTGAGTTGTTGTCAGCAAGCACTGCTGGTTGGCTTCATAGCTCCGGGCTTGTAAGCAGTCGCCCTGTGATTTCTCAGGTAACGTTGACACGCCCGGTCAGGTACAACAAGACACGCAAATGACCTAGTTTAGTAGTTAGATGTGTTATCTGGTCTTCAGGGCTTGCTAGGACAACAAACGTATACAGTAGCCAGCAGGGCCGTATCAAATATCCGTACCTGTTGAAAATTAGTCTGTACATGCAACAAGAATGTACTAATTGAGAGAGAAAAAAAACAATTAGAAAAGATGTTATGCAGCAAAATGTTTTTAAATGCAATCTGCTTTGTCTAATTCGTTGTTGTCTGCCAAGCCCTGAGTTTCTCCTCAAGCTGCTGTCTTCGTTCTACTACCTTTTAATGCTACTGTCATTCTTCTATCTTGAGAATTGATAGACCTAGAGATTTGCACAATATATTTAAACAGTATATAACAAGAACTAAAATTAACATATAAGGATCAATGATGGTGTGAGGAAAATGGGTACCTGTAGTGTGATGGGGTGCTTGTATGGCTGGATTTGATGTAACCTTTGACACCCCCTGGCTTTCTCACCCCTGTTCACCTTGTTAACACTAAGACAATCATACCCTACGTTTCAGAACACTCACGGTAGTACTCAGCACCAACGTGTAGTTCTTGGGAGTCTGAGGGGACCAAGAAAGAATCGGCATACTGACCTGCAGTCACGTGGTCAGAGACAACTAATTTGAGGCTTTGTTTAGAACTTGTAACCTCCTAAGGTGTCGTCCACAAGTGACGTCATGCAGTGAGAGGGGGTCTACATTTTGTGACGTTGTGTTACGATGAAAGGGGGGGGGGGGGTAGAGTTTGGGGGGAAATGTGACGTCACACACAAATAAAAGAGCCCTACTCGCTTCTTACATAAATTGTGTTTCTACTTTTATCAGCTGTCGTGAAACGAGTGTAACCCACTACTTTGTTAATCACTATGTCGAGATACAGATTTGCTTCAACCAATCAACGAGCAACGTTCACCAGTCTCTGAGACAGAATAAATTAACGGCCATCATGTTCACGCAAGATGGCGGATTAAAACTGAATAAAATTGGGCTGTATGAGACCAGGTACCAAACCGGAGGAAACCAATCAGCTTGCTCCGCCAGGAACCAACCGAAAGCCTTGCTTAAGATTTCACCTACCTGTATAATCGGGCGGATTTTATGCATAATCACACATAGAAGCGTGCACAGAACCTTTTGGTCGATACATACATCAACTCGATAACCAAAACCGCACTATAACCAGCGTCCTTTTCAGGACGTACACAGCGATCGCAATAGTCAAAATGGGCCGAAATAAACCACGCGCTAAAAAGAGGAAGGTTTATACCAGCCCACCAGCGCAGAACAGCCAGGGAAATAGTAACAAAGACAGACAGCCAGAAAGCAAAACTGCCCCAAGTACTCGTGCCGGGACCGAAATTTCTCCAACTCTTGACACGATGACGGAGCTAGCTGCGACGTGTATCGACACGGCTGAAAGCCGGAGTTTCCAGACTCCTTGCGAGGAAGAGGAGAAAGCAGATGCAAGCAGTTCTGACCGTGATGATGAAGACCCAGAATATGACTACATGATCAGTGCGCTAGAGCAGATAGAACAGATGTCAGAAGAAGAAGACCAGATGAAAGCGTTAGAACCGATAAAACAGATGCTGGAAAGAAAAAGACAGGAGTCTAAAACCCAGGGACCACCACCACAAGTACCCGAATCGTCAGCAGAAACCCTGTCAACCACAGAGAGGCTGCATCAGACACCAATGACACCACCACACGATGCCGATTTGACAGCTGTGGCTGCCCCAGGGAAGCTGCTCCAAACTCAAAAGACGATAAAAAACATCACTAAAGAAAGACGTCATAGTAGAGGCTCCAGTGTGTAGTAATCAGACAACTACAGAAAGTGATCAGGAGTCAACAAAACAGAACGTGAGACCGTCCTACACACCACACAATCTAACGCAGGCGGAAAGCAGAGCGCGTCACCTGCACAAACCAAGCAATACCGGTTGTCACAAGGCACTACAGGAGAGGATGGTTAAGATCACACAGATGTCTGGAGGTGAGACCTCACTCAGGGCCGTACCAGATGACAAAGTGATAAACATCCTCGAAGTGATAACGGGAAGGAGAGGTATCGCCAAAGTAGGGAGGCACGAAAACGGAGTCCTGCTTTCGCTTAACAACACAGAAAAAACTACCTCGCTGATGATCGAACTGGAATCCGGTCCAAAAGAAGTCCAGTTGCCCCACCAAATAAAAGTGGTGGTGGAAAAGTACAAGACAACAAAGAAGTTCGTCATCAGAGGGGTGGATACCAGATGTTCCGAAGCCGAGGTCCACAGAAGGCATTCAAACTGAAAACGCAGACGTCAAAATCACACAGATAGAAAGGCTAAAAACATGGGACAAGAAAGACACCAACCTGATGATAGTGACGGTTGAAGGATCGACAAGACCCGAGAGACTGACGCTCGAAACCACAACAAAAAAGACAGAGGCATATATCCCTCCGGTGATGCAGTGCTCTAACTGCCAGAAATATTCACACACCAAGAAAACGTGCAGGAGAAATGCAGTTTGCCGGTATTGTGCGGGTAACCACCCATATCGCGACTGTACCAAAGCGAAGGAGGATAACAATTACAAGGCCATAAACCCAAACCGAACCTGTGCAAACTGCCTCGGAAACCACGGGGCTAGATACCGAGGCTGCCCGATGTTCCAGGAAACAAAGAACATCTTGAAAGAGGCCGTGTCCAAAAACATACCTTTCAAAGAGGCAAAAAACCGAGTGGCTGCGGATGGTGCAGAAAAACAAAGCATGATCGACAGAAGACAGTTACACAAACTAACCGCTGAAGTCAAAGATATGAAAATGAAACTACAGGTCGTAAACAGAAACAAGCAGTCGCCCGAAGACGACAAAGACAACGGTGATGATGTAATAGAACTACAAAACGTCAGAGAAATGATGAAAGACATGCAAAGCCTTCAACAGCAGATAGAAGCAGATGTAAAGAGGCTGACAGAACTGACGGAAGAAAACTCAAAAATTCTCAAGAAAATTGAAGCAGAGCGAAGAGCCATCGAGGAAATGACAGCAAACACAATAGCGACCAAAACAAACGAGCAATCAGACGAAGAGGTCATCGAAGAAACACTTGAAAAACTTCTACCAGCAATAATAGAAAAAGCACTATTACAGATACAGGAAAGCAGGAAGACAAGAGATACAGAAACGAGGAAAGCAAAAACTAACAAAACGACACAAGACAGATAGGAAAGCAGGAAATGAACACACCACAACCGACAAGCAACGAAGAGGAAACCAGTCAACCAGCTAGTGGTCCTCTTCAGGACCAGTCCTTTTCAGGACTAACAGACAACTAGCACCGAAGAACCTAACACACAATATACCCCAATTATAACCAACTTTCAGGTTGAACAGGGTATTACAGCAACATAGTAGACGAAAACAACAACAGCATAATCACACATCACCGAGACGACGCCAGAGATACCGACCGACTGAAGAGGAAGAAGCTGTCACCTTGATTTAGAGCTTACCTGAGGGCATCGACCTGCAGCCTACTTCGCTAAGTCGCGTCAAAAACTGGCCTGTTTGAATCTTAGAGGGTAAATATGTTTACGATAACCTTTAGGAAAATAGGCTTTCCGCAGGTCTATAATGTTGGTATTTGTTGTGTGTCATTTATACTACCTATCAGGTTACTGATTGTATCTTGGGGAAATTAAGTATAATGATTGTATTTCCTATTATGATTGAATAGACGAAGGCTAATAGGACTCATACTTCAACCTATTGTCTCCTATACTTCAATCTATTGTCTCAGATAAGACCAACTGAAATATAACCAAAACAGTCCTTGTTAGGACTCAATCTATTGTCTCCTATAACTTCAGTCTATTGTCTCCTATAACTTGTCTATTATCTCAGATAAGACCAACTGCAATATAACCAAAACAGTCCTTGTTAGGACTCAATCTATTGTCTCCTATAACTTGTCTATTATTTCAGACCAACTGCAATATAACCAAAACAGTCCTTGTTAGGACTCAATCTATTGTCTCATCTAACTCCAATCTATTGTCTCCTATAACTCCCACCTGATATATATATAACCAGACAGTCCTCGTCACATATACTCCTATCATCAGAACATAACAATATTGTTAGGATATATGTTACCAGCTTGTATAGCACCCGTCAGAGAGGGCCTGGTATATTATAGGGGGAAGGAAATGGTTGTATCATACCTAGGTGTACATATTATTGGATGTATTCATGTATTGAACTTATATTATGGGATGTATTCATGTATTGAATGTATTCATGTATTGAATTTATATTATTGAATGTATTCATGCATTGAATTTATATTATTGAATGATATCCATGTATTAGTTTATCAGAAAGAATGTTTTGCAAGTAGACACCTGTCTTGTCTCGCTATTGCTAAATCATACTGAGCCATGTTGTCATTCATCCTACATGCAAACACTGAGGCACACGCTCATATCATATACAATAGAAATAGGTGGGCTTGAGGACAGAAATTAGCCCTTATTTTTGCTTGTTACAGGTTTATACGTGTCATTAAAAACTGAGATCGTGGGTCGTCAATCCAGCTGCCTGGAACTCCGCAGGAGCATAGAGGTTGTCAAGACTCTACATCTTTAGTCCCTCTCAGTCTTGGGTGGGCTAACGAAACGATCAACAGCTGGTGTTTTGTGTCAACCAAACCAAGAAGGACAGCACTTCTAAGAGATGAGTACACATTAGTACCATTTCTGTCGGCATTGTGAGCAAAATCTAAGTCAATGAAGAAAACGTGAATTAGCGTAGCAAGAGACAATAATAAGATCATAGTGGATAAATTATACGAAAATAACAGCATAGCTGATAAGTGTTATATCCTTAATTAACAGCACAGCTGATACATGTACTATAATTGAATAACAGCACAGCTGATATAATTTTTTGTTCCTATAATTGGAAAACTTGTTGTAATATTTATTTACATATCTATATAAATATAAATATTTGTAAATCATATGTAAACTTACAAATTCATTACATTCCATTTTTCAACATTCACCTTTCAGCACAAGAGTAGATAGTGTATATACTAAATAAAATATAAGGAAATTGTATTTTGAACGACTTGTCAATTTTATCATTGTTAAGTAAAAATCTGTTTCCTTGTTTATTAAGATCACAGTTAGTTACACAGCGGAGGTGGCACTTTATGTCGGTCTCCTCTCTACTATTGTTTCGAGATCAGAACATTCACAGCCGTAACTAATTTGTGATACCACCAGTGGGACTTCACCATTTTCTCAGACACTGGGACTCCTACACCAAATAAATTTTCTGACAGAAACTTGTTCATAGTGGGCCCGCCCTTTCTGTAATTAAGGGGCCGAAACACTTCATATACGAGAGGGGGAGGGGGCGATTTCTGACGATCAGATTGCATCCTGTTGTACCGTTCTGTATAGACTTTCTTATCATCTTATCAGCAATAGTTAACGTTTTATCTGCATTTGTTCACTTTTAGCCGTAACAGATAATAACTCTCTCGTGGACGACTTATATCCCCTATACATTTAATTCTCTTAGGCGTGCCGTCGCGGACCTCAATCTAAAATACCCCCCTCCCCCGCCCCCATGTTGCGCAGTCTGGAAATTATACAAGTATAAAAGTCGTGCGCTTCTAGCCTGTTCTCTAAACTGCACGACGCTCAATATGACGTGCCACCAAAGTTGCAGTTTCATTTTAAATAATGAATAGAAAACACACAGTAAAGTGTCAGAAATCTACAACACATGTTATTGTTATTATTATTAATTTTCCCTTTGAATGCTTCCATTTCTTCTTCTGCGTTCGTCCTGAAAAGGACGTTGGTTGCGTTGTGTCGCCGTTTACATCAAAGCTGCGATATCTGCGCCTTTCGGCCCGACACATCCGACTTCGGCACGGCATTTTTTAGGACCGGGTTTGCCTTCCCACTTCGATCCCTACTCTCTCAGCCAGACTGCAGTGATGCAGCCTGTTTCCAGGACCACCACTTGGAGGTTGAGTAGGGTCTTGGTCAGCTCTGGTTCGCTGACCCTGACGCAAGCAGTCAGCTATCGGTCGCTGACTGCATCTATCACTGTTGACGCGTCTTAGGTCCCTGCTTCCATTTGATAGGGAAGAATTTCATCCCTTGAAACAAACACAACCAACAATTTTATTTTTTTCAAAACTTTCCAATAATGGGTAAAAAAAACTTATTCAGAATCAACAAAATCAGTTCCCTGGTCTTCTAAATGTGACCCAGATGCTCAAAGGTTCAGATGTTAGCTCTTGTTTTTTTCTCCGTCATTATTTTGACGACTATACTCACTGGCTTTCATTTTTTTTATTTTGCTGTTTGATTGTATTTCCTTTGACAGGGAAGAGGATAAATTACATCCCTTGAAAATAAACCCAGGTAAATTTTTTTTTTTTTTTAAACTTTACAAATATAGGTAAAATAAATTCATTCAGCATCAACAAAATGAGCTTCTGAGTCTTCTAAATGTGCTTCGAATGCTGAAAGGTTAATACTTATTTAGTTCTTTACCCGTCATTATTTTGACGGTATATTTACTAGCTGATATTATATTCTCAGCTGACATACCGGATAGTTGTTATAACCTTGAACTTGTTTAAAATGTTTTTAATTACATATTTTTTGTTGTTGTAAATAATGTAAAACACGCTTTAGAAAACAAAATGCAGACTAAATAGTTGTGCTGTGTACAATTAGATTAGAAAAAAGGTAACAGATTATCACATGGCGACACCACTGTGAAGAGATCAGTATCGAGATTAAAAGAAGTCACTTCCAACACAAAATATCACAATCAATTCAAGTGTCAAGTCAGTCCTATCCTATTGTATGGCTTTCAACATGGCTAATAACAAAAACGACAACCAAAAAGTGTCAGATTTTCACAAATGGTAAAAAGAATGTAGTTTCCTAGCAGATATTGCCGCAGAGGAGTGAAGTGTTAGAGACTTCGTAATGCTAGATCAAGCTTCGAGAAGTGAAATAACCACTTACCCACCTCGCTACCTTTGCCTGCCTGTCCTCACCCAAAAGTAGAGTCAGGTATCCTTTTTACAGCTGATAGACTGTAGCGTGACACCACTGTGTTTCCAGCCCGCTACCTTTGCCGTGAGAGGCCTGTGCTCTAACCACGGACGCTCTCATAAATGGGTGCTTTCTTAAATAGAAGGATTGTAGTTGTATGACAAGACCACTAATGTGGAACTTATGACTTGAACCAGACAAATGCCAGAAGAACCAGACAAATGCCAGAAGAACCAGACAAATGCCAGAAGAACCAGACTGTCGTGAGTTTTATATAGGCTTTATTTTATGGTCCCAATCGAGCAGGGGTGAGATAGTGAAAGCTATGTGAGAGAAAGATGTGAGAAAAAATCCTGTTTACGAGGAATACAGAGTGTAAGAAAAATACTGTCTTGGGTTGACTAATTGCTCAACTCACCTATATATTCATTCATCATGTGACGTATTCTTTCCAGAACGTTGTCTCCATTACAGCTGCTCTGAACGCATCACGATTCTGGGCAAGTCGACCTGCATCAGCCAAAGACAAGTTCAGACTCTCTGTGATGTCCTGGGTCCACCGTCGTCTAGGTCGACCCCTTCCCCTTTTTCCAGGGACCATGCCTTCCATCACTGTTTTTTCCAGACTATATGTCTTTTTATATGACCGAAAAATTTCAGCTTCCTTATTGCGATGGTATTTAGGAGCCAATGTTCCTGTACATTTAGTGAGTGCAGTACTTCTCTGTTGGTCTTTTTTTCTGTCCAGGGTATTCTCAACATCCTTCTGTAGCATTTCATTTCGAATGATGTAATCTTTTTTGCAACTGTTTTATTGAGTGTCCAAGTCTCGCAGCCGTATGTTGCTACTGGGAATATACATGCTCTGATCAGTTGTAACTTTGTTTCTTCACCTATATATTAGGACACGCTTAACTAGAGCAGTATTATTTCACTAGATACTGATTCTAATACACTATCCTCTCGTACGTACACACAAACAATTTTGTGACATAAATACGTACATACGTAGAAACGAACAGGTAACTATGGGCACATATAATATATATCAGGGAAGGGTTTTGACCAAAACTAATAGCTGAAAGGTTATAAAATTTATTATATATCTTTAGAAGAAAAAAAAAGAAAATAGGTTACAACAGTTAATACATCGTTATCATGTCATCAGGTGAAATCGTAGTTACATAAAGGGAAAATAAATAAACAATATATATTCTCATAGACCCTCCCTCTGGAACATGGAAAAACTAGGAAAATGATCCCACCCGAGGCGTGTTTACCCAACAGATCAAACAATTGATTGACAAATGGGAGTGGGGTAGACGGGACGGGTATATAGGATATGTCCTTGATTTAACTTTCCCGTGGGCCTTCAGCCTTAGTGAGAGAATAGATAAAAGGAAGGTGTTATATTAGTAGTAAACATTTAGAAACTAAATTCTTTCACTCCGTTTTCCTTTCTCGCATTCATTCAGCGAGCTCGCTTTCATTCACACTTACTCCCTCTGTCGGCTGCATATGTCCATAGAATTAATCACACACAAGACTATTATATATGTCTTATTATTTTGTCCAGTCCAGCCCCAGAAAGCTCCGTGTAGCCACTGCTAATTTTGCTCGGAGATTTCGCTGAAATGGTGTGTTGATTATAATTTTCCTGGCAAGGATTCTTCGTCAGATTGCAGGGATTGTTATAGGGACTACGTTTGTTTCTAGGAGTCTGTCGCAATGACTGGGAAATATCTCAACACTAGAATGTTACTCACAGGCTGTTCTTGGACCAACTAGCCTTAAATGTTCTCTGGAGAAGTTGGTGGAAGGAAAAGTGTTTACTGTCCTCTGGGTTTAATTAAATAAACTCGTGCGGTCCGTTCTGCCTCATCAGGCAAGAGAACTTTATAGAATATATATAGAAAAATCTTCTGGCATTGTCCGTTCAAATTTAACATGAACGACAATTGTTCATTTGACGTGGGTTTGGTTAATTAATTTCTGTATAGTCAATGTTTGTAGGTTTGGAACCTATACTTTGGGATGCCGTAAGCCATCTGGACGTGACTTCCTATATCTCTATAAATAAAAACCGTTGGATCGCAAGGTATGATCATCTGTATAAAGAGAAAATATAAAAACAGGTAATACTACTGCAATTAATTCTAACACCCGCGTTATTCGGTAAGACCTGTAAAATCACCCTGGTATTTAATTATTTATATTTAAGAACTTCACGAGTGACTAGCTAATGTATCGTTTTAATTGACACTAGCTATGAACAGTTAATTACTTAAAATTTACACGCGGGGAAATAGAAATATGGTTAATAAACAATTTCGCTCGCCTAGCGTTTAAGATTATGTTTCACTTCTATTATCTCGGGAAATAACGGAGTTATATTATTCAATTTACATCTGGAAAACTTTGTGATGGGTTTATTTAATAGGTTTAAATTAACACAAAAATCCAGTGAAATAAATGAAGAAACTAAACGCCTAAATCACTGAAGACTAATATTTTACCATAGCACCAGAATGAATTCACTCCAATATATAAGAACTCCAAAGAAATCTTGTAAGATTCTAATATAAGCTAGTACTCCTTCAAATCTCTGGGCAACGAATGATAAACTGCATTTTCGGCGATGCCAAAATATAGTTAATAGATTGAAGAGTAACAGCTACGTGCTAAAGTTCACGCCTTATTTGATGCAGGGAACTTTTCTCGTTTCGAGCCGCGTCTGCCAGCTCTAGACTTCCCCGTTCGTCTCTTGGTCCGCCAGCGATTTCCCCCGTCTTAGCTTGTTCGCTTGAACGTGTGAACCGAAGGTGAGAAATCGTTCTGCTCGTTTCTATGGACTACAACCGTCTTTTGATACTGACCGCTTACGTCTCTTCTTGGCAACGCCCTTCTAGACGGGATGACAGAAAAAGGTAGGGAAATGCTTGCTTTTCATCGCTCTAGAGATAGGCAGTAGGTGTGGCTAACTAAACGAAACTCCTGGATCCTCGCATGGTGACTGTTTACACATTAATTATCCAAAATGGAGAACAATCCACGTGGAAATGATGCATACTAATTTGCACGCGTGGTAGAATTCCACGTTGACGATAAAATTACAACAATATTCAGGGGTACTGATGCTATTCGAGGGTACTACCATTATCATCCATCAATTCAAGGACAGCTGAATTTCATCCGTCACACAGAGAAATTCCAGAAGAACCAGACAAATGCCATAAGAACCAGAGAAATGCCAGAAGAACCAGACATGTACCAGAAGAACCAGACAAATGCCAGAAGAACCAGACAAATACCAGAAGAACCAGACAAATGCCAGAAGAACCAGACAAATGCCAGAAGAACCAGACAAATACAAGAAGAACCAGACAAATGCCAGAAGAACCAGACAAATACCAGAAGAACCAGACAAATACCAGAAGAACCAGACAAATACCAGAAGAACCAGACATGAGAAGAAGACACTGAAGATGAATAGGACACAACATTGAGTAAACCTGTTGATAGATTTACCAGGCAGTCCTTGTTCTGGAATCCCCAGGGTAAGAGAGGCACAGGAAATACATGGAGAAGAGAACTGGAGACAGACATGAAGAATATATGGACAGACCTTGAGCTGATGGCACCAGAGACAGGAAGACTTGGCATAAAGCTTATACTCCTTAGGGAGTTGAAAGGTCATAATGATGATGACTAGTTAACCTATTGGCATTCCATTATGTTGATGCTTGTCAGTAGTTACAAATAAAATAGAATAGGGTTTAAGATATTTGTGACGTCATATTAGTGCATGTCTAGGTTTTTGTGACGAAATGTGACAAGTGGGGAGGGAATGGCAAAAATATCGTGACGTCATATGTGGATGACCCCTATAGTAAAATAAATTGCTAACAAAAACTACCACTATAAGAGCAGACGATCTCATTGACGCAGGCTTCCGGCAAATAGACAACTGGAGTGGTGGTCCTTGCCTCATAACGGGCATAAAGAGAAATGATGTTGACATACCATGGCACCAACATCTGTATGTGCTTCCCACCATTCACCACATGTGGTAACTATTATAGTCTTCCCTTTACGCCTACACTCACACCAGAAGAAGCTGCAGCCATCTTGTTCAGGTTTGCCAGCTAAAGGGAGATCATGATCCTCCACAACTTCCTGTCTCCAGTATTGTTGATCAATTCTCTTGTTGTCTTCCTGTCTCCAGTATTGTTGATCAATTCTCTTGTTGACTTCCTGTCTCCAGTATTGTTGATCAATTCTCTTGTTGACTTCCTGTCTCCAGTATTGTTGATCAATTCTCTTGTTGACTTCCTGTCTCCAGTATTGCTGATCAATTCTCTTGTTGACTTCCTGTTTCCAGTATTGCTGATCAATTCTCTTGTTGACATCCTGTCTCCAGTGTTGTTGATCAATTCTCTTGTTGACTTCCTGTCTCCAGTGTTGTTGATCAATTCTCTTGTTGACTTCCTGTCTCCAATGTTGTTGATCAATTCTCTTGTTGACTTCCTGTCTCCAGTATTGTTGATCACTTCTCTTGTTGACTTCCTGTCTCCAGTATTGTTGATCAATTCTCTTGTTGACTTCCTGTCTCCAGTATTGTTGATCAATTCTCTTGTTGACTTCCTGTCTCCAGTATTGTTGATCACTTCTCTTGTTGACTTCCTGTCTCCAGTATTGTTGATCAATTCTCTTGTTGACTTCCTGTCTCCATTATTGTTGATCAATTCTCTTGTTGACTTCGTGTCTCCAGTATTGTTGATCAATTCTCTTGTTGACTTCCTGTCTCCAGTATTGTTGATCAATTCTCTTGTTGACTTCCTGTCTCCAGTATTGTTGATCAATTCTCTTGTTGACTTCCTGTCTCCAGTATTGTTGATCAATTCTCTTGTTGTCTTCCTGTCTCCAGTATTGTTGATCAATTCTCTTGTTGACTTCCTGTCTCCAGTATTGTTGATCAATTCTCTTGTTGACTTCCTGTCTCCAGTATTGTTGATCAATTCTCTTGTTGACTTCCTGTCTCCAGTATTGTTGATCAATTCTCTTGTTGACTTCCTGTCTCCAGTATTGTTGATCAATTCTCTTGTTGACTTCCTGTCTCCAGTATTGTTGATCAATTCTCTTGTTGACTTCCTGTCTCCAGTATTGTTGATCAATTCTCTTGTTGACTTCCTGTCTCCAGTATTGTTGATCAATTCTCTTGTTGTCTTCCTGTCTCCAGTATTGTTGATCAATTCTCTTGTTGTCTTCCTGTCTCCAGTATTGTTGATCAATTCTCTTGTTGACTTCCTGTCTCCAGTATTGTTAATCAATTCTCTTGTTGACTTCCTGTCTCCAGTATTGTTGATCAATTCTCTTGTTGACTTCCTGTCTCCAGTATTGTTGATCAATTCTCTTGTTGACTTCCTGTCTCCAGTATTGTTGATCAATTCTCTTGTTGACTTCCAGTCTCCAGTATTGTTGATCAATTCTCTTGTTGACTTCCTGTCTCCAGTATTGTTGATCAATTCTCTTGTTGACTTCCTGTCTCCAGTATTGTTGATCAATTCTCTTGTTGACTTCCTGTCTCCAGTATTGTTGATCAATTCTCTTGTTGACTTCCTGTCTCCAGTATTGTTGATCAATTCTCTTGTTGACTTCCTGTCTCCAGTATTGTTGATCAATTCTCTTGTTGACTTCCTGTCTCCAGTATTGTTGATCAATTCTCTTGTTGACTTCCTGTCTCCAGTATTGTTGATCAATTCTCTTGTTGACTTCCTGTCTCCAGTATTGTTGATCAATTCTCTTGTTGACTTCCTGTCTCCAGTATTGTTGATCAATTCTCTTGTTGACTTCCTGTCTCCAGTATTGATGATCAATTCTCTTGTTGACTTCCTGTCATGTAAAGGCGTCAAACTGTCCAGCCTCTTGTCTCTTTGTTGTCCTTTATCTTTTCTTTCAATCTTTCCCATTGTCACAAAATTGTTCAACTTTCCTTCTATCATAACACGCGCACACAAAATGGATTACTTCCTGTCACATAGGTTATGATCATTAAATTGCCTATTATCCTCTTCCTATTCTTTCACCCGTATCCTCTATATTTCTTTACATTTTCCTGTATTTTTTTCGCATCCATTCGTTTGCGAGATATATATTTTCTTCCCCATCCTTAACGTTGTTTCTTTTCTCAAAACCGAGAATCGAACGAGAAACTTGATTACGTAGATGTCAGTCTCTGCCGGTCGAACGATAGCTGTGAATATACGGTTCTCGCCAGACAGAACGTCTGCAGTTTCCCCGGTCAGAGCGTTGCCTGACCAGATTTCTGGGCATGGGGTGTGAGAATTCGCTCCGTCGGACATGGCAGGCAGACGGATTGTCTACCTTTTGCAGCAACTGCGTGAGTTTTCGTCGGGATAGTCCGGCGAAGTGTGAAATTGCTCTCCGCACTGCAGACGGGGTGTCTGAGATTTGCAACTGACACGCGTACATCTCGGTCAGTTTATGACAGTTACGTAAGTGATATAGACGGAAAGGGGAGATTATTTCGTTTGCGAAATAAGTTGGGGCTTTTGTCTAATTTTAAGATATTGGCCCGAGTTTGAAACTAACTTCACTCATTCTCCATTTTACAGTAGACGTGGTCACTTCGTTCTAGAACACTTAAAACTTATAAGTGATGTCTCTTAGTTTCGTTGTGATACGTAGTTCTGTTTGAGGTAAAATATTATATCTAGTATATCTAGTATTTTGCGAAGTGTTTAAAGTGTTTAATCGCCTATTTTATTTCCCTAGTTAGATTTGGTGCAGAGCGATTAATTTATAAGTCTGTATTATTTTCTAGCGACGCATACAGTGGAAAACAGAATAAATTATATTTCTAGCTTAACAAACATGTAGCCATAATGAATTTAATTTAACTGCTAACTACTCAGTCGAGTATATTTTTCTAAACAAACTTATAACTGCTAGATGTCTCATGAGTGTTGACGAAATATATTTATATGTATTTCAAATTCATGATGATTGATTTTATAATATATCTTATTTCACGGGAAGTGTTAAATGATAAGCTCTACGCTTGCAGTTTAAAATATAAGTTATATTCTTATACATAGTATGTATAATTATTTTATATGTGCTTGTTCCATTTTATGCAGTGAATACTGGGGTGACCCAGAACTTGCCGGCGTTTAGTAGTAAAGAGACATACTTGAGAAGCATTAGACATTTCTTAGCTTTACCCACGAGGGGTTTCAAGTAACACTGGCCTGACAGTGCATGTGCCATCAGAGATACACAGAAATACCAATCCCACTAACGGTTTTTTAAAGACTGAGTGTCAATAATTCTGGGCCTTTGAGCCAGATCTTTATTTCTTCCTGAACTCTAATGTAAAATTTCTGCCGTGCGGCGAGAATAGATTACAATCAATAACATTAACATTTTCCGACATTTTGTCGAAAGAGTGAATAGTGAACCAAGACTATCTGTTGAAAGAAGTTGTCCTCTGGTCATCTTTCCAAATTAAGGGAACCCTCGTGTTTTTTTACTCTGTGTGCCCGTTTAAACTTGCCTATCCAAACTGATTCAAGTGACATTAACAGTAATCAAAAATTTAACTGGTGAAGTGAACGCTCCCCGAAAAACAGTGGAAGAAACCTGTAATTGCAGAGCTGGGATTCGCTTTATCCAAAGAATACAGATTCACTGTAGAGAAGTGTCCTAAGGTTGCGCCAGACGGCGAACAGCGGTACAGATAGGTAAGCACGTGTGCCAGGGTACCCTGATGAAAGAACCGAGTGAAAGTGGACTGAGTGAGTTCTTTTTTGATAACTATTGATTCACCCACTTTATAATCTCCTTAGGCAAGATTTTCTGCTTAAGTAAATTGTTCCTTTAGAATAGATACTGCTGTCAAAGTCAGTCTATACCTTCTAAGGGGGACAATATTAGACCCTAACCATATGTATTTGTGACTCTTTGGGCCATCATCTGTCTCATAACGGGGCTGTGGGCTAAACCTAGAGTTAATATCATAACGGGGCTATCATCCTTGTAGCATTCTCTTGATATTTTATGACTATTTGTATATGTTTTGGTGTAATTTCTATGTGTTGTGAAGAAATTTTAAATGATAATTAAAATTTCCCTTGGAATTAATCAGGGCGTTGGTCAGCTCGTTCTAGAATATTTATATAATCATTGTTATAGGTTTCCCATGTCTGTGTGTTTAACTGTCGTCACGTGTATGTGCGTGCCCGTGAGTAGATAGAAATATAGGTAAAATATATAAATATGTGTTTAGACTGTCTGACGCTGTAAAGCTGTCGTAGAAGATAGGTGAGAGAGAGAAAAAAAATTTTCGCTTTCAGAGACAGCCTTTATATCACATTCTATCATCTCACTCGTGGAATCTATTTCTTCTACTAACTCTCACTGTGTCTATCACCTATTCTAATCTATTCAGAAGGGACCAACCCAAGTCTTAATTCTCCTATCAAAAATCTACGACAAATGGTTGCTCGTTACCGGGAATTGAACCCAAAATCCTAAGACGATACGATAAATGTGGACTCGGCTATCAGGATTTTGAACTTAGAATAGGAAGACGAGACGACAAATATCAGCTCGTCTGTAAGATTCTTTATTCTGATATAGAGTAAGAGTGTGATGTCTTGTGAGTTTTGAACTTTTTGAAAATAATTTATCCCCTAGACGTAACGATCTGTTTATGGGCGTGCTGACCACACGACAAAAAATTGTTTTCCATAGCATTAAGAAGCATTATACATTTGGTTTACAGGTTGATTTTGTCGGAATACATGTTAATTAATGATTTTGTAATACTAAACGCTGGTAAAGTTTTGTGAGTGTATAACATTCACAAGGGTTCTGAAGCAGGAAGGTGTTTGAACTAAGTTAAGGAGTGCGTTTCGGACTATTTGTCCAGATTGATTGCCTCCCTCACCCTAACTGTCTTCAGGGGTAAACTTGATAGTGGATTAAAAATTAAGGGGATTTTTTTTCTTTCGTCGAAATTTTTGCTATAATCATTGTGTTTTCCACTGTAGCAACTTATTTTTCAGTGAGTAAGTTTTAACTACCATTTAGTTGGCGTAGTCGTGTTTGCATTAGGTGCTTTATTGCCGATTAATAGCAGCGATAGTTAGATTTTATTTTGGAGGAGGTATCCCAGGGTTAAGCATATCATCTTGTATTTGGTATTTTCTCGTAAGTGGTAGGAACCAGTGTATTCTTTTTCCTATTTTCTTTCTCCACTAGTCTCAGTCACTGACATAATATGGCCGAGAGGGCAAAGCTTAGACAACTCCTCAGGGACGAAGCGAGAGAGGAGGGACTGGAAGGAGAGGAAGCGAAAGCGTTTGTCAGAGACGAACTTGAGAGATATGATGCGGAGAGGAAAGCAGCTGAAGCCAAAGAGGAAAAAGAAGAAGCTAGGAGGAAAGAAGCGGAAGATCGGCTATTACAGCAGAAAAAGATTGAGGAAGAAATGGAAATTCGCAGGGCGAACGAAAGAGAGAAGGAGAGACAGCATGAGGAAAGAGAGGAGAGACAGCATGAGAAGGAGAGAGGAGAGACAGCTTGACGAAAAAGAGAAACAGAGACAGCACGAGTTGGCTGTTAAAACTCTAGAATTCCAAGGTCGTGGCGCTGCCTCTACCTCCAGCAATGGAGAGTCTTCTCCTCATTCTTCCTTAACTGATCCTGCCAATACTCAATCTACTCATCTCACTGCTATGTCTTTTCCGCTAGAGTCTTTCCCTTGTCCAAACGAGAAGATTGACACGTATCTAGAAAAATTTGAGAAAATTGCAACTCTGTACGGTTTGGAAAGGTCGCGTTGGAATATGAAGCTTTCCCAGGCTTTAAAAAGTTCTGCTTATGATGTTTACTCGAAACTAGAAAGCAGCCAACAAGACAACTATGATCTGTTGAAGAAAGCGTTACTGGAGCGCTTTGAAATGAACGCTCGCAAATTTTTGCAACTGTTTCGCAACAGCAGGAAAGAGAATTCTGAAACTTTTCAGCAGTTCTCGTCTCGTTTGAAGGGTTATCTGACAAAGTGCCTAGAGCTCTCGCAGCTCCCCTCTACCTACGAAGGTCTTGAGGAATTTGTTTTAACAGAACAAATAAAGAACACCTTGTCTGCAGATACCCGGAGATTTCTAGCTGAGCAGGGGGCAGAAAAGCTTGAAGACATCTTAGAGAAGTCTGAGCGTTATCAAAATGCGCTGGCTGAACTACCGGCCACAAAGCGGAAACCGACAGAGGAGCATTTTCGAAAAAATAATCTAGATCAACCTTCTCATGCTTCTAATCAGAATAATCACCGAGAAACTGGACCTCAAAACCCCCCTCCTGAAAAATCCAAGTTCTACAAAAACAAGTACCCCAACCACCCCAAGCAGTCTGATCAACCTGACCGCCCTTCATGGCAGCGTAGCCATAAAGGACAAGGTGGAAAAGGGAAAACCCCTGAGCACGGGACTAATGATCAGAGTGAGCACACCGAGCCAAAACGCATCGGATGCTTATTAACAGTCTCGCAAGGTGGAATTATTGACAGTGATTCCCAACCTGTTGGGGATAGACCCTCAACGCGAGGTACTGTTATTTTGAACGGTTCTCAAACTTCTTGTTTATTTGACACGGGGCTTTCGTATGATTGCATTGTTGCCAGAAACCTGGTCAAACCCTGTCAAGAGACAGCAGAGACTGTCAAATTTTGTGGAGTTCGTAAGAGTGATGCACCTACAGCGCTTCCCATCGCATTGGTGGAGATCCACTCTGATTTTGTCAGAGGCGTGATCAAAGCGGCTGTTATGGATGATCCCATCTACCCAGTCATACTTGGCGGGAGATACGTGTGTATTGGGAAACCGGAAGAGCCGATTGTGGCAGCAGTAACTACGAGAGGGCAAACCAAAAAGGAACGGGAGCCTGCGCCTAATTTGTTACCCAGGGAACTTAAAGAAGCGCAATACAAGGACCCTACTTTGGCACCCTGCTTTAGGAAACTGCCCATGGCTAAGGAACCCAGACAGCACGGAGACATTTTTTCTAAGGATGGCGTACTTTATCGCAGAGCGGGCAAGCCTGACCAAGGTTACAACCAGCTCCTAGTACCGAAACAGTACAGAAGCCAAATCCTAGAAATGGGGCACTCTCTTCCCTTCAGCGGACATATGGGACAGAACGCCACAAACCAACGGATAACCACTCATTATTGGTGGCCAGGAGTAAATACTGATATTATCAGATACGTCAAATCCTGTGCCCAGTGCCAACGTGTGCCACCCAAGCAACGGGCACCCCCAGTCCACATGGGTGAAATGCCAATAATGGGAACACCATTCGAACGGGTTGTGATCGACATTTTAGGGCCTTTCGAAAGGACTAAAAGAAGGAACAGGTTCATCCTGACCTTAGTCGATACATGGACTTTATGGGCAGAAGCTATCCCGCTAACATGCGCAGATGCCAAGCATGTCGCAGAAGCCCTCGTGCAGATTTTCACTCGGTTGGAATTCCCTCAGCAAGTGTTGACGGATAACGGATCTCCATACCGAAACCTGTTGATGGATGAGATCGTTAAGATCTTGAGGACCCAACACATCCACACAAAGTCTTATACTCCGGCCGGAAATGGGCTCGTGGAACGTGCTAATGGAAACCTCAACATGATGTTAAGTAAGCTGGCACAAGTGAAACCTGAAGATTGGGATCTTTGTATTCCTGCAGCTTTATTTGGCTACAGAGAATCTCCTCATACTTCCACAGGATTTCCGCCAGCTACGCTTTTATTTGGCAGACCCATTAAGGGGCCACTTGAAGCCTTACTTCAGTCTCTGACAGACGAGAAGGCAGATGAGACAGTTGTCTCAGTAAGTAAATATGTGTTTGTTTTAAAGGAAAGGTTGAAACTAGGGTGGGACCTAGCAACGACTAACTTTAAGCGAGCACGCACAAAGCACGCTAACCGATACAGGAAAGTCGCGAAAGAGAGAGAACTGGAAGCAGGAGAGAAAGTTTTGGTGTTACTCCCTACCGGAAACAACCAGCTGAAGATCGGATGGCAAGGGCCATTTACCGTCCTGAAAAAGATTTCTAAGGCTAACTACCAGATCTCTATTCAAGGAAAGGAGAAGGTTTTCCATTTAAATCTGTTAAAGAGATACTTGGAAAGACCAGTGCCAACCTCCGACCATCTCCCGACGATCGCCAAAACTGACGAAGATGACGATAATGACAGGGATATTCCACTGCAAGCGCAGGAAATCTTTCAAAAATGTCAGAAGCGGCGACGCTCTTTCAATCGCGCATGGGAGACATTCCAGAGGAAGGAAACTTTGGGGAGTAGATTTGAGTAGGAATTGGAGAGAGATGGAGGGAGAGATGAGAGGGAAGAAGACAGACACCCCGAAGCTACGGTTATAGGAAATTTAATTCCATAACGTAGACATGGAGTGCTTCCATATCTTAAAGGGGAGACGTTCTGTCACATAGGTTATGATCATTAAATTGCCTATTATCCTCTTCCTATTCTTTCACCCGTATCCTCTATATTTCTTTACATTTTCCTGTATTTTTTTCGCATCCATTCGTTTGCGAGATATATATTTTCTTCCCCATCCTTAACGTTGTTTCTTTTCTCAAAACTGAGAATCGAACGAGAAACTTGATTACGTAGATGTCAGTCTCTGCCGGTCGAACGATAGCTGTGAATATACGGTTCTCGCCAGACAGAACGTCTGCAGTTTCCCCGGTCAGAGCGCTGCCTGACCAGATTTCTGGGCCTGGGGTGTGAGAATTCGCTCCGTCGGACATGGCAGGCAGACGGATTGTCTACCTTTTGCAGCAACTGCGTGAGTTTTCGTCGGGATAGTCCGGCGAAGTGTGAAATTGCGCTCCGCACTGCAGACGGGGTGTCTGATATTTGCAGCTGACACGCGTACATCTCGGTCAGTTTATGACAGTTACGTAAGTGATATAGACGGAAAGGGGAGATTATTTCGTTTGCGAAATAAGTTGGGGCTTTTGTCTAATTTTAAGATATTGGCCCGAGTTTGAAACTAACTTCACTCATTCTCCATTTTACAGTAGACGTGGTCACTTCGTTCTAGAACACTTAAAACTTATAAGTGATGTCTCTTAGTTTCGTTGTGATACGTAGTTCTGTTTGAGGTAAAATATTATATCTAGTATATCTAGTATTTTGCGAAATGTTTAAAGTGGTTAATCGTTTATTTATTTCCCTAGTTAGATTTGGTGCAGAGCGATTAATTTATAAGTCTGTATTATTTTCTAGCGACGCATACAGTGGAAAGCAGAATAAATTATATTTCTAGCTTAACAAACATGTAGCCATAATGAATTTAGTTTAACTGCTAACTACTCAGTCGAGTATATTTTTCTAAACAAACTTATAACTGCTAGATGTCTCATGAGTGTTGGCGAAATATATTTATATGTATTTCAAATTCATGATGATTGATTTTATAATATATCTTATTTCACGGGAAGTGTTAAATGATAAGCTCTACGCTTGCAGTTTAAAATATAAGTTATATCCTTATACATAGTATGTATAATTATTTTATATGTGCTTGTTCCATTTTATGCAGTGAATACTGGGGTGATCCAAACTTGCCGGCGTTTAGTAGTAAAGAGACATACTTGTGAGAAGAATAGACATTTCCTATCTTTAACCACGTGGGTTGTTTCAAGTAACACTGGTCTGACAGTGCATGTGCCATCAGAGATAGATAGTAATACCAATCCCACTAACGGTTTTCTAAAGACTAAATGTTTATACTGGGCCTTTGAGCCAGACTTTATTTCTTCACAATAAACTCAAATATACATGCTGCCTGGCGGCGAGAATAATTACAAGAAATAACATTACCATTCTCCGACACTATTGAAAGAGTGGATAGTGAACCAAGACTATCTGTTGAGAGCAGTTGTCCACTGGTCATCTTTTCCAAATTAAGGGAATCCTCGTGTTTCTGAACTCTGTGTGCCCGTTTAAACTTGCTTAACAACGCTGATTCAAGTGACATAAACAGTAAATCTAAAATTTAACTGGTGAAGTAAACGCTCCCCGAAGAACCCTGTATTTGCAGAGCTGGGATTTGCTTTATCCAAAGAATCCAGATTCAGTGTAGAGAAGTGTCTTAAGGCTGCGCCAGACGGCGAACAGCGGTACAGATAGGTAAGCACGTGTGCCAGGGTACCCTGATGAAAGAACCGAGTGAAAGTGGACTGAGTGAGTTTTTTTTTATAACTATTGATTCACCCACTTTATAATCTCCTTACGGAAGATTGGCTGCTTGATTAAATTGTTCCTTTTGAAGGACAATATTAGACCCTAATCATATGTATTTATGACTCTTTGGGCCATCATCTGTCTCATACCGGGGCTGTGGGCTAAACCTAGAGTTAATATCATAACGGGGCTATCATCCTTGTAGCATTCTCTTGAGATTTTTATGACTATTTGTATATGTTTTGATGTAAATTATATGTGTTGTGAAGAAATTTTAAATGGTAATTAAAATTTCCCTTGGAATTAATCAGCGTGTTGGTCAGCTCGTTCTAGAAATATATATATTCATTGTTATAGATTTCCCACGTCTGTGTGTTTAACTGTCGTCACGAGTATGTGCGTGCCCGTGAGTAGATAGAAATATAGGTAAAATATATATATGTGTTTAGACTGTCTGACGCTGTAAAGCTGTCGTAGAAGATAGGTGAGAGAGAGAGAAAAAATTTTTTTCGCTTTCAGAGACAGCCTCTATATCACATTCTATCATCTCACTCGTGGAATCTATTTCTTTTACTAACTCTCACTGTGTCTATCAACTATTCTAATCTAGTCAGAAGGGACCAACCCAAGTCTTAATTCTCCTATCTAAAATCTACGACACTTTCTTTTAATATAATTAATCAACTTCCTTTACGCACGTGCTTCTTTCAAGATATTCTGCTTGCACTTTGTAAATGTCCACCGAATTCTTAACATTCTTATCTTATGACAACTACACCTTCGTGAGAATGTCTTGCTTCTTTTATAATTGTCAATAACAGGATTGATTCTATAATTGTCAATAACACACTGCCTTATGACAAGATTGATTCTATAATTGTCAATAACACACTTCCTTATGACAGGATTGATTCTATAATTGTCAATAACACACTTCCTTGTGACAGGATTGATTCTATAATTGTCAATAACACACTTCCTTATGACAGGATTAATTCTACAATTGTCAATAACTGACTTCCTTATGACAGGATTAATTCTATAATTGTCAATAACACATTTCCTTATGACATGATTGATTCTATAATTGTCAATAACACACTTCCTTGTGACAGGATTGATTCTATAATTGTCAATAACTGACTTCCTTATGACAGGATTGATTCTATAATTGTCAATAACACACTTCCTTATGACAGGATTGATTCTATAATTGTCAATAACACACTTCCTTATGACAGGATTGATTCAATAATTGTCAATAACACACTTCCTTATGACAGGATTGATTCTATAATTGTCAATACGTCACTTCCTTATGACAGTATTGATTCTATAAATGTCATTAACTCACTTCTTTATGACAGGATTGATTCTATAATTGTCAATAACTCACTTCCTTATGACATGATTGATTCTATAATATTCAAAAACTGACTTCCTTATGACAGGATTGATTCTATAATTGTCAAAAACTGACTTCCTTATGACAGGATTGATTCTATAATTGTCAAAAACTGACTTCCTCATGACAGGATTTATTCTATAATTGTCAATAACTGACTTCCTCATGACAGGATTGATTCTATAATTGTCAATAACTGACTTCCTTATGATAGGATTGAATCTATAATTGTCAATAATTGACTTCCTTATGACATGATTGATTCTACAATTGTCAATAACTGATTTCCTTATGACAGGATTGATTCTATAATTGTCAATAACTCACTTCCTTATGACAGGACTGATTCTATAGTTGTCAATAACTCACTGCCTTATGACAGGATTGATTCTATAATTGTCAATAACTCACTTCCTTATGACCGGATTTATTCTATAATTGTCAATAACTGACTACTTTATGACAGGATTGATTCTATAATTGTCAATAGCACACTTCCCTATGACAGGATTGATTCTATAATTGTCAATAACACACTTCCTTATGACAGGATTGATTCTATAATTGTCAATAACACACTTCCTTATGACAGGATTGATTCTATAATTGTCAATAACTGACTTCCTTATGACAGGGTTGATTCTATAATTGTCAATAACTGACTTCCTTATGACAGGATTGATTCTATAATTGTCAATAACTGACTTCCTTATGACAGGATTGATTCTATAATTGTCAATAACTGACTTCCTTATGACAGGGTTGATTCTTTAATTGTCAATAACTGACTTCCTTATGACAGGATTGATTCTATAAGTTGTTCGGAGTGGCTAAGAGGTATGGCGGCCACCTCTAATTCTAGAGTAGACGGGATATAATTTATGGAATTTTTTTTCAGAACCAGTGGTCTTGATGATGTCAAACTTCTCCCTGGTCCCCTGGGAAGTAAGATCGGATGCCTAGCCCTCTCGGATAAGGGCGAAAAAACAGGAGGTCCCATGTGCAAGTTGTGCACGTAAAAAATTCCACGGCAGTTGGAAATCATAAAGAATAGGCCGTTGTGACATAATTTATGCGCTCTCTTCTTCTCTCCGGTAGTATTGAACTACATTTGTTGTGCGTATTGAATTAGGTAAATTATTCTGTTGTTAGCACTCTCTTTTTCCCTACTGTCATAGTTCATGTTTCAAGCTTCGACGCATGACAGTGCCAAACAAGCGTATCGCCCATCCCTGAGAGATAGACTGAGTCCCTAAAACGTGATAATACCACATTGATTCCAGGTAAATGTGAGCACGAAGTGTTTGCTTAAAATTGCATAATTACTCGACAGGGAAAATGTAAGAAGTTGTAACGTAAAAAATTATCAAGAATTATCGGATACAGCAATTCCATATACGGAGGATGACTGTTTGCAATTTTCAAACGCATGAGTCATACAGAATACGGTATGTGGAAAAGTTTTCATAATATGAACTTTGTATGTATTGGCTGGCTTCTGAGGTGCCAATAAACAACCGCACTGATTGGGAGTTTGTCAGAAAACGCCAGGTGGAAGCATGGGCCGGGAACATACGATATAACGTAGGAAACGTTTGACATGCGGCACTGCATTCCGTAAATCAAAGCAGACAGCTCGGTCCTTGCCACAGAAAAAAATATAGAGACAGGATTCTGAATTTTTTGGAACGGAGAAACGTATTAGAGCATCTTTTATCCACTGGAAAAGAAAACTCGCCAATATTAATACGGAACGGGACTCCTACATAAACTACTCACAAGTCACAGAGGAATTCTAGAATAAGAAATAATATCTCGGACGTGTGTTCGAGGCATATGTGTTAAGTTGCCAAGACAATTAACCTGAGCAAGACGTCTAAGATTTGCCTAGTTACTAGGGTGAGTTGTACATATTTTTATACTTTGAATTTTACTGGTTTTACTAGCTAGGAGTGTTAAAGATTCATACGAGTCTGGCAACCTCAGCATGTGAAAAAGATACATTCATTGACCACCACAGCAAGCGCTGGTGACTGCTTCTTGCTAGTTCTCACCGAAGAACCAAAAACAGAGGTAATTCCAGACTCCAAGTGGAGAAAGGAAGTGGATGATGACGACATCATTTGTATATTATCATTTGTAATGAGTTGTATGTATGCTTAAAGTTGTTCTATCCGGCACAAGCCACTTGCCGCTGTTCAGTTGACATTTTTTCGTTACATTAACTAAAAGAATGTTGATTTTTCATCACACCTGAGTTATATGATATACACTCAGGGAGAGTACAAATTCTGATACAAAAATCGGTGACTGACAGCGGGGAAAGGCACCTGATCTAAATCAGGAAAACAAATGCTTAGTAGCGGAATGTGTTCTTTTATTCCTGCTAAAGTTGGTAGTACGGATTGAGAGACCATTTGAGGTTCTGCTCACGTTACCAGCTGTACTAGTCTGTGGTTCAAAGCTTGAGATCGACACGTCAAACCTACATGCCACGGGTGGTGAAGATCCCTGCCTTGACTAGAAGCGGTTACCTCCAGAATCCTTTGGAGATGTGCCCTTGCCACAGAGACGAAGTTACGGAATCAGCAGCAACAACATTTCAGCAGTTTGGAAGTGTGACAGAACGGGGCGGCCCCTATCGATCTTTGCTTCTCTCCGGCAGTATCGGTACATTTGTGGTACTGATTTTTATTATGTGCTCTCAAGTATAGTACTTATCTTTCTTTCTTTCGTCGTTATTTTTCTGCTAAGTAGCATATATTGGATTTTATCAAATCATTCGACACTCCTCTCTGTGATGTCACCGGTTTGTTACCCGGTCATTCTAGCTTGCGGTGAGCAACTGAGATAAGATAGTCGCCGGCGCGTTTAGATTGAACCGCTGAAAAGACGAGATTACTGTCTGTGTGACACATGTGGGCAGACAAGTGTGACATAATCGCTTCCGGGCCGACTTGTTATGACAACATTACTTTCTAATAAAGTAATAATTATTACAGCTTACACATGTTGTCATGTGACTTCCCCGATCTGTCTGTAAGTTAGTACACAAGGGCATCGGACATCATATTACCATATATGGGAGACGTGACCTTTGCAAAATTTGTCCATGTCGGAAATATTTTGAAAATACCACAGCCGGCCTGTTTGAATATGATTGAAGCGTTTACTTAACTCCATAACAAACGAAAGCGTGGGAAGATAGGAATATATTCTGACCATTTTGCAGTTTTATTTCACTGTGAATTTCAAGCTCGCCAAGACAACATCAGACCTCGCCAGATTGAAGACTAGATTCATAATTCCTTTTGTTAACAGGACCTATTATTGGAAAACCAAATAAGACTTACAAAGCACAGGAAATCTCTACATTTTAATAAGGAACACCGGGACTAGGAAACTGAAGAAAGACACGGAGTCAGGGGAATTGAAGTTAAAATTAACGACCCCAGTACACGTGAAAGAAGGCAGCTGCCAGTGCCCTTTTTTTAAAAGTCCTCTGAGCAAAAAACGTATGTGAGCCAAGGTTGGCTTAACTGTGGTACCAGAAAAAAAGGACCATTTCTGGGTTAAGAAGGGACGAGTGGTTACGCTTTAAGACGGAAGACCAGCTTTGAAGACTCTCCTAGACTTTCCTGGGAACGCAGTGTACAGAAAACCAACTTATCAGGAGGAGGAGGATCAGAATCGTCACTGACAGCTAAGTTAACCCATATGCTGCCACTTGAACCTCTTATCAAAAACCATCACCCGAGGTATGAAAACTTTATTGTGTAATGAACTAATATTCCTTTCTTTTAAACTGTTAAAATTAAAGTGATTATTAAATTTCGTTATTTGTAATTATACAAACTAACTTCGATTCAATCATTTTAAATGTACTACCCAGTTGTCTCAGTCGAAGTTACTAAACACACACTCTAAACAGAGCTATATTATAATAATAATTCCACCGATTAACTCAGGGGTGGGGGCTTAACGAGCTAGAATAAACCATTGCTTAAATCCTTCACAAAAGTTGTCGGCAGATTACAGAATTAACGTGCTCAGAAACAGCCAGCATTGTTTTCGCTTATCTGAATATCTTGTGAAGACTCCCATGTGATAGAAGCTTTACTACTCTTCTATCTACATTTCTGCCAAGAGTAATCTTGTGTAAAGATAGACTCCATTGAAGCCTATAATCGATACTCTTGAGTTTTGGCCACTGTTGGACCACTACTGCAAAGCAGAGGAGGCAATACCGTCACAGGAAGCTAAATTATAAGTTTAGCAGGCCAACCCAAAAGACTATATTTTCATCTCCCAAACCGAGATCTTTGATGAACCATAATTTCTCATAATTTTTCATAGTTATATACATTTATTTCAAAGTAACTGAACATTAAATTTGTATACGTTGATTTTGACAAATTCATAGTTGAATTAATCATTACAGAGAGAAAGGCATATGTATGATCCAGAACCTCTAGTATATATCCATTAATATATATACATATCTATATCGAGCTAATAATAGGACTTTCGCTGAATTAAATCAGCTGGTGGCTTGAACGAGCAAATCATTTATATCCATCTTCACAAAAGGCGGCGGGTCAGATACAAAGTTAACGTGCTAAGACTCATTCAGCATTGTTCTTGACTTCTGAGATATCTTGTGAACATTCCCTCGAGGTAGAAGCATCATTATCCTTCTATCTACAACTCTGCCAAGAGTAATCTTGTGCGAAGGTAGACACCTTTGAAGACCCTTATTAGATACTCTAGGGTTTGGCCACTGGTGGACCACTACTGCAGAGCAATGGGAGGCAATCTGTGACAGCCATAAGGCCGATACCTTGACAAAAAATTTAAAATTAGAAACCTACCCACCACAAAAATAGTTATAGAATGTGTGATTCCTGCATAAACACATCGGGATTATCGTCAGTGCTACGGAGTTCGTGCACTGTGCTGAGATCCTCCTTGTGTGATTTAAGGGAAGAGATCGGAGCGCTGATGGAATTGTCCGTGTGCAATGAAGATAGTCCTTTAAACCAAAGCAAACCACACCAAACCAAAAGTCTTGGTTCTATACAACAACCGAAGAACTCACTCTAGTGCTTCCACTAACAAAGATTTGTTGCATAAAATACTTCTCATTGTACTCGTATGTTACGCCGCGTTTGCTTGGACTTTTCCACTCTTCAAATCTGAGATATATCTTCTGTCTGATGTTATTAACGGCCCTCCGTATTTTGAATCTACTGGCTTGTTACAAGACCGATCCATTTACTTTGATGGTGCATTCTGGACAGGCCTTTAATTTCGTCTAGATGATCATTACTTCTGTCTTTCTAATTTTTTTTTAAATTTTTTTTTAAATAAAATTTTGCCTCGTATTGGCGGAGACACGTCCCGTTCAACCTAGTCGGTTATGTTGGGACGCATGTCCAAACATAAAAATACATTTAGGTCTGATAACTTAGTTTACCTTTTTCTGTCTTTCTACTATTTATGCTAATGCCTTCGTTTTTTAAACTATCTGTCACTGTTGTATCAGTCATGTCATGTAATGCTTGCTACCACCCAATTTATAACACACGCACACACATAAAGAAAAAAAACGAACAATAAAACACAGTACAAAGCAAAATATGACACACCCATTTTTCAATCCTGCCAACAACCAATGACACAAGTTAATTCATCTACACATTACTCTCTTGTCTTACCGCCTCAGCCTTTTGCTGGTTACTTTGTCACTGAAGGGGAGACATTTTAAAAGATATAACAAAGGCACACAAGCCCATATAATTATGTCCCTCATTACCCCTTCACGAGCGCAGCAGGTTATGACAGCCAGAATGTAGGGTGTGACCTCAGAATCTGTGTGCAAGTATATGTGCACCCTGACCTTTACAACTAGTTTCGGTGTGTTGTTTATGCATCGTATCTCTGTTTACTCGGCGGCTAAACCGGAGCTTGACGTGAAGATACACAAACTTTTTTTTTTGCAGCAGCAGCAGCAAACAGATGTAGACTCAGTCAAATTTTCACAGTAAATGTGTGAAGTTTACATCAGATACTCACAATAAACAGATGCAGAATATCTCAAATATTCACAATAAACAGATGTAGAATACCACAAATATTCACAATAAACAGATGTAGAATACATCAAATATTCACAATAAACAGATGTAGACTGCATCAAATATTCACAACAAACAGATGTAGAATACATCAAATATTCAAAATAAACAGATATAGAATACCTCAAATATACACAACAAACAGATGTAGAATACCTCAAATACTCACAACAAACAGATGTAGAATACCTCAAATATTCACAACAAACAGACGTAGAATACATCAAATATTCACAATAAACAGATGTAGAATACATCAAATATTCACAACAAACAGATGTAGAATACATCAAATATTCACAACAAACAGATATAGAATACATCAAATATTCACAATAAACGGATGTAGAATACATCAAATATTCACAACAAACAGATGTAGAATACATCAAATATTCACAACAAACAGATGTAGAATACATCAAATATTCACAACAAACAGATGTACAGTCGTGGCCAAAAGTTTAAGACCACCTAGTAAAAAATGGATATTTCCATACTACTTCAGATTGTTGCATCATCCGCTATTTTAGGGCACACTAAAAGCAATCATTGCAGTCTATTGCATCATCCTAACAATATAAAATGTGAAAACACAGACTGTTGCTGTATTTAGTGTCTTTTTGTTGTTTCAAGGGTATTATCTCTGGATTTTATGTTCGCAAGAAAATGGGCAAAAAACCGACACTTTCTGCCATTCAAAGAGCTCAAATAGTGACATTACGTGTAGAAGGGTGTGTAGCCGCGTATACCGTGGTTTTCTTCAGAAATAGACTATACCAGTAACAGAAAGAGGCACAGATTAACATAAAATAAATTCTTATGAGAAACAGAAGATATTTTAAAAATCTTGACACAGATCTTTAACTAGGCCGGCTTCGCTTCGATAACGCGAAACATTAGTCATGTGATCCCCAACCAATCGTAAGGCTCACTACTGTTCTGCCGGCAAGAACAGACGCCATCTCAGTTAGAAAAGGAAACTGAATCCATGCAGACGTGTGTTGTCTAGCGCTGTGAATATTTAGTTGAAGAGATCAACTTTAAACTCTTGCATCCATTGTGCATTCTAGGATGTTGTGTGATATTTATGTTTTCTGAACATTGTAAGTACCGTATTGCTAAATACTGAATGCAATAACTGATAGAGCTTACAGTCATAACTGAAGCAGAGCTACGCTCGAAGATTTGGTAAAAATGAAAACCCAAGCATATATCTGAATCTTTTACCAAGGAAGAAGGTCCTTAAGCTGAGAGAACGTTAAACTTAAGGAATACTAAGGAGTGAGAGAAAGTTTGGCTCTTTATCAAGAATGAAGAGATGAGATAATGTCGTTGAATCTAGAACACATTAACCAAATGAAGGAACACTAGAAGGATAGAGGAGCCACGCCATGTTTTTGCAAGTTAACAAGTCGAAAAGAATGAAAAGATGCAAAAAGGAATATTGCATCCTGCTGAAAGAAATTGCCATTATCCAAGACCTTGTTGCATTTGCATCTACAGTAGAACTCCATTTATCCGAACCCCAATTATCCGAACATCCAATTATCCGAACACTTTTTCCAGAAAAAAAAAAATCAGATGCCACAGTCACGTTAGACTAAAATTCTGAATCTTTTGATGCGGCAAACTTCAAATGTGTGCGAACAATTTGTAGAGAATGGGATGGCTAATGGTCGGTCGCTTACGTACAGGAAGTCAGTTAGATCATAAAGTCAGTTAATATCTGGTTTAAAAATACAGTGTACGTGTGCGTTCTAGGTAGAACACTGGCTAAACAGACAGTTCAACTTAAAATAATTGTGTCTGCTACTACAGCAGAATAATTTTGGCGTACAAGTATTTCTCTGTGCGATATGGCATCTTCCAGTAGGCCTAAAGCATATAAAAGGAACCGCAATGTTTTGTCAATTGAAACGAAAACAGAATTTATCAAGAGACTAGGACAAGGTGAAACTGTGTCTTCACTTGCGAGGATTTTCAATGTTGGGAAAGCTACCGTCTCTGACATTAAAAGTAACAAGGATAAAATTATGAGTTTTGCATCGAAATTTGATAGTGAAAATGGGTCGAAGAAACGTAAAACCATGAGAAATGCGAAAGATGTGAAATTGGAAGAGGCTTTGTATATATGGTTTGTGCAAAGAAGAAGCAAAGGGGAACCTATCTCTGGTTCTCTGTTGTGTGAAAAGGCACTTCAGTTCAACAATCAACTTGACGGTCCTCCTGACTTTAAGGCTAGCCAGGAATGGTTAAGAAACTTTAAATCTCGTCATGGCATACGAGAATTGGAGATTCAAGGGGAATCTTTATCTAGCGATGCAACTGCCGCTAAAAATTTTATAGAAACATTCTTGGCTTTTTTGGAAGAAGAAGGTTATTCACTCGAGGATGTGTATAATGCCGATGAGACTGGCTTATACTGGAAATCATTGCCTCAAAAATCACTTGCATCTCAGCGCGAAGCAGCTGCCCCTGGGTTTAAAAAGTGCAAAAGAGAGAGTAACAATTTTGGTAGCCGCGAATGCCAGTGGAAGTCATCGTTTACCGGTGCTAATGATCGGCAAAGCCAAAAAACCACGTTGTTTAAAGAATGTGACATGTCTCCCATTGTGTTACAAAGCACAGAAGAGTGCTTGGATGAATAGTGAAATATTTCTTGATTGGTATACAAATCAGTTCATCCCAAATGTGAAGAGGTTGGGAGAACAAGAAAAGAAAACTGGAAAAGTAATTCTTCTACTGGACAATGCACCATCTCATCCAGAGACGGATACATTGAATGCAGTTGATGCAAATTTTAAAGTAATTTTTCTGCCTCCCAATGTAACAGCACTGATTCAACCAATGGATCAGGGTGTTATAGCAAAGCTTAAAAAGATGTACAAGAAGGAAGTCCTGCGTCGTTTATTGTTGGCTGAAGATGAAGAAAGTGTGGTGGCGTTTTCCAAAAAGCTTAATCTCAAAGACTGCTGCTATATGTTAGCTGATGCTTGGACCACCCTGTCACAAGATAATCTCAACAAGGCTTGGAGTAGATTGCTTGGGAAAAAAGGAGGAAATGAAACTACTGCAGTGGACACAAATGATGATTGTATAAATGAAGTTGTGGAACTGTTTCAAGCAATGCCCGGATTTTCGGACTGTAACAAAGATGATGCACACATGTGGCTAGAAGATGATAATGATTCTGGTTTTCAGTTTTTGAATGACGAAGAAATTTTGTCTTTTGTGCAAGAAGAAAACCAAATACATGTAGTGACCGATGATGAAGACACCTCAGAAGTACATGATGTACTTGTAGATTATGAAGAAAAACCAAAACGTCGACCAAGTCCTGAAGAGGCCTTTATAGCACTAGAAACTGCGATGGCTTGGTACGAGCAAGAAGATGACAGCTGTCCTACACAGCTTCTGCTGTTGAAGAGAATTCGGGACTTAGCAGCCAAAAGGAGACTATCCAGTTTGGTGCAAAAGAGGATTCCTCATTATTTTAAATAGTGGGCTACATCTGTGCAAGTACATATATACGTAAGTTGCGCCTGGTTTTGAATCGTTTGTAATGTTATTTTGAAAACATTTCTCTTTCTTAACAAAAATAATTAATACAAGAAGTACATGCACTGCAGTGTAATAAAAGATTTTGGTGATACAGTGATCTAATACAGTGTGGGTATTATTATTACAGTACAAGTAAATATGTTTTATAGTGTATTTTCCTTGTGATGGTTAATTATTTTTAGAAATATGTGTACATGTACTCGATACATTATGTAATCCAATTATCCGAACATTTGATTATCCGAACGATGCTCGGTCCCATGGGGTTCGGATAAATGGAGTTCTACTGTATCTTATTTGGTGCCCGTGCCAGTCCTCTTATAAAGAGCAAAGGTGCAAATAAGCAATTGAAGGAATATTAAACCACTAAAGGCCATCGCCAGGAAAATGTACAACGATCTTTTACCCGTAAGAAAAATGGACAGGTCTACCGACGATTTCTACATCACGGAGTACAAAGTAACATATGCGGACGCAAAAAGTTACACTGTTCCTTATCAGAGACAACGGAAATATTGTCAGAGGCGTATCTCTCCATTCCTCTCCCTACAGTCATACCCAAACTGCGCCAATCGTTACCCCCACGTTTCTGACATGTCGGAGAAAATATTGTTGAAAAGAGGTTATCCACAACAATACACCCCAAGGATGCGTCCCTCTGTTGAAAATAAAAATTGTTTCTGCCCAGGCGGATATCAACGTCCTTATGGTACAACGAAATCTACAGTAACAAACGCGGATGCGAAACTTTACACTATGAACACTGTGAGAAATCTGCCACAATACCCACGTGACCCATGGCAGAGCCAAAGGTATCCGACCCAGATCATGTACGGTTCAAATCCCAGTAACAACCACTTCTGTACACCATCGAGAAAACCACCACACTATCGCTACAAAGACACAGAGAGCAAACTGCGTAAACAATCATCGTTCCCGTTTTATGAATCGACATCCAGGCATACGACACCAGTCAAGAAACACTGGGACACATTGAACAGAAGAACAAGTCGAATGGCAGTACGAAATTTTATCAATGCAGTTAAAGCCAGAAAAATTTGGGAGTTCAATAGTGTAGTACTAGAAAACGGACGAGGGTGTCGCATAACGACAGCAGATGGAAATTGGACACATATAAGTCACACAAATCAAGCAAAGAAAGACCGCATATGCCATGAGATAAACTTTATTCGTATGAGTAACACACATCGCACCCACAGTTATAACAGCCAACCCAAACAGAAAGAAACACAAAAGGTTTACAACCATTCGCCCTAGCATATATAGACGATATACTGATACATACCGCAGGCACGATAGAAGACCACCTTCGCAAGGTAGAAATAGTCCTCGATAGACTCAGGCATCACCAAATAAAGTTAAAACTGTCGAAGTGTGAGTTTCTAAAGACAGAAACAAAATATTTAGGCTTCGTCATCAATAGAGATGGTATCAGACCAGACGAAGACAAAGTTAAGGCCATAAGAGAGATGCCTAGCCCCAAGACAGTCAAGCAAACACGCTCCTTTATCGGTTCCGTGAGATACTATAGGCGCCATATCATACATTTCTCACAAGCAGCTGAGCCATTAATAGCCCTTACCCGCAAGTATGCACGATTTAGATGGACAGAGGAATGTCAGAAATCGTTTGAATATCTAAAAAATGCCCTAACCACCATTCCGCTTCTTGGACATCCAGACATTTCTCAGCCCATGATACTATACACCGATGCCTCGGATAACGCAATTGGTGCGTGTTTGGTACAACCAGTACTAGAAGATGAAACACCCATCCTACCAAACATTCCCAATGAGAAACCCATTGCATTCCTATCCCACGCATTGTCAAAGTCACAAAAACGGTGGACCACCACTGAGAAAGAAGCATATGCCATTCACTATGCAGTATAGAAATTAGACTTTTATGTCAGGGGAACTAAACTCATTATAAGAACTGATCATCAACCTTTGGTTAACTGGCTCACCAAAACACAAGAACAGCCTTAGAAGTTACAGACATGGTCTATGAATTTGCAGTCCTATGACACCACCATCGAATACATCCCCGGTACGTAAAACACCTGTGCAGACCTCTTATCCAGGATTAAATATGATGATGAAACTGAAGTGAAAACAAATAGAGTCAAAAATGATGGCACATCCTCAGAGATTGACGATAATGCTAAAGAAATTAATGAAATTACTTCATCAGGTCGAAGAAGTACTTCAGATTCCGCCACTCAAGTAGAAGAAGAAGTCAAGATATGTTTGACATGAGAGTAGAACAAGCAAAAGATGCAGAAATTGTCAAGCTGCTCACACACATAAAGGAAAACCCAACAAAAACTAAAGATTTTACAGTACACCCAACGGATGGAGCTCTATACTATATTGATCATAAACAAGAAGGGACACTAAGAAAAGTCATTCCAGCACATCTAGTCCCAAAAGTATTGCTACAGTTTCACGATAACAACGGGCACATGGGAAGAGACAAAACAATTGATGTCATAAAGAAAAGGTATTATTGGCAAACCTTGTACAAAGACATTACAGAGTACGTGGCCACCTGCAAAACATGTAAATTGCGGAACATGAAGCCACATTTAATTCCCCTTCAAGAAATGCAACCTTCCCATTATCCCATACAAACAGTAAGCATCGACATATCAGGTCCTTACCCACTCACCCAATCAGGCAACAAATACCTCCTGCACATAGTTGACCAATACTCTGTTTGGCCAGAAAGTTACCCACTCAGTGATGCCACATCGCAGTCCATCACGCAAATTTTTTTACAAGAATTCATTCCCAGGCATGGCTGTCCAAAACGAATCATTTCGGACAACGGTAAACAGTTTATCGGTAACCCATTTAAAGCCACCTTACACCAGCTGAATATCGAACATACCACAACCAGCTATTATTGCCCAAATGCAAATGGCAGAAATGAACGCATGCACGCCACCCTACATGATATTATTAGCAAATATATCAAGGGGAACCACCAATACTGGGACCTATACATTAACCAAGCTCTTGAAGCCATCCGAGTAAACGTGAACGATACCACAGGAATGTCACCATTTTTTCATGCTATACGGAAGAGAACCAAACTTTCCGTTAGACAACCTACTTCGCCCACAACGAAAATACATGGGAGAAGACCCCATCGAAATAATCCTTCAAGAAAAGTATAAAGCTCACCAGATTGCACAACGAAATACGCAGAAGGCATTTCACAAGAAACAGAAACAACATGATAAATCAGCCAAGCTACCAACGTACAAAATAGGAGACAGAGTATACTACAAGAAACATGTACGCAGTTCAAAATTCGATGACCGATGGTTGGATGGCTACAAAATCATGAAACAAACTACGCCTGTAAACTTCATTATCTGGAATGAAGAGAAACAACACCAAACAAAAGTTCACGTAAAACAACTCAAAATTGATAATCACCGGCCCATTCCGCCTCTGACGACAAATACAAGACCAGTCAGAAAGGCCACCCTAAATTATAATCCATCCAGTACAGATTCGTCTGACATATCAGAGTCAGAGACGACAGACTCTGAATTTTACCAAGACGACCACATACCCAGACCACCTACAGATGAAATACAACGAGCAAGACAACAAAGGAATTCGTCAGAAAGCGAATAGGACATCCCACCACTTGAATTACGTAATAGACTACAAGACAGAGACCTGCGCATTAGAAATGAAGAAATCATGCCACAGACGTCACACGATGACAACAACAAAGCAACTTATATTCACACTCAAACTTACTCCCGCAGTGATAAATCGTCAGCTGATACCTATCACACCCCCAGTTCAGGCAGCTCCAGTTGGAACACTAGTGACAACCAAACCCTGCTATACCACAAGAACAAGATTGGTCGTTCAGAACAATCAGATCCTGAAGAAACTATACCCAAGCAGATTGTTGAACCATATACCAGCAATCTTTATGGGGACGAAACGGAACAAGACATGAGAGAAGACAGTGTCGGCCCCGGCACAGCTTTGTCAGACCCCTACGAACAAAATGACAGAGAAATGGTGGAAATATACGAACAAGAAACAGACATTGATTTACCAGACACAGCCAGTTCTATTGAAATCAGTGATGCGGATAGCACATTATTTATACCAGTCAGCTCCAGTGTCAAACGCGCCTATAAAACAGAATCGGATGACTCACTCCCTATCAACAAGATTCCTCGTATACAGCACAACTATATCAGACGAAAGATTTTGAAGAAACGTAGGAATGTTCCAAAACCAAGCCGAGAAGTATTAGCCTCAGCTCAACTTGTCAAAAACAACAGTGCGCAAATTACTGCGCCCACTGTAAACGGTGTCAACATAATACAGAACCAGGTCAGACGAAAAATCAAGGCGAAACATATACCTGCCTCAAAACTAACAGATGTTCCAGCCATGCAAACCCCAACCACAGTGAAACCATCACCGCAATCAAAAGATGTTAAGCCATCACCGCATTCGTCAATGTCCTCAGTGCCCCAACAATCAGCAAATGCAGTGTCGCCTACCACACCCATCACCACTGCTACCCAATATGATGCTCGCCTATCCAGTGGAGACATTGCAAAGTTGGAAATGGTTGAAAAACTAAAGGACCTACTACTAAAACTTTGCTGAAACACGCCCAGGTGTTTTATGTGTTCGCCACTCCGAACACGGTCAACGCAAATGTGCACTTACTTTTTAACAATGCACTAACGTTTTTTAAATGTACTCTATTTTCAGACTATCTTCAGATTAACAGTTATAGATGACTTAATGCCAGAAAGTTGTTCCCCAGACATAAGCTTCTGACGACCAGCGAACACTCAAGAACAGCCCACAGAGGATTCTAGTTAAACATTTTATGGTTTTGTGAAATAAAGATGACACAAAAGATACAATGTTCCTTGTTTACAGACACCCTCATTTAGTCAGACAGTTTTTGATATTTAGAAATATTACCTTACCTATAACACATGTGTCCCACTGATTCTGCTGTAACATTGATCTATACTTTTGTAACTGATCATAATCCACGATTCATTCACTAGACTTCTTGTCCTTACAGTTCCAGACCCCGGTGATTCATTTTCCGTGCATCTTAGTGCATCTTCATGCAGGCAACCCTTGCACGAGTAATCTTCTTCTTACCTGATACTAATATCTTTGTTATCTTACCTCATCTAACATATATTCACTTAGATCCATCACACTGACACCACTATGACATCTGTAATTATTATTGCATACTATCTTATTTTCTCCACAGGTGTATTTATTTTGGCATGTATATGAAATTCGTTTGAAATTATGCACAAGAAATTGTATATCCAACTTTTAATTCACTATTGTAGGATTTTCCTCACTCCACTATCACATATCCTTAACTTACTATTTCTCTTTCCACTATTTTGAGATGACATGAGTTTTTCTATCCAAATCATCTTCCATCATTTCGAATTACAATAATGTTGTAATCAGGAGATCTTAAATTTCTACCTATCTATCAAGAACTTACAGTATCATCTCCTTATCCCTTATTGACAGCAGTCATCACTATGTTAATTCTTTTCTGACCTTATCTATTGCTTGCAGCCCTATTGTTAGAATTGGTAGTATCTCTAGTGTTTCGTAGACTGAGTATTATCATTCTCTTGAAATTGTGATACATTGTCAGAAAAGAATTGAAATTTTGATATATTGAAAGTAGAGAAGAAAAAAAAATGCAATCCAGAAAAGAAATCAAACAGAAAAAAATGAAAAGAGACAAGACATAAAAGAAAAATGAAAAGAAGAGAACACATTTGGAATGTTTTTATAAAATGTGTTATCTGGTTATATGCCACCCTCACACATTTTGATGATATGATGATAAACCAATATTGTAAAACATTGACTGCCCTGATGTTAGCAGCCGACATAAAAGAAAAGAAAAAAGAGAAAATAAATCACCACATCAGAGTGAGAAATTAGTTTTTACTCCCACTGCCCATTACCAGTCATACCCCACCAGCAGGATCTCTGATACTCCAGCAGCATTTTGTTGATACTGCCTATGACAAGTACCCACATGACATTTGCGCATGCTGATTTTTGCAAATGAAAAAAAAAATCCTTTGAGAGCATTTGTATATGCTGACCCCACATTGAACAAATTGCAACTATTTGTTGATGATGCCTTTGCCCCATGTTAAAGAAATGACATTTGCACATGCTGATTTTAGCAAATGAAATACCCTTCTATAGCATTTGTATATGCTGATCCCACATTGAATACCCCATTACCGGATGATACCACTGATGTCCTATTTAAGAATGAAGCAACTGTTTAGCAATGATGAAGATGCCATTTTATATTATGGTGAAATTTTATGTTGACACAACTAATGTTTTGCTGTGCGGTTTATGCACTTATGCTCACATTAGAATGAGACAATGAATAATTTGAGGCTGTTATGAAATAACAGAGAAAATAATTGAAATTTTTTGGGTTCTATGAACATAGAACAAATCGGAGGAATATGATCGCCACATATGAGAACCATAAATGCATGGATCATTATTGGACAAGAGACACAAATGAATTGTGAAAATCCTATGGAACCAAAAGTGTTAAGGACACAATAGAGATTAAATAAAAAAAAAAAAGATTGAATGCTGATGCACCCAGAACATAATGGAACTATATGATATTTGGATCACCCATGGACAAAGGATATACAAATGGACTATGCATATCCCATAGAACCGCAGATGTTAAAGATAATAATAATAATGGAATAAAATGTTAATATCTCCATATTTTGGGAGAGAATAATTTCTTGATATTTTTCCCACTTGCCTTATATTGTGAACCTGATTATAAAAAGATGAATGCACATGAATATTGCTTGCTACTGGTTATATTAAAATGCTTATGGTATTTTAAATTAAATCATACAACAAATCAGAGGATTGAAATATGATGGAGACATTGTGACAATACTGAGCTTGGATCACCCTTATGATATATGGACCAAGAACAATGTAAACCCCATGAATTGACGTGTCATAGATCCATATACAATGGATGGATATAATATTATAAAAGATTACCTAAGATCGGACATCCATATTGCTGAATCACGGATTACCATTGGAATAAATGTACCCTCATCCCCCATAATAATAATTAACTTAAATTATTATAAATTTAAGAAATATAGATTGATCATCTGGCTGTAGCAGCAGATGTTATAAACACCATAGAGTTCTGAATAACCCTCGACCTGCGAAGGCAGAACTGGTGTTGAACATGAAAATATTATGTAAAATATGTTTTATTTATACTGTTACAGAATTGAGACATTCGAATTTATGGTTATAATAATGATTGTATGATGTGTTCTTGAAAAAAATATTGACAGCTCATAAGGTTCACTAAGGATATATTTCTGGTTATAACAAGAGAACTAGACAGGATCCACATAGCATGGAATTGTGGAAAGACATAAAATGATACATTGAGGAAAAAGAAAAAAAAAGGAGAACAAAAGAAGAAAAATGTTACATGGAACCAGAAATCAGTAAGGATACATAGTAGCCAGAGTGCCAGGAACCTTGTCTTGAGAAAAGAAGAAAAATGGAATATAACAAATTTATTTCAATGACATGTAAACATATTCTGTTAATGATTGATTGAATAAGATGAGGTATGAACATTACAACAAAGTTAGTGCAAAGTTGATTTTAGCAAAAGACTAGTAATAATAAATAATAATTTTAAGCTATGGCTCACATATGAGAATAACGTGTTGACAGAAAACAGGAAAGAAAAAGAAAGATTGTCGCTGAATCATAAATGGACAGGATCATTACCAGACCTATTACCTGGGTGGATATTGGATACAAACATCACATATTTTGAGAAAATTTAATAGAGAACATTCTCTACAGTGATGGACTTGGAACGAATTCATATACTTATATCAAATATAGGAAACATTCAGACAGAAATAAATAAGAACAAGCTATGAGGTTTTAATACTTTTATTGTGAACAATGTGATTGCATGTAAACATGTAAATGGTTACATTATAATTTAGAAGTCTTCACGCATATGACCACCAATTTTTTTTATATAACAATGACCAACCAGATCATTTATTAGAAAAGAAAACATGATGGTTAACCAAAGAAGGATAAACTGTTTTATGGAGAAAAGATCAACATGACAATAAGGAAGTAACAGAAAGAGGCACAGATTAACATAAAATAAATTCTTATGAGAAACAGAAGATATTTTAAAAATCTTGACACAGATCTTTAACTAGGCCGGCTTCGCTTCGATAACGCGAAACATTAGTCATGTGATCCCCAACCAATCTTAAGGCTCACTACTGTTCTGCCGGCAAGAACAGACGCCATCTCAGTTAGAAAAGGAAACTGAATCCATGCAGACGTGTGTTGTCTAGCGCTGTGAATATTTAGTTGAAGAGATCAACTTTCAACTCTTGCATCCATTGTGCATTCTAGGATGTTGTGTGATATTTATGTTTTCTGAACATTGTAAGTATTGCTAAATACTGAATGCAATAACTGTTAGAGCTTACAGTCATAACTGAAGCAGAGCTACGCTCGAAGATTTGGTAAAAATGAAAACCCAAGCATATATCTGAATCTTTTACCAAGGAAGAAGGTCCTTAAGCTGAGAGAACGTTAAACTTAAGGAATACTAAGGAGTGAGAGAAAGTTTGGCTCTTTATCAAGAATGAAGAGATGAGATAATGTCGTTGAATCTAGAACACATTAACCAAATGAAGGAACACTAGAAGGATAGAGGAGCCACGCCATGTTTTTGCAATTTAACAAGTCGAAAAGAATGAAAAGATGCAAAAAGGAATATTGCTTCCTAAAAATAAAATATTGACTTTTTATACTTGTTTATTAATGTCAACATGCCATTATGCAAGAACCTGTTACCATTTGATTTAAACCAGTTCCTGTTGAGGGTTGAATAAACATTTGTTTCATTGAACACTAAGGCTGTTGAAGAATTATATGCCTGCAGTTGGCCATCATACAAATTAATTAATGTATCAAATAAGAGCTAATCGCTACAAGTGCAACATAAGCAAAACCCTTCTGCTCTAACTTAAAACATCATAGAGGATTATCCCCGAACCTGGTAAATCCCCGTAAGACTGAGAGAGAGCAATTTCCAACTCTAGCAGACCAGCTAGTATCTAAACCTAACACTCTCTGCAAACAAACAGCAACCTCCAACTACCCTACCCGGCCACAGGTGCACAGAACGTGATATTTCTGTTCGAATTGGCTGTAGCAAGACGGCGGTTCATAATGCGATCACCAGGTATGAAAATTGGACGGGCCCTTTACCCTTCCTACACGTAATGTCACTATTTGAGCTCTTTGAATGGCAGAAAGTGTCGGTTTTTTGCCCATTTTCTTGCGAACATAAAATCCAGAGATAATGCCCTTGAAACAACCAAAAGACACTAAATACAGCAACAGTCTGTGTTTTCACATTTTATATTGTTAGGATGATGCAATAGACTGCAATGATTGCTTTTAGTGTGCCCTAAAATAGCGGATGATGCAACAATCTGTAGTAGTATGGAAATATCCATTTTTTACTAGGTGGTCTTAAACTTTTGGCCACGACTGTAGAATACATCAAATGTTCACAACAAACAGATGTAGAATACATCAAATATTCACAACAAACAGATGTAGAATACATGAAATATTCACAATAATAAGATGTAGAATACATCAAATATTTACAACAAACAGATATAGAAGATATTAAAAAACAATGTTGTTTATTTGTATGTTAAATGATACGAGCCGTTAATGAAGGTCGCTGTCGTCATGCTGGTAAAATCCAGTCAATTTCTTCTTATACCAAAAAACGCAGATAATAACTTCACTTGGCAGATTTGTTGTACAAATTTCAGGCACAAAGGCACTGAATCCCTGAATATTCAAGCATATCCTGGAAAACAGAAAGAGACATCAGAACATAGAAGTCGACATCAGAACGCAGAAGGCGATCCCAAAATCGCAGGAGATCTTAGAACACAGAAGGAGATATCTAAACATAGAAGGAGATTCATGAACACAGAATAAGATCTCAGAACAAAGTATGTATCACAAAATGACCGTGCTATCATTTTATTGCGCTCTACCAGTCTTATTTTCCCATATTGTGCCTTCTTTTAATTTCTTCCCAAACCCGTATTTTCTCTCATATTTAAAGACATGATTCAGATTTCAAGTTGTTATTTCACATGATATATCCTGGGTAGAGATAACAAACAAACCCAGCTGGCAGCAGGTAGATAAATCGGCCTTACCGATGCTTTAACAAAAGAACTCAGGCGCGTATCTCGCTCACACCATTCTGGGCGCCCACACTGTTTGTATTGACAATCGGAAAATAAACACGAATTTTCCAGCAAGAAAGTTACATAACCTATCGGGGGTTGGAAACTCGTGTTTGTCAATATTCATAATAACAAATTAAATTGAAGGTGTGTTATGACGTACAGACATGAGTCATCTAAAAGCGGACGTGTCAATACCTTATTTGAGAGGAGTTTGAAATTACCTGTGTCACGCGACATTTCATGACAGAAGGTGGAGGAGGTATATAATATAGTCAAACGGTGAAATTAGCCTGGTCTAGCCAGGATATATTAAAATAGACGACGTTTGATTGGCGACTTTCACCTCTTAGAAGCTTACACAGTGTGAGCGAAAAGATCCATATATTATAGCACAATTTCACACTCCAGCACTGTGTTCCATTGAGTCAAGACGACATCTTCAGAAAAGCCAGGACCGAAGAAATATAAGATTTCGTTAACGAGGATTGGACCAAGTACTGAGGATCTACTGAAATTAATCAGGAAGAAAATCGTCATTATAAAATGGAAATTACAAATTCCTCGAAACCTATAACAGGATAATAGTGGGATTATCATTAAAGTAATGCTCCACTACCTGTAAGACGGCCCCACAACCTATGGCCCGACAATATTCGGAAGTCTTCCTGTGCCAGACGTCTGTAATATAACCAGATACGGGGTGCTTTGTAAAATATACAATTTTATCATTTTATATTTTACATTTGATATGTTTAACTCGCTCGGTGTTATACAAATTCATACGAGGCTGGCAACCTTAGCATATGAAAATGATAGTCATAAACCACCACAGTAAGCGCTGGTGACTGCTTCATGCCAGTTCTCACAGGGAACCAAAAGCAGAGGTAGCCCCAGGCTCCAAGTGGTGCAGGGAGTGGATTGTGGTGACATCAGGATGTACATATTTATTATATTAACATTTTAACAAGTTTATATGTATATTTAAACATGTGTCAGCCAGGTAAAAGTACTTTTCCGCTGTCCGGACACATTTTTCACCGTCAGATTACCTGAATTAACGATGATTTTCATCTCAACCACTAGGTTTATCATTGGTGCTCAGGGAGGGTAAAATTACTGAGAAAAAAGGGAAGGGTCGGTGGAACTCAAGCCTGACTAAGTGTCGGAAACCCAATACTTAGCAGAGACCTTTGATTTCTTATAAAGTGTGTGGTACACGTTGGTGATACCAGTTCGTGGTACAAGTTGGAGATACAAGTGTGTGATACCAGCTTGATACTAGTCTGTGGATCAAGAGCGTGTGGTCTATGCTGGATGCCTGCCTTTGACGGGTTGTGAAGATCCTTGCCTTGACGTTATGAGAGGTTACCCCTTCAACTACGCCTGGGATGTGCCTCAGTACAGAAACCGACCATTGACGGAGCAAACAAGTCCAACATCTGGCCAGAGAAGTGATTTTAATATGGCAAAAATAAAACAACTCACCGCCACAATAGACCACCACCTGAGCCCATTTTCTGTGAAGACAAACTCCACATTTGGTTAAAACACCAATTTCACCTATATATTTACTCATGTTAAACAATAATTGATTATTTAATGTGTTATATGTATTTACAAATTAATAGTTTATTTAATTATTACAGAGAGAAGAGCACACGTATGAATCCGTTATCTTAAATATAATACAACAGAGCTACTTAAGGAATATTTTACTGAATAATTCAGTTGGGTGTTCGAACGAGCTAATGTATCTTTCTTTACATAGAAGGGGCGGGCAGATGCAAAGTTCACGAAAGACTTGAAAAATTCAGCGTCCTGTTTGATTTCGGAAATACCCTATGAAGACTCCTTAAAACAGAAGCACCATTCTTCTATTTACAACTCTGCCAGAAGTAATCTTGAGCGAAGGTAGATATCTAAAGACCCTCAGTTTATGCTCTAAATTTTGGCCCTTGTTGGACCATAACTGTAGAGCACGGGAGACAAACCGTGACAGTATGATCATCAAAATCCATAATTCTCGCCGTTTGTACGTCGGTCACATCTAAGGGATGCAACTGTGGTTGATAGTTAGACATTAATTGTATTGTTTCCCTTATTTGTACTCTCCCGAAAATAGTACCACTCAACGAAGAAAAGTCGGCGTAGAACCCAGTTTCATTTCGGAAACGAATTTAACTTATCATTTTGTTAAAAATAACCTTAAAATGTAAGTTTTTGATTGTTGATTCAATGCCACCTGTCATAATATACATGACGTGTATACATGTGTGTGGGTAGAGAATGGTGTAACCTGTTTAGAGTGTATTATTATTGAAGTATGCAAGGTTGGAATGTTATATTTAAAGTTCACTGTTACAAGCACGTAGCATGGTTGAAGAGTACTCAGGGCGTTCATGTGTGAATCGAGGTTTATGGGCACATGAGAAAAGCGTGCGGAGTGAATGTAGTTAGCATACTTGACAGAGAAGTATACTGAGAAGTTAAAGGGAGTCTGTGGCCATCCGTCGTGGGAGACGGTCGGTGTTTTGTAAAGTATGTGAATAGTGTATGTGATTTTGATTATGAAATATTGGATGTGACGCGATGATGTTCCGCGTAATGTGTATTTACAAGGCCTTTATATATTGTTATTTACCAGCGCGTTGTGTTCTGTCCCGCGCTTGGAAGTGGATGGATTAAGATGCGCGTCGTTTTCCCGTGCCAGAAGGAGATATATGGTAAGACCATTATATGTTATTGTTTGAAGGCGCGTTGTTTGCTTTCCCGCGCCAAGAGGAGGTCTACGTTATAAGACCCTGGCTGTTCCAGTGTTTGGAAGCCTAAAAGGAGCTTTGATAGAAAGCCTGTGTGTATCGACACTATAAGCGCGTTGTGGTTTACCCGCGCTGTGAAGTTCTGGAGGAACTTGGATGCCCGGTGATTAGACCAGAGATAGAGATATATGTGCGAGGAGCGAACGCCGCACTTACATTGAATGCAGACCATAGAGATATATGTGCGAGGGGTGAATGCCGCACTTACATTGAATGCTGTTGCTACCAGTACGTTAGAATGACTGTAACACAAATTGTATTGATGCAAGCTTTTTGTACTGTTGTTACTGATGTCCAGGACTATGCTGTTGAGATTATATGTATGGAACTGTGGCTCAGACTTCTGACAGGTTATTTATTTGAGTACGTACTGTCTTTAGTGTCCGTCCAATTTATACACCAAATATTAGACAGTAAGATGCTTCACGAAATCTATCTCGTGACACCACCGCATTTGCTGAAATTAAAGATTGCTGCATTTATCATGCTATTGCGAAATCTGAACGCAAAAAAACGGACTATTAAATGGCACCGGTTTGGTCATAAAAGTCTTGCATCGGAATTCCATTGATGCAGAAATTATCACTGGCAGTAATAAGGGAGAACGAGTCTTAATTCCTCGCATTGACTTAGAACCGAGCGAGCGCAGTTTGCCATTTAGGATGCGACGTCGTCAATTCCCAGTGATTTTAGCATTTGCAATGACGATCAATAAGGCGCAAGGACAATCTTTTGATCACGTAGGAGTTTTCCTTCATGAACCTGATTTCGGACACTGCCAGCTCTATGTCGCATTCACCCGAGGAACAAATCATGAAAACTGTGAACGGTGGCTTGGGTTTTGGGAAGGAAAGTGAGAGCATAAAAATGGTTTGAGAAAGTTGAATGAAGCTGTTAAAAGACTATTCGTCTTTGTTGAAGGGAAGTGATATGAGTGGAGGAGTGCTTTGGGGAAAGGGAGGTAAATCTGTTTATCCATTTTGGGAGATGTAGTGGTTGTTTTAGGGTTAAGCATGTCATGTGAGTTCTAAATTATGGTGGGACAAATTTGCAGATGATGTTCTAGTAAAAAGAATTAAAGAAGATTGTATGGGGTTTGAGTGTACTCAGCAAAGAGAGTTAACTTGAAATTACGTCCCTTGAAAGGTTTGGTGAGCGAGCAAAAGTAAACACGCACGAGAAAAGTTTTGGTAGGTGTTTTTTAGGTGGAACGAGAAAAATGTTAAAATCGGGGGATTGTTGTTTTTTGAAACGTGTTTGTTTTTGGGGTTTGTTTTTTTGGGTGTGGTGGGGTTTGTGGTGGTGTTTGTGGGGGTTAGTAAAATTTGGGTGTGGGTGGGTTTTTTGTTGTAACGTGGGGGTCATTTTGGGTGGGTTGGGGGGTGGTTTTTTTGGGTTGTTGTTTTTTATACGAGGGGGGGGGGGGGAAAGTTGTGTGGGTATAAGTAGTGGTGGGGTGTGGGTTTTTTTAGGTTTTGGGGTGTTTTGGGGGGGGGTTGTGGGTGGGTGGGGGGGGGGTGGGGTTGGGGGGGGGGTGGGTTTTTTGTGGGGGGGGGGGGTGTTTGTGGTGGGGGGTGGGGGAAGGTTTGGGTGGGTGTGTGGGTTCATGGGGGGGTTGGGGGGGGGGGTTTTGGTTTTGTTGGGGGTTTGGGGGGTGTTGGGTTTTTTGGGGGGGGGGGGGTTTTTTGCTTTGGGTAGAGGTTTTTTTTTGGGTAGGGGGGGTGGGGGGGGTTGGGGGGGGGGGGGTTGGGGGGATTCAACACCTAGTGGGGTGTGGGGGGGGGGGTTGGTGGTTGGGGCTATGGGGGTATTTGGTGGGGGGGGTACACAAACATGGTGGGGGGGGGGGGGGGGGGGGGGTGGTTGGGGGTTTTGGTGGATTGAAAATGGGGGTTGGGTTGTTTTTTGGGGGGGTGGGATGGTTTGGGGGGGGTTTTTTATGGACAGGTAGAAATGTGTATGGGGGATTTGGTTAAGGAACATTGGGGTGGGGGTTTGGATGGTTGGGGGACTTTTTGGAATAGTTGGATGATCAAGTGGGAATTAGTGGGTGGGGTTTGGGGGGGGGCATTGTTTGGGGTGGGGGTTGGGGGGGGTGGGGGGGGGGTGGGGGGGGTAGTGGGGGATCCAAGGATTGGGGGGGGGTTGGGGTGGTTTTTAATGGGGGGGGGGGGGGGGGGGTGGGGAATGAATTGGGGGGGGGTGGGGGGTGGGGGGTTGGGGGGGGGGGTAAGCAGTTGGGGGGGGGAGACTGGCTTTCAAGGGGGGGGTTATGGGATAGGGGGGGGGTGGTTTAAAGGGGGATTTGTGGAATGGTTCAGACTCCAATTGGGGGTACTTGGGGTTGGGTGGGGGTGGGACTTTTTGGGTTTGGGTGTGTTTGGGTTGGGGGTGGTGTGTTGGGGGGGGGGGGGGGGGGTGGGGGGGGGGGGTTAAGTGGGATGTGGGGGGTGGGGGGGGGGGGGGGGGATTGGGGGAGGGGTTTTTGGGGGTGGGGGGGGGTGGGGGGGGGTGGGTTTAGATTGTGGGTGGTTGGGGGGTTTTCCAAGGAGTATTTTAGAGTGATGAAATGGGTTTTGGAATGGAAATATGATGTATTGTTTTATGGTTTATGTGAAATAGTCAATAGGTGTACAGTACAAGTCAGTGTTACTATTTGTATTAGATTGATTTCATTAACTGAAGTAGTGAAGCTTAATTGGGAGGTACAGGGTGCAGTATCCAAGGCCGCTGACCACGAAGACTGTGAAATGGGTATATCTTCCCTTAATTATTGATTATTTTATCACCCCACAGGAAATGTTTAGTGGAATGTTTGGACATAGAAGGGTTAATGATGTGGCATAATGTGATACAAATTTTCCAAAGCAAATTATTTTATTCTTGCCTAATTTTGTTTATCCATAGGAAAGTATGCTATGCCATGAGAGACCAGTGTGTTTGGTGGAATTGTCTATCAATACAACATCTGATGTGTGGTCACCAGCGGACTTGCACACTGATACCTCTTATTGAGATGACAGTTCTATGCAGTGTTTCTGAGCAATTGAGACATGATTTACAGATGGAATTCAGCATTTAGTATAGATTGTTTTATTTACATAAATCACATTTATGATTATTTGATAAGTTGCAAGTGTTAACTTATAGTTTAGATATATTACTTAATGAACAGTGATGGTGTATGTTTTGGTTCACCTATATATTGTCTGATGAATCCACTTATGATTTGGTTAATATATTTATCGAGGCACACATTGTTAGATTTGCATCCAACACAGTTTGATGTTCTATAGGATGGAATTTTTGTGGTTTCCCAGTAGAGTATGATTGCCATGGCGAAGCCTACATCACCTTCCTGTGAAAAACTGCGTTTTTTATTTGGAGAGGGGGGTAATGTCATGATATACATGACGTGTATACGTGTGTGTGGGTAGAGAATGGTGTGACCTGTTTAGAGTGTATTATTATTGAAGTATACAAGCTTGTAATGTTAAATTTAAAGTTCACTGTTACAAGCACGTAGCATGGTTGAAGAATACTCAGGGCGTTCATGTGTGAATCGAGGTTTATAGGCACATGAGAAAAGCGTGCGTAGTGAATGTAGTTAGCATACTTGTCAGAGAAGTATACTGAGATGTTAAGGGGAGTCTGTGGCCATCCGTCGTGGGAGACGGTCGGTGTTTTGTAAAGTATGTGAATAGTGTCTGTGATTTTGATAATGAAATATTGGATGTGACGCGATGACGTTCAGCGTAATGTGTATTTACAAGGCCTTTATATATTGTTATTTACCAGCGCGTTGTGTTCTGTCCCGCGCTTGGAAGTGGATGGATTAAGATGCGCGTCGTTTTCCCGTGCCAGAAGGAGGTATATGGTAAGACCATTATATGTTATTGTTTGAAGGCGCGTTGTTTGCTTTGCCGCGCCAAGGGGAGGTCTACGTTATAAGACCCTGGCTGTTCCAGTGTTTGGAAGCCTAAAAGGAGCTTTGATAGAAAGCCTGTGTGTATCGACACTATTAGCACGTTGTGGTTTACCCGCGCTGTGAAGTTCTGGAGGAACTTGGATGCATGGTGATTAGACCAGAGATAGAGATATATGTGCGAGGGGTGAATGCCGCACTTATATTGAATGCAGACCATAGAGATATATGTGCGAGGGGTGAATGTCGCACTTACATTGAATGCAGTTGCTACCAGTACGTTAGAATGGCTGTACCACATATTGTATTGATGCAAGCTTTTTGTACTATTGTTACTGATGTCCAGGACTATGCTGTTGAGATTATATGAATGGAGCTGTGACTCAGACTTCTGTCAAGTTATTTATTAGCGTACGTACTGTCTTGAGTGTCCGTCCAATTTATACATAAAATATTAGACAGTAAGATGCTTCACGAAATCTATCTCGTGACACCACTGCATTTGCTGAAATTAAAGATTGCTGCATTTATCATGCTATTGCGAAATCTGAACGCAAAAAAACGGACTATTAAATGGCACCCGTTTGGTCATAAAAGTCTTGCATCGGAATTCCATTGATGCAGAAATTATCACTGGCAGTAGTAAGGGAGAACGAGTCTTAATTCCTCGCATTGATTTAGAACCGAGCGAGCGCAGTTTGCCATTTAGGATGCGAGGTCATCAATTCCCAGTGATTTTAGCATTTGCAATGACGATCAATAAGGCGCAAGGACAATCTTTTGATCACGTAGGAGTTTTCCTTCCTGAACATGATTTCGGACACTGCCAGCTCTATGTCGCATTCACCCGAGGAACAAATCATGAAAACTTGAAAGTTGTTGTTAAAAACACTTTTTATCTGGGAACATTCTTTGAAACAAATCCACGCACTTTCACAAAAAATGTTGTCATCAATGAACTTTTATATTGAATTTTAAAATATTTTCAAAATATATTACAGTTTTTGATTTACTTCTGTCATTATTGACGGGTTATTGCTAGTATATAAGAAAACAGGAGATACCTAAACATAGAAGGAGATCTCAGACCACATAAGGAGATACTTAAACACAGAAGGAGATATGAGAACCAGAAGGAGATACCTAAGCACATACTGAGATTTGTAACACAGAAGGTGATATCAGAAACATGAGATCTACGAACACTTACAAATATATAAGAGCACAGAAGAGATCAGAACACAAAAAGAGAAAAGAACTTGAAATATGCATCCGATAGATAACGGCGTCGTTGAAACTACAACAGATGGTGCAACAGAGGCGAACTTGCTAGGAACCGAGTGCATATGCTCTAAAGAAGGTTGAATAAAATAAAATAAAAATACTCACAGTCAATAGTCGTAGATTGGTCAGAACAAACATGCTCTGAGAAGACTGCAGTAGATCAGAAAAACGCTCACAGAGCTACGGACCATGCGTTTCAAAAATGTACCACTTAGCAACAGTATTTTTAAACATGGTTTGTTAAACCAATCTGCGAGTTAAACGCCATGTGGTCATCCATCGTCAGTGTTAAACTTAAGAAGAAAATAACACGTTTAACGATAACAAAATACAATGTTGTGAAAGATTTTGTTTGAAAAATAATTACCTCTAACTAGCAGGCTACGCAACGCCTAGTAGCTTTGAAATATTTGAGCAGAGAATCTAGATTCAAGATGTTCCTTTTATTTTGAGGGGAGAAACGCAGTTCAAGATGTTTCTCTCTCTCTCTCTCTCTCTCTCTCTCTCTCTCTCTCTCTCTCTCTCTCTCTCTCTCTCTCTCTCTCTCTCTCTCTCTCTCTCTCTCTCTCTCTCTCTCTCTCTCTCTCTTTCTCTCTCTCTCTTTCTCTTATTTTCTTTAGAAAATAAACGACACTCAAGACGTTCTGCTTTTTTAAAGAAAATAAACGACATTCAAGACGTTTCCCTCCTTTTTTAAAAAGAAAATAAACGATACTTAAGACGTTCCCTTCAAAACGTTGTGTTTCTATTTTTCTATTCCTCCCTAACATCGCTGTACAGGGACCATCAAATCACCAATAGTTGTTGGCCTCTTTCCATTAAACATGCTTGAGACCTTTGAGTGACGTACTGAATACTATAGGTAACTTGTTTAATTGGTTCCAGGCACAACCTTCCTTAGCTGCCTCTTATCACACGCACGTTAGTATACAGTGGTTGCATTCATTGCTTCCACATATAGCACTGTTTAACGTATGTGAATGACATCAAAAAGAAATTCATGAATGCTGAAGTTTAAACAAACTGCTTCTATGAATAAACCAACAGACATATGTAGGGACACAGTTCTCTTATACACAGACTGTGGGAAGTAATTCATAACTTGAATATGAGAAACCCAGACACTTCATTTCGGAGCTTCTACCTCATTAAAAAAAAAAAAATTACTGCCTTAACATGCATACTTTAACTCCGGGCGGTTTGCAGGGGTCTGTGGTGAGACCACGGACGGAGGAATGAAGTACTCTCAAGTGTACATCGGTGGTAGTAGAACTACCTTGGCGTTTGAGTTGAAGGTTCATATTTTTGTGTTGGACTTTTTTCCATAAGTTCACCAGTGCAACTAAAGCTCATCTTCCCTTGTGAATTCCTATTTTGACATTACTATTCACTCCAACTTTGTCTGTGTTGCTGCTTAGACCAAGATATGAGTCCACATCTTGTCAGGATAAATCCCCAAGTGCGATCTAGCTAACATTTTCTGCATTAGTTCTCATAATCTGTGTTTTCTCTTTGTGAATATTCAATCCCAAATGCTATGATCTCTTGTTAGGTATTCACATAATGTGTGCATTTTCTCTGAGAATAGTCAGACCCAGTCGTTGCAATGTCTCATCAAATATTCTGATGAAGATAATCATATATTATGACGAAGACATATTACCGTATTTATTATTGTCCATGTTGTTGCCTGCCTATAGAGTAAGGAACCACAACTACATTTAACCTACTTGCAGGAAACAGCAGCCACATCATTTCTGTGCTCGTGTAGCAGCTGTTTCTGTAACAATTTGTTTTATGTAAAGAGGTTTCCAGCAGCATCCACAACCTCATATTAATCACCACTTACGATGTCTGAGGCAATAGTAATCCTATTTTTTGTATGTGCCCCCTGCAGACATCCAGAAATTACACGGGATGTGGTATCGTATTTCCACCATTCTGTTTTGTCATTTGTTGTCTTCTTGTACGAGTATATTTGCTACTTTCTACTCTTTTTTTAAAATTCGTAATTCGCGCGTGACCACTACTACAGTTGGCCCCCGGGCCAGAAGTCTAAGCCTTTAATGCGCATGTGCAGTACTGGTTAACCATTGTGTTCATGATGAGGTTGCCAACCACGTGATCACCGTATATTTGTGGTGGTACAACTTTCGGAAAGAGAACCCATAGATCATATTCCTCAGGCAGCACATATGTATGTGCTTGTTACGACTATGTTGAGAGTTAAATATAGTGGTACATATTATGTTCAATTACTGTTGATAGTGGTGGAATGTTTTCTGGTGGATGGTGTGGTACAACAAGGACTGACAATGACAGAGTCAGTGAGGTCGGGCTTACGGGTGGCCGACTGATGTGTGAGTAAGTGACTGTCAATTAACGCGAATGTAAAAAGGTTCTGGCATACCAACACAGGCTGTAACCACACACTACAGTAAACGTAATAGTCCAGAAACGTTGCAACGAATGGTAACGTTTAAATAGTTTATTACGCCACAGTCACGTAAACATCATGGTAACATAGGACGACACTTCATAGCAAATCATGGTGGATCAGATAAGTAAGTTCATTTCGTAAACATCCAACAAAAATAGTCATCCAAACAAAAGGCGTGCATCGCAGTCTCAATATGCTGTAGAATGCAGTAACTCATAGCATAAATCCCTTTAAAGCAATATCCAAAGATTCGGCTACAGGTACACAACTGTGACGTACGTCTAGTTTGACAAGTGAATTCTCCCTGATATGATGGATGATTTAAAGGGACTTTTAGCTTTTCATAACATTAGAACCCCTGAACATTTGTTGTAACTTTTCGTTTGCCAGAACGCATTCCACCGGGACTCATTTAGTAGGCGGCACGAGATCTAAGAGACAGACCGAGGGATCTTAGGGGAGACTATCGGCGCTATCAAAGACAGTAGTTTCCCTGATACGAGACGCAGTTGCTTGCCGCTAATTTCGCGTCTCGGTGTCAATCGAGGAACCGAGCGAACGGGGGAAAGCGAAACGGGCAGCAGCGAGCGGATACGAAGACCAGGGGGCGGCTTTTTCTCTTGATTTGGCGGTCAGATCCCCAAAAGTTCGTGAGATCAAATAAGTTGTCAAGTTTATCATGTCCCACTCAACTTACATTTCATTTTAGCTAAATAGACCATGAAGAACTAGACACGTTATCACTCGCTGGCCAGACCTTTACAGTAGCACTAGCTTTATTGAAATCTTGTTATAGATTTTCCCCTGGATTTTATATATATTTGCAGTGATTTCTGTTTCTGTGCAAAGCGGTAAAATATATATTGTGTAAAGTGATCAGTGGTCTAGTCATTCTATTTCAAGGGATTTTGTGTTAATTTAAATCTATTTAATTAAACCATCTCAAGAGTTCCAGTTTTAAATATAATGATCTATCTATTATATTATTTCAAAAGATAATAGATGCTTAAATTAACTTTTAAAGTCGCGAAGGAATTTATAATTAATAAATTCAGTTAGTCCTAGTTTTATAGATGTGGGTTTTTAACCACTAGAATTCGCGCAGTGTTTATTAAATACATAATTAAATACTCGAGTGTATTATAGGCTTAACGGGAAATTCATCGCGCTTTAGAAGGTTATTTGTTTTCGGTATATTACATGTCTTTTTTTTCTTTCATACAGAGTGATCGTAACCTGTGCGATCCCAGCATTAAGAAAGCAATAAAGAAATCAATCTAAGCAAAGCAAAGCATAAACAGTGTGTAGAGTTCCCCTGACGCAGAACTTGTTGAGACTGTGTAAATTTTTAATCTTTGAGGCGATTCTATGTTTGGAATTCCGCTATCTAACTTATAGCAAAGAAAGCACACCCAAAGACAAATTTAACGCACCATCAAACAACTTAAGTCGTAACGGGAAGAAGAACACTAGCCCGAGCTTTGTTAGTTTACTGACACAGAGAGATAATTCATAATTTCCTGAACAGTGATGTGACTAGTTTTCTCACTGGACTTAAACCATACCTCACGGATAAAGTGTACCAGCACGCGTAAGAATTTTTATTATCCGCGGCATAGTCAAATAGACCACACCATCCTCACCCCGGTATCAGAGACCGTGCCCTCCCATAGAAACTGTTATTAAGAAAAGAGACACAACTACAGATTCATTTTCCAGCGATTACGGGATCCTTTTATGTGCTGACCGCCTACCCGATAATCTGGGGCTAGAACTTGAACAAACACTCATACATTTAGTTGAGGTGTAACTGCTGTTGTGTTATTCTATGGAGTGCAAGATTTTTTCACAATCGGTAAGTGAGAGCAAGATGAGTGAAGGCCTTTGCTAGCGCGTGTATGAATGACAGGAAATTAATTCTTTTGTGTGACCATTTTGTTAACTTGCTTACCTGGTAACATATATCTTTTCTGTATACCCTACATTGTTCCTTTAAGTGGGATAGTTGATAATTTGTTAACTCTGTTTAAAACCACCTCCTTTCCATTTGCTTAGTAAAGGGAAGAACAGCTGGGAAGAACAGGTTTTTTTTCTATCACTTATACCTAACTTGGTAACACCTCTTTCAGAGTAATTAACTTTACTGTTAGGTTAACGTATCCGTGTTCCTGATATTATCTATCTCTGGACTGGGTTTGTCTTTGTCTAATGAGCGGGAAGGGCTTAGTCGATACCAATCTTCTTCACCCCCTCCCAAACTTGTTATTTGCATTTGTGTACTTATGATAATTTATGTAATATCTGATATTTTTAGTGATTGATGTTTTTAAAGTGAATAAAATCACCTAAACTCATTTAGTTCTGTGTGTTGGATATACCCAAAGCCCAACATTTCCCCTATTCGTTTAATATAGTTTGTATCAACGTCGTGTGTGTGTTTGAAAACACCAAATCGGTGTGAGCGCAGATGCGAGTCTGGAAAACTGGCAAATAATTGTTTGACCAGGAGAGTGAAAGAGAAGATTGAGAGACACGATTTGTCGTAAATAAGTCTGTCTTTACTCTCCTCCAGCACGCTGTGAAGCAACTATTAAATCTCTACATTTTCTATCACTGAGCTTACCATCATCATTTTCCACTCTAAACCGGACCACTATTTCTACGACTCTTTTCTCTCAAAATAAATTTACGACAATATTTGGGGGCTCGTCCGGGATAATTTTGAGATACATTTGATGCACACATATTTGTGGGCTGGTTCTGGGATCTTGAGCTACATTTGAGGCAATCGCATAGCCGGGTTAAAGATATTTTTGAGTCTGATTTAGTTTGGGTCTAACTAGGTAGAGTGTGAATGATTTGTCTTTGTGAATTAGGGAAATAAATAAATAATTACACCCCTAGACAAACGTTCTTTTAAGTATTTGGGTTGTCCACACAGCATATTTACAGGTTGTTTTCTCTCCACAGCAGTAGAAAGTACAGATAAACAAATATATTTGCTATTTTAATTATCCTCTGGCGGAGATAATTATATTTCTTTCTTTATAAAAGTTGCTGGGATTGCGTGATTGTTTTACAGTCACTAAGGTTTTTGAAGTCAAGAAGAGTTGAGCTTAGCTAAAGACGGATTGTTCTGATTTTGAAAAATTAAGTTAACAACGTCTCATCTCAATAATTGACTTTAGGGACGGAGTTTGTTGTCAGAGATTTAAAATTTAGGGGAAATTTTTTTTTCCTTTTAAATTGTTTTAATATAAATTTTTCTCTACTGTTAGTAAAAGTAGATTCTTTTCCAGTGTAACTTACCATTTAGTGGCATAGTCGCTTGCGTTTAGAGCCTTAATTGCCAGATAATAGCAGCGATAAGTTTGCACAGTACAGGTAGGAGGTAACACAGGTAAATTTGTACTTGTGTTTTTTTCTCGTAGCGGTTCAGAGTTCCTCCCTTTCGCGTTTCTTCTTACTAGTTCTCTAAGCATACTTCATCTTATTCTTTAACAATGGCAGAGAGGATAAAGATGAGGTCCATCTTGAGGCTGGAAGCGAAAGAGGCAGGATTAGATGCAGAAGCTGCAAACGCGTTTATTAACCAGGAATTGGAAATATATGACGCGGAGCAACAGAGAGCCGAAGCTGAGAGGAAGGCGGAGCAACAGAGAGCAGAAGCTGAGAGGAAGGAAGAGAAAGAAAGAACAGAGAGGAGAGAAGCCCAGGAGAGGGCAGATAAGAAAGAAGCGGAAGAACGTCTTTTGGAACAGAAGAAAATTGAAGCAGAGATGGAAACTCGCTGAGAGAGAGAGAGAGAGACAAGGAAAGACAGCATCAACTGGCGCTTAAGGCTCTAGAGAGTCGGGGCGCCTCTACTTCGACTAACGGAGAGCCGTCTTCGCCCCAGTCTCAATCAATGGACCTCTCCAGTACTCAATCTGCCCAATTAACTGCTATGTCGTTTTCTTTAGAATCTTTTCCTAGCCCTAACGAAAAAATTGACAGCTACCTAGAAAAATTCGAGAGACTCGCGAATCTTTATGGGTTAGAGAGTACCCGCTGGGCGCTCAAACTTTCAACGTCACTGAAAGGCAATGCTTATGACGTGTACACAAAGCTGGGACCGAATCAACATGATTACGACATGTTGAAAAAGGCCTTACTACAGCAGTTTGAGATGACTGCCCGAAAGTTTCTGCAGTTGTTCAGAAACAGCCGAAAAGAGAGCACGGAAACATTTCCACAGTTCTCTTCACGTCTCACGGGTTATCTGACAAAGTGCATTGAATTATCTGACCTACCTCTTTCATATGAGGGACTCCTCGAACTTGTTCTTGTGGAGCAGATAAAATCCACTTTGTCGAATGAAACACGTAGATTTTTGGCTGAACAGGGGGCAGTCAGGCTTGAAGACATACTCAATAAAGCCGAACGCTATAGCAATGCAATGGCCGAACTTCCCAGCACTAAACGTAAACCCACCGATGAGCCACCTCGAAAACAGAATCTAGAGCAGGCATCCTATTCTTCCACTTCCTCTCAACATTATAACCAACGAGATAACAATACCCAGAAACCTCCCCAGGAAAAATCGAAATTCTACAAAACCCGATACCCCCCCCCCCCCAACAACAATTCTGATCAACCCAACAAGCCTACGTGGCAGCGCGGCCACCAAGGTCAAGGAAAAGGGAAGACCCCTACACCAGGAACGTCTGATCAGGGCAAAAAAACCGGTGCAAACCGCATTGGATGTTTGCATACAGCCTCGAAAGGTAGAGTCAATGTCAGTGATTCTCAACCTGAGGGGGACCGACCCTCAACTCGAGGAACTGTAATTTTGAATGGTACCTCCACTACTTGTCTTTTTGACACTGGATTAAGTTTTGATTGTATTGTCGCTAGGCACCTAGTCAAACCCGGTCAGGAGACAGAGGAAACCGTCAAACTTAGTGGAGTTTTCAGGAGTGATGCACCCAGGACGCTTCCTATCGCACTGGTAGAAATACACTCTGACTTTGTCAGAGGAGTTATTAAAGCGGCCATAATGGATGATCCGATCTACCCAGTTATCCTGGGATGTAGATATGTGTTCATTGGGAGACCTAAGGAGCCGATTGTGGCAGCGGTAACCACAAGAGGGCAAGCCAAGAAGGAGAGGGAGCCTGCGCCAAACTTGTTGCCGAATGAACTGAAGGAGGCGCAACAAAAGGACCCTACTCTGGCGCCCTGCTAAAAAAAACTGCCCATGGCTAAGGACCCCACACACAACGGAGACATTTTTTCTAAGGATGGTGTATTGTATCGTAGAACGGGCAACCCGGACACGGGGAATAACCAGCTCCTAGTACCGACGCAGTACAGAAACCAGATCTTAGAAATGGGGCACTCTCTTCCCTTTAGCGGACACATGGGACAAAACGCCACTATTCAGCGAATAAAAAACCACTATTGGTGGCCAGGAATGAACTCTGACATTGTCAGGTACGTGAAATCCTGCGCCAAGTGCCAACGGGTAGCACCCAAGCACTTGACACCCCCAGTACCTATGGGGCAAATGCCAATAGTAGGGACTCCATTTGAACGGGTTGCTGTCGACATTATTGGTCCTCTGGAAAAGACCAAAAGAAGGAACAGGTTCATCCTGACCTTAGTTGACACTTGCACTATGTGGGCCGAAGCCGTACCGCTACCATGCACTAATTCCAAGCATGTCGCAGAAGCCCTTGTGCAAATTTTTACACGGTTGGGATTCCCTCAACAAGTTTTGACGGACAATGGATCCCAATTCCGTAGCCTGTTAATGGAGGAGATCTTTAAGATCTTGAGGGCCAAACATATCCACACAAGTCCCTACCATCCGGCCGGAAATGGGCTCGTGGAACGTTTTAACGGTACCCTCACCATGATGTTACGTAAGCTGGGTCAGGAGAAACCGGAAGACTGGGACCAAATATATATCGGCTGCCTTATTCGCCTACCGAGAGGTACCCCAAGCGTCTACGGGTTTTGCGCCAGCTACACTTTTATTTGGCAGACCTATTAAGGGGCCACTAGAAGCCTTACTTCGGTCCCTGACAGACCAGAAGGCTGACGAGACAGTCGTCTCTGCAAGCAAGTATGTATCTGAGCTTAAGGAAAGGCTAAAGCTAGGATGGGATCTACTTAACAACCTTAAGAAAGCCCGCGCTAAAATTACTAAAAGATACAACAAAGCTGCAAAAGAGAGAGAACTACAACCAGGGGAGAAAGTCCTATTGCTACTTCCAACCGGAAGCAATAAACTTCGCATCGGATGGCAAGGACCGTTTACCGTCCTTAAAAAAGATCTCACGTACCAACTACAAGATCTCCATCAAAGGAAAGGAGAAGGTCTTCCACATAAATCTGCTAAAGAAATATTTGGAAAGACCGGTGCCATCCTCCGAGCATCTCCTGGCTGTCGCCATAGCAACGGAAGACGAGGAAGATGATGATGGTTGCATGGAGTATCCACTGCAACCCACAGAATCCTTTAAAGATGTCAAGTTCGGCGACAATCTCTCACCAGAACAACAAACAGAAACTAGGGCTCTACTAAAACAGTACAGTGCAGTTTTAACGGATGTACCTGGTCGAACAAATCTCATTGAATTTGATATGAAATTAACAAACGAGACCCCTGTTCAAACCAGAGTTTACCCCATCCCGTACGCTAAAGCTGATGCACTTCGCGGAGAAATAGACAAGCTGCGTCAGGCAGGAATTATCAGTGAGTCTACATATCCTTACAGCTCGAGCGTAGTGCTGTTGCAGAAGCCCAATAAGGAAGTTCGGCTGTGCATTGATTACAGGTTGCTAAACGCTGTAACGGAATTCCAGCCCGAACCTCTCCAAACTGTTTCTGAGTTGTTCACCAAGCTCAGCAAAGCTAAGATCTTCTCCGAGATTGACCTCAGTAAAGGTTATTATCAAATACCAGTCAAGGAGGAAATTAAACCTTTGTTAGCTTTCAGCACTAGTGGAGGACATTACACATTTAACGTGATGCCGTTCGGTTTGCATAACGCACCAGGAGTGTTCACCAGGATGATGAGGAAGCTTCTAGAACCTTTGCAAAGTCCCCATATCCATAATTTCATGGATGACATCTTAATTGCATCGGAAACCTATGAAGAACATATTGCTACGGTTGCTATGCTCCTCAGGAGACTACAGGAAACGGGTCTCACAGCCAGACCTAGCAAATGTCTCATCGGTTTTGAACAGTTAGACTTCCTGGGGCACACTATTTCTCACGGATGCAGTTGGCCTATTAAGAAGAACGTGGAGAAAATAGTGGCAGCAAAAAAAGACCCCGAACGAAGAAAGACGTACGTTCCTTCATATCGCTATGTGCATACTATCAGAAGTACATCCAGAACTTCAACGGACTGACGGCACCTCTGACTGACCTCACAAAGAAAGGTTGTCCTGATAAGGTCATATGGGATCAAAAGTGCGAACACGCGTATAGCACTTTGAAAGGACAGTTGTCTGCATACCCCATCTTGAGGTTGCCTGACCTCAAGAAACCTTTTGTACTGAGAGTCGACGCGTCAGGTCAGGGCATCGGGTCAACACTGCTTCAAGCCGATGACAGTGACCTGAACATGCTATTTCCAGTTGCCTATGGCAGTCGGAAATTAAATAAAGCGGAACGGAACTACAGCGTAGTTGAAAGGGAATGTCTTGCTCTGATTGACGGTATCAGACGCCATCATGAGTTTGACAAGTGAATTCTCCCTGATATGATGGATGATTTAAAGGGACTTTTAGCTTTTCATAACATTAGAACCCCTGAACATTTGTTGTAACTTTTCGTTTGCCAGAACGCATTCCACCGGGACTCATTTAGTAGGCGGCACGAGATCTAAGAGACAGACCGAGGGATCTTAAGGGAGACTATCGGCGCTATCAAAGACAGTAGTTTTCCCTGATACGAGACGCAGTTGCTTGCCGCTAATTTCGCGTCTCGGTGTCAATCGAGGAACCGAGCGAACGGGGGAAAGCGAAACGGGCAGCAGCGAGCGGATACGAAGACCAGGGGGCGGCTTTTTCTCTTGATTTGGCGGTCAGATCCCCAAAAGTTCGTGAGATCAAATAAGTTGTCAAGTTTATCATGTCCCACTCAACTTACATTTCATTTTAGCTAAATAGACCATGAAGAACTAGACACGTTATCACTCGCTGGCCAGACCTTTACAGTAGCACTAGCTTTATTGAAATCTTGTTATAGATTTTCCCCTGGATTTTATATATATTTGCAGTGATTTCTATTTCTGTGCAAAGCGGTAATATATATTGTGTAAAGTGATCAGTGGTCTAGTCATTCTATTTCAAGGGATTTTGTGTTAATTTAAATCTATTTAATTAAACCATCTCAAGAGTTCCAGTTTTAAATATAATGATCTATCTATTATATTATTTCAAAAGATAATAGATGCTTAAATTAACTTTTAAAGTCGCGAAGGAATTTATAATTAATAAATTCAGTTAGTCCTAGTTTTATAGATGTGGGTTTTTAACCACTAGAATTCGCGCAGTGTTTATTAAATACATAATTAAATACTCGAGTGTATTATAGGCTTAACGGGAAATTCATCGCGCTTTAGAAGGTTATTTGTTTTCGGTATATTACATGTCTTTTTTTCTTTCATACAGAGTGATCGTAACCTGTGCGATCCCAGCATTAAGAAAGCAATAAAGAAATCAATCTAAGCAAAGCAAAGCATAAACAGTGTGTAGAGTTCCCCTGACGCAGAACTTGTTGAGACTGTGTAAATTTTTAATCTTTGAGGCGATTCTATGTTTGGAATTCCGCTATCTAACTTATAGCAAAGAAAGCACACCCAAAGACAAATTTAACGCACCATCAAACAACTTAAGTCGTAACGGGAAGAAGAACACTAGCCCGAGCTTTGTTAGTTTACTGACACAGAGAGATAATTCATAATTTCCTGAACAGTGATGTGACTAGTTTTCTCACTGGACTTAAACCATACCTCACGGATAAAGTGTACCAGCACGCGTAAGAATTTTATTATCCGCGGCATAGTCAAATAGACCACACCATCCTCACCCCGGTATCAGAGACCGTGCCCTCCCATAGAAACTGTTATTAAGAAAAGAGACACAACTACAGATTCATTTTCCAGCGATTACGGGATCCTTTTATGTGCTGACCGCCTACCCGATAATCTGGGGCTAGAACTTGAACAAACACTCATACATTTAGTTGAGGTGTAACTGCTGTTGTGTTATTCTATGGAGTGCAAGATTTTTTCACAATCGGTAAGTGAGAGCAAGATGAGTGAAGGCCTTTGCTAGCACGTGTATGAATGACAGGAAATTAATTCTTTTGTGTGACCATTTTGTTAACTTGCTTACCTGGTAACATATATCTTTTCTGTATACCCTACATTGTTCCTTTAAGTGGGATAGTTGATAATTTGTTAACTCTGTTTAAAACCACCTCCTTTCCATTTGCTTAGTAAAGGGAAGAACAGCTGGGAAGAACAGGTTTTTTTTTCTATCACTTATACCTAACTTGGTAACACCTCTTTCAGAGTAATTAACTTTACTGTTAGGTTAACGTACCCGTGTTCCTGATATTATCTATCTCTGGACTGGGTTTGTCTTTGTCTAATGAGCGGGAAGGGCTTAGTCGATACCAATCTTCTTCACCCCCTCCCAAACTTGTTATTTGCATTTGTGTACTTATGATAATTTATGTAATATCTGATATTTTTAGTGATTGATGTTTAAAGTGAATAAAATCACCTAAACTCATTTAGTTCTGTGTGTTGGATATACCCAAAGCCCAACATTTCCCCTATTCGTTTAATATAGTTTGTATCAACGTCGTGTGTGTGTTTGAAAACACCAAATCGGTGAGCGCGCAGATGCGAGTCTGGAAAACTGGCAAATAATTGTTTGACCAGGAGAGTGAAAGAGAAGATTGAGAGACACGATTTGTCGTAAATAAGTCTGTCTTTACTCTCCTCCAGCACGCTGTGAAGCAACTATTAAATCTCTACATTTTCTATCACTGAGCTTACCATCATCATTTTCCACTCTAAACCGGACCACTATTTCTACGACTCTTTTCTCTCAAAATAAATTTACGACAACAACTCAAAGTACAAAGGCTGTATAACACAGCAGCTCACGTTTCATAAAGGTTTACATCAATATCTTTATAAGTGATGATGATCACTGGTCGCTTACACAGCGGCATACAATGACTTCTAGTAACAAGGGAAAAAATCCATCAGAATAAACATGAATCAAAATCACGGCAGGTGCAATCCATGGCCTCTGTAATAAATCCATAAACTCCTGGGAGAAAGAACATTCCCGACAATAATCTCTTTATCTTTACTTCAAAACAACATCCTCCTCAATTATCAAATTCCCTTCATAGAAAAACACAAATACGCCGGGACACACTAGCGAGAAGGAACGACCTTCTCCAAGCTCTGCCCGCAAAACACTCCCCGCAATCTCAGTTGCTTAAAACAGTTCAGTCTATATGAATTCGTTCAAGCGCTAACACGCAGCTTGAGATGTGAGCTGGACTCATCCGCTTTTTCCCCCCTCGAACTATTTCATAGAACCTTCGACCAGATTCCTTACCATATTTTTTTTTTAAAAACAAGCTAACAGCTAGTCAGTAGCGCTGCGTTCAAAAAATCACCGAGCATTCATCTCATCACAAAAAGTGTGCTTACAGGGGTGTATTACAAAAAACCGACCCGTACCTACAAATCTTTTAACAGTTAACACCCCTTAATAAAACACGACTTAACAGTGCAGTACTTTTTTAAATAAAAAAGATACAGCTGCGTGATTGTATATCATTATAAACTACTGACGTGTTCTTGTTGAGAACAGGCAATAGATGGACAGACTTTCATATATCGCTCTGGCAATTGTTCTTCTCCAGTTAATCTTTACAGACTTTATTGATTAATGATTTAAATGTTTCTTGGGTTTGCTTTCTCTCATGTAAATTTAGACAGCGAGACCGCACAGGCCGCCACAAGATTATATTTAAATGTTAAAAAATTCTGGATGTTGAAGAACCGGGTCTGGAGGACTGTATAATTTTGCTGGGACGGAAAGGTGTATGATCATTCTATGTGAAAAAATAGAAAAACATGAAATCATATTCTGACGCGCGATAATTTTACAGTTAAGACTATTTTATACACTCGCGTATTCAATTATATATATTTAAGACAAAACTCTCCGAGAGTCTAATGGTTAAAACACACACACACACACACACACACACACATATATATATATATATATATATATATATATATATATATATATATATATATATATATACAGAAATAAACTGTATTAATTGGTTATAAATCCCTTAACGGCTTCAAAATTTATTTAAGCATCTATTATATTGGGAAATAACGTATAGATATATCATTTAATTTACAACTGGAAACTTTCGAGATGGGTTTATTTAATAGTTTTAAATTGACACAAAATCCAGGGAAATAAAATAAAAGAACTAGACCACTGATCACTTGAAACTAATATATTTTACCGTTGCACAGAATGAATTCACTCCAATATAGCCGAAAATCCAGAGGAAATCTAGCAGGATTCTAGTATAAGCTAGTGCTTCTATAAATCTCTGGCAAACGAATGATAAACTGCATTCTTCAGTGGTCTCAATATATATTAAATAAAATGAGAGGTAATATCTAGATGTTAAGTTTAACGTCTTATTTGAAATCAGGGAACTTTCTGATTCTGCGCTGCCAGTCCCCGCTCTATTACCCAACTCTCTACCGCTTAGACTTTCCCCGTTCGTCTCGTTCAGCGAGCGGTTTCAGCGCTCTTCTCTGTTTCGCACTGAGATGCTAGACGAAGGCGTGAAACTGCTTCGTCCGTTTTGGGGACCACTACTGCCTTTGATCGTATCCCGCTTTCCTCGTTGAACTCTGGCAACGCCCTACTAGGCAGGAAGAAAGAAAGGTGAAGGAGGTAGTTGATTTAGATCGCTCTAAGGTAAGGCAGAAGGCGTGGCTTAACCTCCCCTTTAAGACAAAGCGACGTACTGGATGCACGCATGAAAACTGTTTATCATATTAATTAGTATCTATACTACTGGACAAAAGTTAAGGGCCGCCATTCAGTTTAGACAAGGTTTATATAACTGATTGGCAAACTGTAAAGACAAGTGAAAATGTCATTAAAACTGAGCTCAGAGAAATGTGTGTACATTTCTGTGTGCACTAGGTTAATTTTTTTTAAATGTCAAAAAACTGGGTCACTTTAACCCGCACGTAAAGATTGCCATTGTTGCTGCAAAAACTCGTGGTTTTTGCAACACGCCCCACTAGTTCAAAAGGTGAAAAAGTGAGTTGAATTTGAATGCACGTGGAAAATGATCATCGGTAAAGTGTGTTCACCGTTTGTATGCAATAAATCAGTATGACAAGTGGTCGAAATTATCACTGCATTAGCCATGCCACCAATGAGAAGTCTCAGCACTGTAGACCGTGGTCGAGCCGTGGCATTGATTCAGGATGGTCAATCTGTTCGTCATGTTGCACGACGTTTAGCAGTGTCCCACTCTACCATTCAGAGACTTCTTGAGAGATTTCAAGCTACCGGACATTTGGAAAATCGACCCTGCTCACGAAGAATTATATAAACCTTGTCTAAACTGAATGGCGGCTCTTAACTTTTGTCCAGTAGTATGTTATAGGCTTCAATGGAGTCTTATCTTTACACAAGATTACTCTTGGCAGAAATGTAGATAGAAGAGTAGTAAAGCTTCTATCGCATGTGAGTCTTCACAGGATATTCAGATACTGCCGACAACTTTTGTGAAGGATTTAAGCACATTACTTTCAGCTCGTTTAAGCCCCCACCCCTGATTTATTCAGTGGAATTCTATTATTTTAGTATAGCTCTGTTTAGAGTGTGTGTTGGAATTTGACTGAGACAAAAATACAGTAACTTTAAAATGATTAAATCGAAGTTAAATTTGTAACACTACAAATAACAAAATTTAATAATTACTTTAGGTTTTAACAGTTGGAAATAATTTGAATAGTTATGGATCAAGAAAAGTTATCCTCACAGTATTTAGGGAATGTGAGATATTACAAGAAGTTCAAGTGGCAGCATATATTTGAACTTAGCTGCCAATAACGGTTCTGCTCCTTCTTATGGGTTGGTTCTTTTCACTCTGCTTGCGCTCGTCTCTGATCAAGGTTGTCGGGGGTAGCTCGTTTTCCAGAAATGTCAAGGAGAGTCTACCACGCGCGTCCTTCGTCTTAAAGCTTAGGCAACGGTTCCCTTCTTGTTCCAGAGATAGTACTTTCTGCTGGTACCACCAATAACTATGGTAAAGAATAGAACGAAACGCTATTCTGAGTATGGCGTTTTCCACCCCATAGTTATGGGTTCCTATCTTCCCATACCACCATCCCAATTACTCAGACTTTACCCTCGATGAGAATTAAATTTAATCCTTCGGGATAAAACTTTCTTTACATTTAAATAGAATAGCTTTCATAGTTACTTTACATTTAAATGAAAAGGTTAACAATACAGAAAGAGTCTGTTTACATATACATCTCCACTGATTGAAAAGTGTTCACAATATAAATTGAATACGTTTTCATTTGTGTTTTAAACTGATTGAAAATTTTGAAACCTCCATTACTTTAAAATGAATATTTTCACAAATATGAAAAATGCACTACTTACGCCAATTTTGGCTACAGACTGGTTGCTCAGGTGAATAAAAGAGACGAGTCGGTCTCTTACAAACGTCTGGTGTGTCTTTAATTTGACAATAGATTCCCTCTCTGACTCCGTGTGTTTCTTCAGTTTCCTAGTCCATGTGTTCCTTATTAAAATGTAGATTTCCTCTGCTTTGTAAGTCTTATTTGGTTCTCCAATAAAAGGTCCGGTTAAAAAAAGGAATTATGAATCTAGTCTTCACTCTGGCGAGGTCTGAAGTTGTCTTGGCGAGCGTGAAATTCACAGTGAAATAAAACTGCGAAATGGTCAGACTATATTCCTATCTTCCCACGTATTGTTGTTATGAATCAAATCAGAAAGATCCAATCATTTCAAATAATGCGGATAGGGTGTGATGATATCAAAAATATTCCGACATCGGATAATTTTGAACGTAACGCTGAGGTCAACTCTCCCATATATGGTAATATGATGTCCGATGCCCTTGTGTACAAACTTACAGACAGATCGGGGAACTCACATGACAACATGTGTAAGCTGTAATATTTATTAATTTATTCGAAAGTAATGTTGCCATAACAAGTCCGCCCGGAAACGATTATGTTACACTTGTCTGCCCACATGTGTCACACAGACAGTAATCTCATTATCTGTTGTATGAGTACGCAAAAACTCCGTGTCTGCCCATCTGGGTTACGAAACGAGTCGTCTTATCAGAGGTTCAGTCTAAACACGCCGGCGACTATCTTATCTCAGTTGCTCACCGCAAGCCCGGATGACCGGGTAACAAACAGGTGACATCACAGAGAGGAGTGTCGAATGATTTGATAAAATCAAATATCTGCTACTTAGCAGAAAAATAAAAACGAAAGAAAGAGAAGTGCGATACTTGAGAGCACATAATAAAAATCAGTACCACAAATGTACCGATACTGCCGGAGAGAAACAAAGATCGATAGGGCCGCCCCGTTTTGTCACAAATTCTCAAGTCCTCAAGAACTGGTGTAGATCTACTGACCTGGTCATGCAGGGGTACGTGGTAATGAGAGAGCTGACAGACTGGCCTCGAGAGCACCCATAGTGGGGACACTGGATATGGATAAGGTAGCGATACTAAGGGCAATTAATGATCGCCTGCTGGATAATGACCCTGCAATTGATAAATCAACAAGGCTGAGACTGTTGGAGTTTGGCATCAAACGTGGGACTAGCAGAGATGGACGTGAAAGATGATGCATCCGTCGCATTTACAACCAGCGCGCTACAGGTACAATTAGCATTCATATTCTTCGACATTTGCTGAACGAGACTAAGCACATATGGGTTTGCCCTGCATGCAGTGAGGTCGATTCTGATTAACAATAACATTACCATGGTGATATCTTTCTCTCCCACATCTCAAGGGCACCCAAGTGTCTAGGAGTAAACAAATAAAGAATTGAACTTCAGCTCTCTCACGGGTGTTGACTAATACATGGCTGTGTAGGGTAACCTCATCATGTCAAACAAATGACTATATAAATCGCTGATGCAACGTCACGTGATTGCTTTGATGCAGGCTTAACACAAGGGAGCCGTGTGCAACGGTGGCTGTATGCTCCATAGGGTGTAAAATGATGAACGACAATGATATCTTCAAGGAGAGTGAAGATTATCTCCACTTCCATTGTTTACGTTCCAAGGCGAGAAGCACCGATACGCGGTGAGACATCCCACTCCTTCTCAACGGCACATGTCTGGCCCCCTGCATCAACCCCTGCATCAACCGTGATTATACCACACCACATTAATTATATTCTGAGCAACCATTCACTTATACAAGTTTATAACTTGTTGTTGTCTGGACGATTCACGCCCTACCACAAGACTAAATTAACATTAATGTATGATTCACCTTTGTCTCCTACCTACACAACAATGATGGATTTAGGTTATGCAAGGCCCTAGGTAAGGGCGAACCTGTGAGGAACATTTTAAACAAATTCCTATCGTATCGACAAGCATTTATTTTTGCGCGAGGTCCTTGGCAGAAACATAGGCTACTACCGACTAAAACCGCCACTGTTAATACCATTACCACTTTCTGTTGTCAACGAGATTCGGTTTTTGTTTTTTTAAAATTAATGGAGAAAAATATCCAGCTCAACCTCTGTGTATAATTAGCATATATAGTGTCTCTAATTTTAGTATAGGCCTACTCAGTTGCCACCTTTTGCTTAAAAGCAATATCCCTTCTGATCAGTTATTGTGTACGTGATATATGAAAATTTCTTACTGCAAGCATGTTTTTTTCTGGTCATAAAATGGTCGATTGTCTATACTTGTTTGTGTTTCACCATAATTTTTCTGGTCATAAAATGGTAGATTGTTTATACTTGTTTGTGTTTCACCATAATTTTTGTGGTCATCAAATGGTAGATTGTTTATACTTGTTTGTGTTTCACCATAATTTTTCTGGTCATCAAATGGTAGATTGTTTATACTTGTTTGTGTTTCACCATAATTTTTCTGGTCATCAAATGGTAGATTTTTAAATACTTTTTTGTGTTTGACCATAATTTTTCTGGTCATAAAATGGTCGACGTTTTTATACTTGTTTGTGTTTGATATTTTGTCCCCTCTTTTGGAATATGGTGTCACAACTACAGCTGGTCCCGTTAAGGGAAGCTCGTACAAAGCTTTCATATGATCTTGCAGTAGTGGTTTCTGTTGTAGTTTTATATGATCAAGTTGCCAGCCATATGTACAACCTCGTATTAGTCGTCTGATACATGCCTGAGGTACCAGTCCACATTGTGTCACGGATTGCCACCCCTGCTTTGCAGTAGTGGTCCAACAGTGACCAAAACTCAAGAGTATCTAGTATTGGCTTCCAAAGTATCTACGTGCGCGCAAGATTACTCTTGGCAAAGATGTAGATAGAAGATTAAATGACACTTTTATCTTAAGGGAGCATTCACAAGATATTTCCAGAAGTCACGAACAATGTTGCATTGGGCTAAACAATTGTTAACGCATTATATCTGGTCCGTCGCCTTTTCTGGCCCGTTAAGCGCCCAGTTGTGTAATCCAACGAATGCCCTCTTATAAGTAATGGCTCTCTCTCTCTCTCATATATATATATAAGTATTAAATAGTCTTGCTCATACGTTTGCTTTCATACTTCTAATGACTGAGTAAACAATTATTTGTTTAGTTTAAAATAACATACAACAAATTTAATAGTCAATTAGTTCAACAAGTTAAAATAAGGATTAAATGGGGGTGAAAGGTAAATTAAATTTTTCCTCAGAGGTTGGATCCGGGCGCTATCAATGTCCGTGTTTTGCTGTTGCCTGTGACACAACAAAAAACTTAACTCCAGATGAGTCCTGCAGCTGTGATTCATCAATTATGTGATGACGGAAGCCTTCTCCACACTCTCTTCCACTGTAGGCGGTTAAGATGGATGCTTTTCCCTCACAATAGTGGCGTGAATACCACAAATCGTCTGATGGCTTGTAACCACGACCTTTAGACAAATAGAAAGAAACAAATGCCTGCTAAGTACATTTGTTCGCCGCAAACTAACAGGTCCATTGTCATGCGCTCCACCCACCAATGTTAACCTCTCAGAAGAATTAAATTCCCGAGCACACAGTGTAACTCGGGGAATACGATGAAAATTCACCAATAACCTTCTGTGTGTTAACTAGGAACTTGCGTCTGGAGTGCGTGAATAATGATTTGCCTGAATTACTATTTAAAAAAGGTACATAAATCTCACAAGATGATATGTTACACATTAGGCACATGTGATGTAATCATCACTCATTACTTTTCCCGTCGGGATCTGGGGTCATCTCTGCTGTCGGGTTTCCCGCACGACTAGTCAGAACCAATCAACAGCTCTTGCAGTAGTGGTTCATGCATATACTATTTTCATATGTTGAGGCTGCCAGCCTTGTTTATAACCCCTTAGCAAGAAACCTGTAGAATTTACATGATGAAATAAATTGTTTACTTTTACCCCAAAAATTTTGGGAATACACAATCTCCTTGCGCAGATTTAGACTGGACACAGCTCTGTATTAGAAGCTTCTAAATCACTTTGGTCTGGAAATTAGAGTTAATTCCTCTGACGGCGCGTGGTCTGCGAAATCTTGGCCTGGGAAAACTTTTGTTTATGTTTTCTATGGTCAAAGGGACATAATCCGAGTTATCGAAACTACAATTTGTTAGGAGTTGCCTTCTCTTGTATAGAGACACGTTCGGTCTATAATTTCTTGAACGAAGCGTGACCACATCTCCTTATTTGGTAGTATCAGTCAACTATGGTAGATGTCTGAAACCTTTCTTAACGCTTCTTTTCATGACCATAAAAGGCGCGACTGTGTAAGACTTTTATCTCGAATGTTCTTCGAATCGTCTTATTGTGAACGGCAACTCAGAGATTGTCGTTCTGCGCATGTCAAACCGGGAGTTCGTTCTGTGTGTTCCGCCCAGTTGGGGCAGTTTAGAAATGGTTTAAGAAGCGAGCAGACGCAACTGCGTCTTGTGATTCTCTGAGGGAAATACAGTGTCTTAGTGAGTTAGTTAGCTAACTAGACTATTTCCCAGTATTATGCAGCCTGCCTGGAGGCATATGTTCATGGTTGATTTTCCGAAATAAGGTAATTCCTCTTGTATCGAACTTTATGCTATCGTCTAGAGGTTCGTCATTTTGTCGCCTATTTGCTCGCCTGTGTGATGCAAAATGGAGAGGTACTTTGACTAGGATTAAGTCACCGGTATCTGTATACCTGAACTAGTTAAATATATATGGGTCGCTCTAGACCAACAAGACTGTTGTCTGTGTTCCAGGATTCGTTATATCAGAGATCACGTCCAAGTCAGATGGTTAGACTTAGGAACATTATAAAGGTCGAGCTGACCTGTAGCCCATGTATGCTATTCACGTGCAGACAGTGAACGGACTTATTGTATACAACTGATCTGCTAGCATCAGAATGGGAGCATTTATTATTGTTTATGAACATTGAAGATCTGTAGCTGACACTGTTGCAGAAGTTATAGAAATTATTATTATTTATACAGCTTCACGAACTAGCACTCGATGATTGATGAATTTCTGAATCTATTGAACTGTGATGTCTTATGACGCATATATACAACAGCTATCATTGCTGACTACAGAAATTGTTTTCAATGTGCCATATCATCTTGCTGAACTCGTTAACCATGTTGATGTCATAAGTATCATGACTGTTTTGTGGCGTGCAATAAATGAAAGAAACTTATACAACGAAGTTACCCTTTCTATGACTCTACACGTCATGTTGCCTGTGTGATAACCCATTGAACTGTTCCACTACCACATACACAGCAACATCCTAAATCAGAGAAGACACCTACATCTTACACTTTAACACCAGGTGTCGATAAGGGTGGCAAGTTACCACTTCAGCACAAATCCACCCTTATCATTTTTTTGGTGGCCAGAGCTGGTTCTATCATCTGATATTTTGGCGCACCATATCATTTTTGGTGGCCATAGGTTGGTTCACTCTGATTCCAGCTATCAAGGGGGTCAGCAAACCCAGACATCATCATCATACTAGATACAACTACAGCATCAACTACCACCTTACAAGAAATTTTATTGAAAGTATCCGGATTTTCTGACAGTTGCTGATTTTGAAACTACCCGGCGCTGCTCGGCAATATTGAAGTTTATGTAAAATTAGAAGGACAAGTACCGAGCGAATGGATTTCCTGATCTGGTGAAAAGAAGGACAAGTGCCGTAACAACTGTTCCGGTCTCAGGGGTACTGTTGCGGGTTCAGAAGGTCAAGTGCCGGTTAAATCAATTTAGAAGATTCAGAAGGTCAAGTGCCGTAACAACTGTTGCAGTATTAGAAGCTCATTTCCTTCGTCATGGCTGTTTATGGGAGCAGAAGTTAATCAACGTTGGATCATTATCCTCAGAATGCTGATTACATCCTGTTCTGCACCGTGCTGACGCTGGATTTATAGAAGTTAAGTGGCCTGTTTTGTTTGTGAACTGTGCCCTTATGTTCTAACTGAGCCTTCTGTACTTTCACACTTTCTCCTATTGTTTTCATGATACATGTTTATATGTTATATGTTATTTGTTATTTGTATATTTATATGTTTATATTTCAGCGGGTTTTCTCGGTTGGGCGGAGTCTTACAGTAGAAGATACCACGTCACAGAGGTTCTACTGTTAGCGTTTTCGTTAGGGACTGTGCGAATTTCCTACAGTGAAATTTGCTAGCGACAATCGTTGCTATATCTGTTTAGTTGTGACGAGTTGTGCTTTATTTTTGTTTCTTGTATATATATATTTTTTTTTTCTTTTTTCTTCTCTCTCTTTCTTTGTGTTTTTAGTTTCGATTTCGATTGTTTGTATTTGTAGGTCTCCCCTTTGCTATTATTCAGTTCTTTACGTATATTTTTTTTGTGTATACACTGTAGCGTCATTTGTTAGTCATATCTTCGCATATTTCTTTTTAGTTTTGCTGTTTGTGTATTTGACTTATGCGAATGTTTTCGTATTGTTTGATCTTTGTTGATTGTTTACATTGACTCTGATCTTTGTTATTGTTTACATTGACTCTGATCTTTGTTATTGTTTACATTGACTCTGATCTTTGTTGTTGTTTACATTGACTTTGATCTTTGTTATTGTTTACATTGTTGATGACCTTTGTTATTGTTTACATTGTCTTGTTATTGTTTACATAGTTCTTGCATAGTTAGCTTTCACTATTGTTGATATATGCTCATGCACTATTGGTCTATAGTGCACTTATCATAACAAACTGGTGTTTTTTGCTTATGCACTATTGTAGTGCAGTTATGATAAATAACTGATGATTATGCACTGATTTGGGTAGTGCACTGTTAATTAAGAGGTGACTTGTGATATTATTATACATTTGATAATACAAGTTGGTGTCAACTCCTGTTTCCCACAGAGATTGGGTTCAACATAGAGATTATACAAGCACTTTATTAAGTCTTGTTGCTATTTAACATTGAAATAAGATAATTAATTATTTCAGGTTCTGTACTCACATTTTGGACATCATGTCTACATTTGAGTACTTTATTGAGCAGGGTAAAGCCCTTGGGAAGACAGGTGATAAATTAGAAGAATTTGCGACTGTTCAATATGCCAAGGCATTGAAGTCGGAAGAAAAGAAAATGAAAGAACAAACTGAACAAAAGAGAATAGAGGCTGAAATAGAACAAAAGAAACTGCAGATGCAGGTGGAGGAAAAAAGATTTCAAATGGAAAAACAAAAAAGAGAAGCAGAATCTCAGGAGAAGAGGCTTCAGGCTGAAGCTGAAAATAAGAGACTTGAAAAAGAAGCTGAAAATAAGAGACTTGAAAAAGAAGCTGAAAATAAGAGACTTGAAATAGAGGCTGAAGGAAAAAAGTTACAGGCCCAGGCTGAAGAAAGAAAGTTACAGGCTGAGGCTGAAGAAAGAAGGTTACAAAGAGAGGCTGATGAGAGAAAAGCAAAAATGGAACATGATGAAAAAATCTTAGCTTTAGAGTTAGAGAAGTTAAAGTTATTGAACACTGGTAATGCTAATGATGCAAATAAGGTGTCAAATAAGACTAATGCTAAGGATTTCAAGCTTAATCTACCAGCATTTAATCCCTCAATCGATGATATAACATTTTATCTAGATAGATTTGAAAGTGCATGTAATGTGCATAATATAGATAAAACATTATATGTGTATCATCTGTCCAAGATACTTAGAGGTGATGCTTTGACTTTGTTGAGTATGGTAGATGTGCCTGACAAAAACAACTATGAGGTTGTCAGGGCGGCATTGTTAAAGAAGTACCAACTTAACGAGGACGGATATCGTCTTAAATTTAAAACCATGTTACCAGAAACTGGAGTTGAATTCTCTGAATTCATCTCAGGCATCCGTCTTACTTTTTTACGATGGGTTGAGTTGTCTAAGACAGAAAATACATTTGAAGCTCTTATGGATTTACTACTTAGAGATAAGGTTATGTCTTCTGTTAATGAAGCTTTTCTATCTTTTCTTCATGAGCGTAAGCCTAAAAACATAAAAGAAATGGAAGAATACTGTAGCCAGTATGTTACTGCGCATCCGCACATAACCATTAGTAACTCTAAGGTGAAAGAAGGTCTGCCAGTTGCTTCGGCAGCACCTTATGGCCCAAATTTTATGCGTAAATTTCAGGGTAGCCAGAAAAATTTCAATAAAAAGAGTAATCGTAATTATGCCCAGAACCATAGTGATCAATTCCAGGGTGATTCTTCTTCCCAGAACTGGAGACAACCTAATACTACACGTTATTCTACTCCGGTTAACTTTAGAAATTTTCACAAAGGTAATCGGTATAGAGGAAAATATTTTATGCAGAGACCTCAATACCAAGATAATAGAGGTTCTCAACAGCATAGAGATAGTAATGACAGTTATGGAAACTGGAACTCAAACCAGGATAAAAATTACAGTAGGGACTTTAATGATAATTGCAGAGGCAATAATGGTCGCGGTAGATCGCAACATAAGAGAAAAAGATATCAACAGACAAACTCTGTTCAACAAGAATCTCAGGGAGCAGATAAACAGGTTAATAATGATAAAGACCATAATGCTATCGGATGCTCATCTTTTGATTTTGGTAGGGCAAATAAATGTATCCAATGCAGTACTTTATTTGATCCGAAAACCGTTAGTACTTTAAGCTGTGGTCATCCTTTGCCCGCTCTTCCTGCTAATGTTGCTCATGATGGGAGAGGTTCTCTTATATTACATAAGGGGCTAGTAAATAGTAATCCAGTCTCAGTGTTGTTTGATTCTGGATGTACTACTGTCGGCGTTAGGCAATCTCTTGTAGATCCATCCTGTGCTACAGGAAAAGTCATCAAATGTGTCACATTTGGTGGCACGTTAGAAAAGTATCCTACTGCTATAATACACATTGCTACTCCTTTCTTCACGGGAGAGGTCCACGCGTGTCTACTTCCAAACCCTATTGCGGACCTTATTATTGGTCGTATTCACGGAGTTAGGGAATGTACCCCACAGCAGATTGCTGTTTGGGAAGAGCAAAACATTGAAGCTACCAATGCGGTGGTCACAAGAGCACATGCTCTGGATCCACCTCAAACTTCATTAACTAATAATGATGAAGTAAATGACCAAGATAGTCACTTGACTATTACACGTGACTCATTTATCAAATTGCAAGAAGAAGATCCTTCTTTACAAAAATTCTTCATTCTAGCAAAAAAAGGTGATCCTAATCAGAACACTAATAGGAAATCTTGGATTTCTATGAAGAACGGCGTACTTGTACGTATGGTACAAGACTCGACTACGTCCACTCATTCACAAATTCTTGTGCCTAAGAGCATGAGATTGCAAATATTGCAACATGCTCATGACTCGCAATGTGCTGGACATATGGGTTTTTCCCGTACAAAGTCGAGGGTTCTTGCGGCTTTCTTTTGGCCATTTGTGAGCAAGGACATACGAATGTACTGTCGCTCTTGCAAAGTATGTCAGGAGGTCAAATCTAAAGGACCACGACATGCTGCGCCTATCCAGGCTGCTGACATTCCTATTCGCCCTTTTCAAAAAATGGCAATAGATATTATCGGTCCTTTTAGAATTAAGTCGGCTAGAGGACATCAATTTATCCTTACATGTGTCGATATGTGCACACGTTGGCCAGAGGCAATACCTCTCAAGAGCATCTCAACTGCTGATATCGCAGACGCTCTTTGGCTGATATTTTCTCGCTTGGGTTTTCCCGGAGAAATATTGTCAGACCATGGCACTCAACTTATATCAGACACTATGTCACAGGTAATGTCTATGCTACACATTAAAAGGTCTCTCAGCAGTATCTATCACCCAATGTCTAATGGGTTGGTCGAACGTTTAAATAGGACTCTGAAAACTTTACTTGGTAAAATAACTGAGGATCATCCTCAGGATTGGGACAGGGTCTTACCCGCGGCTCTCTTTGCGTATAGAGAGGTCCCCAATGAACATACGGGGTTTTCCCCTTTTGAACTTGTCTTTGGCGCGCAACCGCGCGGCCCTATGTCTTTACTTCACGATCTAATCACTGCCGATAATATTAGCGATGAGACTCAATCTTCTTATGAGTACGTCATTGCTCTTAGGCAAAAGATCATCGAGGCATGCAAACTAGCAACTTCGTCTTCAGAATTTGCTAAAGAAAAGGCAAGGCAGTTTGCAAATAAGAATAGATGTCTACGACAACTTTGTCCAGGTGACAAAGCTCTCGTTCTACTTCCTTCAAGGGAGAACAGACTTCTAATTGCATGGAAAGGTCCATATGCAATAGTCTCCAAAATTTCTGATGTCGACTATGTTGTCGATATTGATGGAAAGCATAAAACTTTCCACATAAATATGCTCACAGAATTTTATGAAAGACCTGACTATTTGCAGCCTATTTTCCAGGCTACGGACAATTCACAAGCAACTCGTGGTCAGTACTCATCTCTGTCAGTTATACAGGATGAGGAAACTACTTTTTCTGATGTCAATCTTCCTCTTTCTATGGTCCCACTTTATTCTACGGAATCTTGGAAAAACGTGACCGTTTCTCCAAATCTTTCCGCTGAGGAACATCGACAAGTTTCTTCGATGTTGCAAACATTTCAGGATGTTCTTACAGACATCCCGGGACACACACATGTCATAGAACATGACATTGTGCTAACTGATCACAATCCTATCAGAGTCAGACCATATCCAATACCTATTCATTTCCAGTCTCAAGTCGAAAAAGAGTTGGATGAAATGATACGTTTGGAAATCATTGAACCATCCACTTCAGCATACTCTTCGTCTATGGTTATTGTTCGAAAGAAGGATAATAACATTCGCATTTGCGTAGATTATCGCAAATTGAACCAAGTTACGAAGTTCGATGCTGAACCTATGCCTTCATTAGAAGAGCTACTCAATAAACTTTCTAATTCTAGATTCTTTACCAAACTAGATTTGTCTAAAGGTTATTGGCAAGTCCCGCTAACTGAACGTGCCAAACCTTTTACAGCTTTTTCTACACCTAGGGGTTTATTCCAATGGAATTTCATGCCTTTTGGTCTTATGAACGCCCCTGCTACATTCGTACGCATGATGCGGCGAATTCTCGCATATCGTACAGATGTCATAGCATACCTAGATGATATCTGTCTATTCAGTGATTCTTGGGAAGATCACTATATTTGGGTTTATACGAATTACTGTCTACTCTTCGCGAGTATAACTTGACTGCAAAACCCTCTAAAGCCTTTATAGGATTTAGCGAGATTTCTTTCCTAGGTCATCGGGTTGGTCATGGTCTTTTAAAGACAGAGGACCACAATGTTTCAAAAATACTTAACATTTCGGTCCCTAAGACGAAGAAACAAGTAAGGAGTCTATTAGGTTTGATTCAATTCTACGGACGATTCATTCCGAATCTGTCCTCCATTATGGCACCGCTTTCTACTTTATTGAAGAAAGGGTCGCCTAATCTGATCCGCTGGTCTAAAGAATGTCAATCCTCATTGGACCAGGTTAAAGCCCTATTCTTAAGTTACCTACTATTGAGAAGACTTTTGTTCTTCGAAGTGACGCCTCGTCAACAGGGATTGGGGCAGCACTAATGCAGGAGTATTCTGATACTTTGCATCCGGTGATGTATATCTCTAGGAAATTAAACGCTGCAGAAAAGAATTACTCGGTTTTAGACCGTGAGTTATTGGCTATGGTATGGTCTATTCTGAAGTTACAAAGATTTCTTCTAGGCGCACATTTCATTGTGGAAACCGACCAGAAAGCGCTTACTGCTATTCAGAGCAAAAACTTGAAGAGCTCGAGGTCCACTCGTTATGCCATAGCTCTTCAACCATTTCATTTCTCGGTTCGAGCTATCCGTGGTTCGGATAATGTAATGGCAGACATTCTGTCCAGATGTCCACACGATTCCACATGATTCTTCTGTCATATATATATATTTCCTGATATACAGTCCAATGTTATAATGACATGTTAGTAGATTTTGTCTCACTTTTTTTTTTTTGAGGGAAATTTATAACATTGTACCATGTAATTATCTAAGAAGGCTTAGTTAGTGATATACGGGCCAAAAGATCACTCGGCCACATTTAAATAAATTATTTTCAGGATTGTATTAAGAAATTTACCAGTTGTCTTTAAGATTTGTGTTATTGATATTTTCGCAGCACATCATTGAAGTCTGCGAGTTTATGTCCATTGTGGAACTTTGAGGATATCAAGTCCTGTCCTACATTGGGAGCGGATGATGTCCACATCTTCTTCTATTGAATGTTTTATGTCACCGAAGAGCAACACATGTATTACTTATTAATTACTGTTACTTTATATAATGTAATAATATAGTGCGGTATATTAGTAAATTACACCGCTATTTGCAACACATTGTATGATAACACATAATATATTTAATTTCATATATTGGTATGAGTATAATTTGATTGTCATTATGTTGTTGCCATCATTGTGGCGTGTGTTGGTGGCACCTTCCTGGAATATATCAGCGTATACTTAGATAAATTTTTTCTCTAAGGATCTGAGATATGATCTCAGTGTCGCTCCATGCGTTGAGCTAATTTGTTAGGTATATATCCACGCATCATACGTGCGTTAGGAGCCTAGATTTTTTCCGGCTCCAGGATTTAAAAAAAAAAAAAAAATGTCCCATTTTTTTTTTTTTTTCCAGGGAGGGTGCGGTAATGTTACGCACGGATCATTATTATTTTTCGTTTGTATAAACATTTTTTCATATGTATGATCATTTTTTTGACTGAAGTGTGTATTATGTTTTCTATGGTCAAAGGGACATAATCCGAGTTATCGAAACTACAATTTGTTAGGAGTTGCCTTCTCTTGTATAGAGACACGTTCGGTCTATAATTTCTTGAACGAAGCGTGACCACATCTCCTTATTTGGTAGTATCAGTCAACTATGGTAGATGTCTGAAACCTTTCTTAACGCTTCTTTTCATGACCATAAAAGGCGCGACTGTGTAAGACTTTTATCTCGAATGTTCTTCGAATCGTCTTATTGTGAACGGCAACTCAGAGATTGTCGTTCTGCGCATGTCAAACCGGGAGTTCGTTCTGTGTGTTCCGCCCAGTTGGGGCAGTTTAGAAATGGTTTAAGAAGCGAGCAGACGCAACTGCGTCTTGTGATTCTCTGAGGGAAATACAGTGTCTTAGTGAGTTAGTTAGCTAACTAGACTATTTCCCAGTATTATGCAGCCTGCCTGGAGGCATATGTTCATGGTTGATTTTCCGAAATAAGGTAATTCCTCTTGTATCGAACTTTATGCTATCGTCTAGAGGTTCGTCATTTTGTCGCCTATTTGCTCGCCTGTGTGATGCAAAATGGAGAGGTACTTTGACTAGGATTAAGTCACCGGTATCTGTATACCTGAACTAGTTAAATATATATGGGTCGCTCTAGACCAACAAGACTGTTGTCTGTGTTCCAGGATTCGTTATATCAGAGATCACGTCCAAGTCAGATGGTTAGACTTAGGAACATTATAAAGGTCGAGCTGACCTGTAGCCCATGTATGCTATTCACGTGCAGACAGTGAACGGACTTATTGTATACAACTGATCTGCTAGCATCAGAATGGGAGCATTTATTATTGTTTATGAACATTGAAGATCTGTAGCTGACACTGTTGCAGAAGTTATAGAAATTATTATTATTTATACAGCTTCACGAACTAGCACTCGATGATTGATGAATTTCTGAATCTATTGAACTGTGATGTCTTATGACGCATATATACAACAGCTATCATTGCTGACTACAGAAATTGTTTTCAATGTGCCATATCATCTTGCTGAACTCGTTAACCATGTTGATGTCATAAGTATCATGACTGTTTTGTGGCGTGCAATAAATGAAAGAAACTTATACAACGAAGTTACCCTTTCTATGACTCTACACGTCATGTTGCCTGTGTGATAACCCATTGAACTGTTCCACTACCACATACACAGCAACATCCTAAATCAGAGAAGACACCTACATCTTACACTTTAACACCAGGTGTCGATAAGGGTGGCAAGTTACCACTTCAGCACAAATCCACCCTTATCACCAATCCAATCAAATCTCGTTCAGCACTACGTGGGTAGGGGCGTTTTTCAAATTCGGAAAATACCCTCACGTGTTTCAAAATATTAAATTTAATATCCACGCGTGACCTCTTGCAGTGATGTCATAACGTTGCGTCAGACTTCCGCCGGCATCTTGTGCATAACTCATTAACACCATATGTGAACTCATTTGATGTCCAGATGCTAAATATCGCCAATATTGTGTCTCCAGACAGATTATCGTGATAATCACACACAGGGAAGGTCCCGTGAAACGATAAACGCATCTACCACCTGTGCAATCTGCCCACCTCAGACGGCTATCTCAGACAGACAATATTGGCTTCTATAGATGTTGATCGGGCGAGACAGTCTTTTCATGATAAGAATCTCGCTCGCTGACCGGTTATAATGACTGGATATTGTTACGATAATACCACAGTTCACCTGGCGGAATGTAAATAAGTCTGAGGAGTGGTAAACAAGATAAAGACAGTCCCATAGCAAATGCTTCCGTAGGGGAGTGGATTGTTAGAGACTTTCCCGTACTAGATTCAGCATAGAGAGTAAAATAATGAATGGAAGGCCATACAAATTGACACATAATGACGGGAGAGAAAAATAAGAAATTATCACACGCACGGGAATGTAATGCAATCCTGCCGGAGTGGACTTGAGATAGCACAACCGTATCGTCACACTTTATCTCACAAGAGACACCCGGAGAATAGATCATTTTTGTGTTTAGTTTTGGTATGCAAGACAAACGACGATGGTGTGAAAGTTGAGGATATTTGGGTGTACACTTAATTTTACATTTCTTATACAATACTCTAGCTGGACTTTTTTAATCGCATATGTGGTTTATTATTTCCTTACTTTTCTTGTTTACATTTTTATGTTTTATTTACTGTCATCGCCCGATCAAAATGTCCCCTATCAGTTTTATCTACTTACGATCTTATATTCATTTCTGCAACAAATAAGCCAAAACAATGGACTGAAGAAATTCCCTGGCATCAAATAGTGTCTCCGATCGGACACCACCTGACCTTCGACCCAACCAGTCCTGCCATCAGTGGTGACCAAATCAATGCTGCGCGTGGGGCTAGCAACACCACCATGCGAAATAACTCACCACAAAAACACCACCACTGCCAGAGATTACAAACCCTCTTCTCGGAGGACATTGATGTGGTCATCCTAAACTCGTCAAGGAGTGACAAAGAGGTAGGATTGATATACTCTTAATTTGATATTGTTATCTGTATTACTAAATATGTTCTTGTTATAAGCTGTTTCTCTAGACTCTAGAGTGTGCACTTCCATAATTTTGCTATATGCGTGTATGTATGCGCGCGCACACATTAATATCAAGCTACTACAGGCTTTTTTATCCCCTACCCTAAGGACGAGCATTGGTTAAAACTACAAGGTGTATCATCATGCTGTCATAGTCGTGTAACCGTCCCACCCAGTGTTATTTCCTTGTGGGACTGGGCACCGTACCAATTAGGTTTATATGTAACCGTGGGACTACATTAGGACTGGAATAGGCACCAATTAGTCTTATGTAGCCGTGTGGTGCTATCCCTATTTCTAAGACTGGTTCTAAGGTACCAATTAACAGATGTGGCCGTGTCACCCAGTGTTGTTGCTTATATTATGAGTGACAAATATCAATTATGGATTTTATTTCAGGTCTACGTGAGTGATTGTTATACTGGCTTAAAGCTCGCCAGAGATGTTGATTTCTCACACTCTATCTGTGTGTCCAGGTATCGTTCTTTTCCTCTTAATGGTGGTGTGTAGAGAGCATTAGGGGTTGAGATTTGTGTGTACCATGCCGATGTATCTATATTATCCAACAGACTATAATGTTATTCAACAGGCAAACAATCCTCAACGGCCATGTTCATTTTCAGATATTTTATTCAACAGCAAACAGATCAATTTGTTTCCAACCAAACTTTTCAATATTATATACATTTTATACAACAGGCAAAACTGGTCGTATTTTCTTCTCATGAAACGCATATCTCTTATCTTTCATTTTCATCCACAGAGGTTTCATTGTATTATTTCCCATTATTCATATTTCTCAATTCTTCTAGATTGTCAAAGTCTCCTATTTAATTTTCTTCTTTTGTAGTTTATTCATCTGCTTTATTCTCCAGGTCAGACTTAATAATCCATTCAATTAGATCCATTGAAGTTTTTCAATACGTAAAATATAGCCGAAAATACAAAATAGCAGGGCGAGACTTCTACTTACGTATCAAGTAAAACAAATGCTGATCCATGTGTACAATTACACATTAAAGAATTCTTATTCACACAAATCCTGTTGAAGAACCTCAACTAAAGAAAACCTGACTGTTTTCACACGTCCATCTACGTGGATCATTTCTTCAAGACTCTGCCGATAAAACTAACTTCTTGCCGGCAAATTTTTGTAGTGAGCTTGCTGGCTACATTATCATTGGCTGGGAGCTCGTTCTATTCGACAAACCATTGGTCAGAGATCATGAGCTCAAGCGTGATGTCGCTATCTTTAACCTGCATTCTTATTATTTCTATGACAACTGTCGGGTAAATTTAGCGTGCATTTTCTCGAACGCTGACCTAATTTATTACCACCGCTTTGTACCTTGCTCTTAAGTTGTTTCTCGAGTTATTTTTTTTATTTTAGTTAAAAATTCTGCTTATTTATTATTTGGAATGGTATTTTATTTATTTAGTATTTATGACTAGACTCCAGCATGAATAAATGCTCAAGTGGTCGGTCAAACGGCCACAGTCGGAAGTGGAGTTAAGGATGAGGTCTAAATTTTCTGTGAATGCTCCCAGTGTGCTCAGCCCGGGACTGTTTTAACAAACATGGGAAGATGCGAGGTGGGTCTTAGTCACCCTGAAACCAAAATGCTAGTCATCTAGATGCAGGGAAACTATTTCATACCACTTGCTGCCTTGTAGGCTGGCTGGGGGACAAGCCAAAAGGCTGAGAAAAGCAAACCAGAAAGAAGAAAAATGCTTGCTGAAATCGGGTGTGCCGCAGCCCAGCTGTAAATTATAGCACATTGTATTTATTACCTGTAACAACAACAACCTGCTAGGGTTTCAATGCGGACACAAGAGGAACTTAACGACAGAGTGCACAAAAGTAATTTTGTTGACACTGCCCTAGAAAGATGTGAACGTATAGATTATGTCACATAAAGTACTTCCAGATGAACACCGAGCTACAACGTTCAAGGACATTTGATCGGTACAAAAGCCTGCCACTTCCGGATGTAAACAGTACATACTAAGATGCTAAAATACGAAACTGAACAAGAAACTTCCCAAACGTAATTAATAATGAGGACTGGAGATTGCAGAGGGCAGAATCAGCTGGAGATGAATAAATAATTAATTCAAAATCAAGACATAACAAAAAATATTTAATTAATGAGCGATGGAGAAATAGAAAAAGCTGAATAAGAGTGGAAAGGGTCAAAATATAATAGGAGTGGACAGGGTGACCTCAGACAAAGGTGTGTAGGGTGTTAAGAACAGCTGGTTTTAGACACCCCATACGATGGATAAGACGTTGCTCAAGCTGGGCTCGGCTAGCAGTGTCAGAGGAGCAGGATCTGATCGCTGTGACCTGCATGTCGATGGGACCATGGTGGTCAGGACCATTAAAGTGTATGGCAACTGGGGTGGATTTTTGACGCGAGATGTCATTAATGTGCTGGCTGAATCCGTCCCCAAGTCATTTGCCTGTTTCGCCAATATAGGTTTTGCTGCAACGTTTACATATGATTGTATAAATGACATTGCGCGACTCACACGTGAAGCAATTAGTGATGGTGAATGTGGCCTCAGGAACAGACACCTTGTGGGTTTGGATGACATACTTGCACGTCGTGCATCGTGTCCGACCACAGGGTAGTGTGCCAAAGTGAGTGACAATCTCAATTGGAAGATGGCTGTGAACAAGAAGATTTGTCAGGTTCTTGTCGCGTCTATATTATATGCCACCAAAGGTGCCTCACCGAATACGTCTCGAGTCACAGAATCTGCTTGGAGGATGGGTAAGTGGCGGAAAAGGATCTTTTTGACTGTAGTACTGTGAGGGTTATAGGTCAAGATTAATTTGACCCTTTCCGAAGTGGATTTGTGGTGGGGTTCGATGGCTTCCTGATGGGAGATGGAGAGAACATGCTGGAGGGCGGAGGTGAGAACATGTTCCAGATAAAGTCTGCTACGGAAGAAATCCAACATCTCATTGGCTTAGAAGTGGAGGTCATTGTTGTCTAGACACAAACGGCGGAGAAGTTGGGAAAATGGAAGGAAGTCACAAGCCCGAGGATGAGAAGAGGTATACAGAAGGTAGCTATAGGCATTGTGACAAAACGTCTGTACGTGTTCTTTTGGTGGCTCTCTCACACCTTCAGCCACTCCGGCAGTATCCCTTCTTTTCTTCCTTTTTCTCTTTCTCCCCTTCAATTCGCTTATTATTTGGCATATTTATTGCCCTTACATTCTTTTACTGTGACCACTATTTACGTTCCACCAGGTGAACTGTGGTATTATCGTAACAATACCCGGTCATTATCACCGGTCAGCAGTAATGCGTTTATCTCTGTGAGTCGCCGGCCACCTTTGATAGGAGACGATCCTTGTTTAACACAATATGGTCTCGTTAGAAGATTAATAGGAAGGCAATATTGTCTGTCTGAGCGAGTCGTCTGAGGTGTGCGAAAACACGGGCGATAATGAGTTTCACTAGACCATCCCAGTGTAAGATTATTACAGATAACCTGTCTGGGGAAGACAATTGTTGGAGGTAGCATCTGGCCTTCAAAAGAGTTCATAGATTTGTTAGTGAGAGTGCACAAGATGTCACCGGATATATTACGTCTTATTATAAAGAGGTCACCCATTGGAATATTAAATGTAATATTTTAAAACACGCGGGGGGAGATGAATTAAAACACCCCAACCCACATAGTGCAAAAGATCTTACAATTGGATTGAAGTGAGCCGGAATACACATTGAATTTTCTTGGAAATTTCGGTGGAAGTATCATTGTTTTGAACTGAGAATGAGAGATATAATCTAGTGAAATCAGAGACACAGAACACAGACAGCTTCGCAACTTCAAATGAGCAACTCCCAAAAGCCAAAAAGAAAAGGATCGGACCAAGGATTCCAATATTATAAGTGACAGATCGAGTATTTGGGAAACTTTGGAAATTACAAGTAAACCCGCATATTTAAATACAAGACTGGAAGCTTAAGGGACCAGGACTTTAAATATCAAGACTGGAAACCTAGGAATTTGATCACCCGTCATAAGAGAAACTTTCCCAGGCCAAGTGTTTCGCAGATTTACCAGTGACAAGAGGAATTCATACTTTCCCAGACCAAGTTTTTGGCAGATTCACATGCCATAAGAGGGATTCAAAATTTCCAGACCAAGTGATCCGAAAGCATATAACCTAAATTGCTGGTGCCCATTCTAATCTGTGCGAGGAGATTGTGTATTCCCAAAACTTTGGGGTAAGTTGTGAACATTTCTTTTACAAATGTGAATTTGACTTGTTTTCTTGCTAAGTGGTTAATAATGAGGCTGGCAACTCAACATACGAAAATAGTGTATTCGTAAACTACTACAGCAAGCGCTGGTGATTTATTCTTCCTAGTCGTGCAGAAAACCGACAGCAGAGGTGAACCCAGACTCCGAATGGAGCAATGATGACTGATGATTACATCACATGTGCCTAAAGTGTATAATATGTTGCGAGATATATGCACTTTGTTAATTGTAACTCAGGCAACTCATTATTCACGCCGTCCAGACACATTTCCCCACTTTAATACCCGGACGAATATTGGTGATTTTTAATCATCTTCCCTGTGTACTCTGGAATTTAATTCTTCTGAGAGATTAACATTGGTGAGTGGATAGCGAGAATGCGCCTGTTAATTGGCAGCTCACAACTGTACCTAGCAGAGGCATTTGTTTTTCTATTTTGCCTTAAAAAAAGTTCGTGGAACGAAGCTAGCTGTGAGTGAAAAGTAAGGAATCCACACCAACCGCCTCAATCGGACAAGTTGTGTGAAGAAGGGTTCTCATCACTAAGAAGTGATAAAAACCACAGCTGCAGGATCCCCTTATATCAGTTAAGTGCCTATTTAAAAAGACACCAGCAACTGGACATAATTTTCTGAACTATATCCTCACTCTAAATCTCCGTGAAGAGAAAATTTGATTCCAATATAAAATTCACCAGCATTTCTTTTATTTTAAACTGTTAATACTAATTGATTATTACATTTGTTACCTGTTTTAAAACTAAACAATAGTTGTTTATTCAGTTATTACATGTATGAAAGCCAATGTATGAGCCAGAATATTTAATATATATACAGACATAAATTTACCTCTAAACAGAGCTATACCATTATAAGATTAAATTCGCTGAATTAACTCAGCTGGGGGCTTTTACGGGCCAAAACCATTGCTTAAATCCTTCACAAAAGGCGACGGACAGATATAAGTTAACAAATGTTCAGCGCTAAGCAGCATTGTTCTTGACTTCTGAATTATCTTGTGAATTCTCCCTTAATGTAGAGGCGTCATTACTCTTCTATCTACATCTCTGCCAAGAGTAATCTTGTGCGAAGGTAGACACTTCTGACGACCCATTTAGATACTTTTGAGTTTTGGCCACTGTTGGACCACTACTGCAAAGCAGGGGAGACAATCCGTGACAGGCATCTGTCGGCGCATGTGACGTGTAATGGAAAAGAGCCTACTGTAATCTGACAGCTTATTGTAACCTTATAGCTGCTCTCTGATTTGCTAACTAAAAACATGCATTATACCAACTGTCTTTTATTTCTACAGCTCACCTTTTTGTCCCCGCCCTCTTTTCTGTAAGCACGGGCTAACGCAGTGTTTACAATCTTCGTTGACCTGTCAGTCATAACAGGAAACAAACCACGCTTTGCTTTTACTGCGCTCGACTCACGCGAGCTAATCTGTCAATCATATAATACTTGACAGACAGACAACACGTGAGAAGAGAGAAAACAGACCCCTTTGAAGTTTGCTCAGGGAAAATCTAGAAATCCCTAATATCCTTTGATCTTGGAACACAAGCATTCTACAGGGAAACCGCTAGGAGAACAGAAAGTTTTTGATATCGGTCACCGCTCCAGACGAGAACCTCTGGAAGACCGAACCATAAGCCTTTTATCTTGAATCTCTAGCTTCTGAATTTTTGTCCCACACAGGAGTGCGAATTAACGCCATTAGAGATGAAAAGCCATTTAATGATATATAAACGGCTGTTTCTATAACCCAACCATCAGTCAGAATTTGAGAAGAAGCCTTAGCGCATAGTCATAAATCATTTCTTTTGGATGATTGTTTAAAAAAGTGATTCGTGGAGATTTTCATTCTGGATTTCTGGTAAATAGTTCTAAGTGTTAGAAGTATTTTACGGTGATAGCATTTAAAGCTAAACACTTAAATACTTTAAACATACAGTTAAATACTTCTCTTAGATCTTTCTTGCTAGTAAGGCGAATTAAATTAAATAACACGTAGCGATTTTCATAACCAGATATTCAATTAAAATGTTAGACCACATCACCGACGCTACATAGCTGAGACGAGACAGTAATTTGTGTTTACAAGTGTAGGACGGTTAACCAGACCGAACGGCGTTAGACGACTGACAGTGGGAGGAAATAATACTGTTTATATTTCATTTGTAATTATTGTTATTATAGCGTCTATTATTTTTTTAATGCCATATGACGAATTAACAGACACCGACAATTTAATAGCTACTACAGGATAGGTGATTTGTTGTGCATGGTGCATTGTGAGAAAAATAATAAATAACATACTGTGCGTGTGACCGCCAGCCGCGAGAAGGAGCGGGGGAGCCTTCATCGACTCAGTCCGACCCAAATCCGCGGCCAGCGATGTCTGTGTGTGTAGGCGTAGGAAAAACACCGTGCATCTTTTAAATTTGTCAGGATTGACAGAGCGGACGAGAGAGTGTCGTGTCCCCGTCTATTTACATTGAGTGGTAGCATTTTCCCATAAATGTTTTCTTGTATTTTTAGCAGACCTGATCCCGAGTGGACGAACCAGCAGTCTTTTTCTTTTTCCATTTCATGCTATAAGTGTGTACTAGCCGATGATACTGTATGACTATAAATTATACTACTGGACTTACCAAAATCCAGGACATTATTTGTATCAGCCAACAGTGGTGTATACCTGAAACATTATTATTATTTTCCCCAACACCTGACAGTTGTAATCCAAGTGGAGTACTAATCTATACACTGTGCAGGACTGGCGATCTGGCAAAGAGTCGGCCGATAGAAAATCCATCATCATCATTTTTAACATTTGTAGCAACCGGATTTTTTCCAGATTTTCTAGAAGTATTCCCCTCTCCTAAACGGTAAACACCAAGGATTCTCACACTATTCAATATTTTAGTAACCCTGTATCCAGATAGAAGTTCCAGCCCGAGCGGGAAACAAGACTGTTTTCCCCCGCCCCAACACTGCAAGAGTTGTCGCAACGAAAATATTCAGTTGTAGTTCCTGTATCTAGACTCATATTCCCCTGTGCAACCTATCAGAGGAACAGTGCTAGTTTTAGAACAGTGAAGATAACCCTTTATGATTCATATAGTCACCAGGATTCACCGCGGAAATAACCTATTTGGCATTCACCTCATTAGTTTTTTTTGGGGAATGAACTGGGGCCAATTTGTATCCTCGACAGCTGGGGTTGTACATTAATCAACAATGAATTATGGATTATGTTCACGGAATAAATTTACCAAGGGATACCACAGACCCACAGGAAGAATACAAATAGGTAAGAGTGCGAGAGGCGGCCACCTGAGCGAGAAAGCGTGTGATGATTTAATTGTTGCTGGAAACTATCTATTAATTTGGTTGTGTCTACTTTACTTGGTCTTATCTTGTACCAATACTGTTATTCTATAACCTAGTGCCAACCTTTAACCTTTGGGTTAATATTTCTTTGGATTTGTTTTCCTTTATACGACAAAGGCGCACCATGCTTCTTTATTTCCTCTGTATGTAAATTATTTCTTGCTATCTTTTGGGTATTTTGATGTTGTAAACAGTTTAGTGATAATAAACAACAAGAAAACTTAACTTTGTGTGTTGGTCAGACCCATACCCATTTATCCTTAGTTTTTTCACGTTTGTGTGTCATTGTTGTCACATATTGTTGTGTGTGTGTAGAGTAACCTGTTCTTATTTTAGATAGGGAGGCAAAGACTGTCTTGTAACAAAGCACAGTTGTACGGATAGGCTGGATGAGAGAAACCTACTCACTCCAGAGACATATCTTTCCCTCAACCTACCACCTGTGAAATCTATTTTTCTATACATTCTCGTGTATCAGTCAACCTTTACTCTTTACCTAGACTGTGCACAATAAACCAATTAACCTACTGTATGACAGCTTGTAGTATACTGAGGTATTAAGGCCGGAGGGCATGATAGTAATAGTAATGTCAAGAAAGTTGACAGATACTGTGGAGTCTGAACCATGGTGCTTCGTCTTGAGAGCGTGGCCAGCAGACGTCTTTAAACTGTATAAGCTTCTGTAACCAAAACCCTTACAATTGTATAAGGTCCATTCCCAAACAAATTGAACCTTAACCTGTTCCTGTTGAAAAAGTTGTGTTACACAAATTGCATCAGACAAATGTGGATTCCCTCTTCCCCCTGTCATTCGTTTTCAATACAGACTTCGTGACGCACTACACTAAGCCATTTTCTTTTTGAGTTTAGTAATTTTAATTAATAAAAAATTCAGATGTACAATTATATACAATATTTATTTATTTATTATTCACTGCCCAAATTATGAAATATGATCCCACTACATGCATCAGACCGACACCTGTCTAGAATGAACACTGAAATAAAAATTTCGCGCCATATATTTTGGATGAATTTAGAAAAATTTCATAAAAATTGTTTACACATTATAAATGAATACCCTAGGAAGCAAACAGAAAAACATCTTTACTCTTTATCTTCCCAGTCTTTTGCCCTATTAAGGAAGGAATGGTGGAAATATCTGCCTAGCTGATTATAATAACTACAACACAGTGCGATTTACCTATTTATTTTTTTTTTAGGCAAGAATTACTGTACAGTGCTTAGTGCCTAAGTAAAGTGCCTATTACCTAGTCAGGAATCACGTGTCAAGTGTTCAGTACCTGATGGCATCATGCACTCCTCATTACTCCTTTTACGCACCAGCTAAAGAAGTTCATGTGAAACGACAGATAAAATCTCCTTGGATCTCACCAGCAGTGCTAGAAGCCATGAGATCGAGCTCACAAAAATAAAGACTTTAACACATACAGAGCAAAAAGAAACAAGGTACAATATTTAATACGTAGAGAAAAGAAAACATACTTTAAAAACTTAGTTCAGAACAAAACAAACAGTAAAGATATGTGGAAAGCAATCAACACTTTAGTAAACAAGCGACATTCGCCAGACTCGTTAACCCCCAATACCTCATTTACTTGTACAGACTTCAGCAATTACTTTCATGCAGAAATAACCAGTCTTAAATCTACGATACCAGATTCCCTTTGTGACCTAGGCCAACTGTCAGCATTCTGTAAGAACAAATGCACCAACACAATCCCATCCAACATTCTGTTTATGACAGTTAATGAGTAAAGAGAATAACTCATCCACTAACATACATATACAATCTATGTATCGCAAAGAGTTATTTTCCGTCGCACTTTAAAGTCGCTAAGGTATATCCTCTTTTCAAACCTGGTTCCTCAGATAATTGGAACTTTGGTAACTATAGGCCCATCTCTCTATTATCATCGCTATCCAAACCACTGGAAAAACATATACATAAAATAACACTACAACACCTAGTTAACAATGACTTGCTAATTGATAGTCAGTCGGAGTTTAGACCTAAACCTTCATGTCACACTGCTCTAACAAAGATGATAGACAACTGGCACCTAAATATTAACAACGACAACATGTGTGGGGCAGTCTTTGTAGACTTTAAAAAGGCATTTGATATGATAGATCACAATGTTTTAATTAGAAAACTAGAAACATCAAAAGTAAACTTTCAACTAGTGACATTAATTAAATCATTCCTGTCAGACAGAAAACATGTAGTTTCTTACAATAACTCCTATTCAAACAAAGTAGTGATAAATACAGGCGTTCCTCGGGGTTCTATACTTGGTCCTCTACTTTTTGCCACATACATTAATGACCTTCCACTACACATCATGCACGCATCCTGTGACCTGTTTGCAGATGACTGTACTGTTTACACGAGTGATAAAAGTTGTAACACACTCGAACTATTGTTACAAAAAGATACAGATAATCTGATTAAGTGGAGCAACAGAAATCGCATGTTAATAAATATCATTAAAACAAAATGCATGTTAATATCAACTAGACAAAAATTACAAAATTCAGAGAAAACAACACTTCAGATCTACATTGGTACCTCACTAATTGAAAACGTTAATGCACATAAATTCATTCATAACCCTCCACTCCCAAAGGAGCATAGGCCTTCAACAAACACATGCCAAGTCCTCCTGTCACGTGCCATCATCTAAAGTTCTTTCCACGTTCTCCTCATCATTTTCACCTATGTTTCCAGCTCTCTTCTCCATGTGCTTCTTGTTCTACCTCTGCCTCTCTTGCCCTGGGGGTTCAAGAACAAGGACTGCCTTGTAATGCTTTCAACGGGTTTCCTCAGTGAGTGTCCTATCCATCGCCATCTTCTCATCTCTTGTTCCACTGGCACTTGTCTAGTTCTTGTCCTTAGTTCCACGTTGGTAACCTTGTCATACCATTTTAATACCTCTATTCTACGCAAGCACCCATTTATGAAAGTCTGTAGCATTTTGGTTGTTGTCTTTGTTGTTCTCCATGTCTCAGAGCCATACAATAGGACTGACTTTACATTTGAGTTCAAGATTCTTATTTTCGTGTTGGATCCAATTTCTCTTGATCTCCATATATTTCCCAATGCAATGAAAGCTCCTCTTGCTTTTTGTATTCTTAGTTTGATATCACTGTCTGTCCCTCCAACTTTGTCTATATTGCTGCCAAGATCTGTGTACGATTCTACATCTTGTATTGGTGTTTCTTCAAGTTCAATCCTGTTATCATTACTTACTTACTTAGTCGTTTTTTTTTTTTTTGTCGTTCCCCTTCTAGCGTGAGGTGTAGAGGTTTGGAAGAGAGAGCGCCAGACTATCCTATCGGCTGTCTTCCTCCTGGCCTGGTTCCATTCTAGTCCTTGGTCCTTCAAAGATTGTCTAATGTTGTCCTCCCAGTGGACTCTGGGTCGTCCTGGGGGTCTGGATCCCTGGCTCTTTGTTTCCCATGCTTGTCGTGGTAGCCGATCTTCTCCCATTCTGCAGACATGGCCCAACCATCTTAGTTGGGACTGTTCTACTTGGGTCTGCAGGGGGTGGGATTTTAGGCCTTGACGTATTGTCTGGTTGCGGACCATGTCTCTTCTTGTTACTTCAACCACCTTCCTCAGATACCTCATTTCTGAGGTTTGGATCTGGCTTTTGTGGGTTGTAGTCATTGCCCATGACTCGCATCCATAAGTCAAGACTGGGACATAGGTGGAGCGGTATACAGCCATCTTCGTTTTCTTATCAACCTCTCTCTTGCTGCTGCTTTTCGAGTGGCCAGCTCTTTTTTGATGCCTCCCTTTCGGTCTATAATAGCTCTGAGGTATGTTATCATTACCTGCATTTATTCTCATTATTTTGTCTTTTCCCTGTGTATTTGCAGACCCGATTGCTGTGACCTCTCATCGAGTGTTTTCAATTTGTCCTACATCTGATTACGGTTATGGGACAGAAGAGCCAAGTCATCAGCAAAATCCAGATCATCCAACTGCTTAGTCAGAGTTCACTGGATTCCATTTCTGTTGTGTGTTGTCGATGTTCTCATAACCCATACCCAGTCTATTGCTAGTAAGAAAAGAAATGGAGACAAGAGGCATCCCTGTCGCACTCCTATTCTTATCCCAAACGGTTCTGTAAGCTGTCCTTCGTGAAGAACTCTGCATGTCATGTCTTCATATGTGTTCTTTATTAAATTAATGATCTTCAGGGGAACTCCATAATGCCTCATCAATCTCCAAAGTGATTCTCTGTCTACACTGTCAAATGCCTTTTCGTAGTCCACAAATCCGATGTACCGGTATTCCATTCCAGACTTTGTTCAACTATTAATTATTCTCCAAGTGGCTATCTGGTCTGTACAGGATCTGTTTTGTCGAAAACCTGCTTGTTCATCTCTCAGTTTTTTGTCTATGGACTCTTTTAATCTCTCAAGGATAATCCTGTTTAATACTTTTCCTGGCGCTGATAGTAACATTATTCCTCTATAATTTGTGCACTCTTGTAAATTTCCCTTCTTAAGCAACTTAACCAGATATCCTTCCTTCCATTCTGCTGGTATCTCTTCCTTTTCCCAGACTTTACCAAGTAACTATTTATATAACATCTCTGTCTTTAGCACATCTGTCGTCGCTTTTCAATCCTCTTGCTGAGAAGTTTGCCATCAGGTCCCATGCTTTTTCCATACTCTTTAGAAACTTTATGGCCTAAATATCTTTCCTGGAAAAGTCTCCACTGCTGGAGCTTTGTCGAGCTGGTCAGATCCGACAATAATATTGAGCCGCCTATCGGTCATAATTGCTCTAGGTTGTTTATACTGTTTGCTGCAGCAATTTATCTTCAGCTTCTTGTATTATAATACAGACTTCTTCTTGTATTTCCCTGTTAGAATTCATTAAATTTGAATCTCTTCACATTTAATTTGTCCACTTTAGGCTTACCAGCATTATCAGATGGTCTAACAGTTTGCCGTGTCGAAATGACAGGTGGAATACTTCCTCTTGTCTGCGTCTAATTATGCTGCTTAATACCCTGTTCCTGATACCCAGTTTGATTCGAAATATATTGTTGTTATATAGGGTGTTATGTCTTCACTGGTATCTCACGTTCGTAGTCCTGGAGGTGATCTGGTCCTGAAAGGACCACTAGCTGGCTGTCTGGGTTCCCTTCCTCTTTGTCCGTTTGTGGTGCCGTGTCGCGCTCATGGTGTTTTTTATGTCCTGCCTCACTATCTGGCTTGTTTGGTTTTGTGTGTTTCAAACGCTCATAGTTTCTGTTGCTTTTGTCTTCTTGCTCTCCTGTTATCTGAGACAGTGGCTTTTCCATTATCGTTGGTAGTCTGTTTCTAGCATGTTTCCTTTGGATGATTTCTTTTACTGCTTGGTTTGTTCGTTTTAGATTTCTCGCCTGTTTGATGATATTTCCTCAATGGTATTCTTTCTGCTTCTTCTTTGGAGTATTTTTTGTTCAAATTCTTCAGGAGCACTTCTGTCAGCCTCTGTCAGCTTCTTGACATCTGTTTCTACTTGCTGCTGGATTCATTTTTCATTTTTCCATCATGTGTTTTATGTTCTGCATGTCTATATCGCATCTATTCCACTGTCGGTTGGTTCTATTCGGCGGCCTGCTTGCTGTTGTTTCTCGATTCGCTGTTTCATTTTCATTTCTCTGACTTCAGCGGTCAGCTTGTGTATCTGTCGTCTGTCTATCGTGCGTTGTTTTTCTGCAACATCCGCAGCCACTCTGTGTTTTGCCTCCTTGAAGGGAATGTTTTTTGGAAACCGCTTCCTTCAGGATCAAACTCTGGTTTCCTGGAACATTGGGCAGCCTCGGTATCTAGCCCCATGGTTTCCGAGGCAGTTTGCACAGGTGCGGTTTGAGTTTATTGCTTTGTAGTTGTTGTCCTCCTTCGCCTTGGGACAATCACGGTATGGGTGGCCACCCGCACAATATCGACAGACTGCATCCCTCCTGCACGTCTTCTTTGTGTGCGAGAACTGCTGGCAGTTGGAGCACTGCATCACCGGAGGGATATAGGCTTCTGTCTTTTTGGTTGCGGTTTCGAGCGTCAGTCTCTCGGGTCTTGTCGATCCTTCTACCGTAACTATCATCAGATTGGTATCTTTCTTGGCCCAAGTTTTTAGTCTCTTGACCTGCTTGATTTTTAGATTTGCGTTTTCATCCTGAAGGCGTCTGTGGACCTCGGCTTCGGAACAACTGGTATCCACCCCTCTGATGACCAACTTCTTTGTTGTCTTGTACTTTTCCACCACCACTTTTATTTGGTGGGGCAACTGGATTTCCTTTGGACCGGATTCCAGTTCGATCATCAGCGAGGTTGTTTTGTCTGTGTTGTTGAGAGAAAGCACTACTCCCTTTTCGTGCCTCCCTACTTTGGCGATACCTCTCCGTCCAGTTATCACCTCGAGGATGTTGATCACTTTGTTGTCGGGTAGGGCCCTGAGTGAGGCCTCACTTCCTGACGTCTGGGTGATCTTAACAATCCTCTCCTGTATCGTTTCTGAGGTGCTTGTATTTTTAGTGTTTGGTCTTTGTTTCCTTCTACAGGCTTGGTTCGAATCTTGTTCTTGGTTATTCGGTGTGATATCTTGCGTCTGAGCCCTTGAGTTGTCAGCTGCTGTTTCCTCAGGATCAGGAATGGTAGCTTGCTTCTCAGTGGTTTTGATGTCCAGCACGTCTGGGGCTACTTCTACTGTTGCTTCTTGAAGAGCGAGCCTATGGGACTCGTCTCCGTCTTCAAGTCTTCGAAGTGCATCTAAAATGGTCTCTGCGACATCTTCCTCTTGTACCTGTCTGTGTTGAGGATCTGCCTCTATCACTTCCTTCATAGTGCTTGCAGGTGGGTCAGGTGTCTCGGCATCGTGCGGCTTCTCTGTCATAGACCTGGGTTTCTGCTGCCGAGTCTGGTATCGTGTGGTGGGTTGCAGCCTGGATAGTTAGCGTTTGTTTTCTTTTCTCCTCGCCAGCTGTCGTAACGCTCTCCATATTTCTTTATGTTCTGGGTCTTCTTTATCTAGGCAAGGGGTCGGGCCACTCAGACTCTCAGTCGGGTCGACGCATGTCACAGCTAACTCCGTCGTGTCCGGAGTTATAGAAGGGCCGGTCCCGGCACGAGTACTTGGGTGATATTGTGATTACCCTGGCTGTTCTGCGCTGGTGGGCTGGTGTAGACCTTCCTCTTTTTAGCGTGTGGCTTATGTCTGGGCATTTTGACGATAACGCAATCTTTTCTCGAGTAGTGGCGTCCTGAGAAGGACGTTGGTGTCTTGTGATAATGGAATCAAACAGAGATAATGAGGTAATCTGAAGCCACATCTGCTCCTCTATATACCTTTACATCCTGCAATGATGATCTAAACTTCTTGTTTATGCATATATGATCAATCTGATTTTCTGTTCTATGGTCTGGTAATATCCATGTTGCCTTGTGTATTCTCTTATGTGGAAACATGCTTCCTCCTATAGCCAGTTGATTTGAAGCACAGAAGTTTGAGAATAGTTCCCCATTATCATTCATTATTCCTAGCCCATGTTTTCCCATGACTTCTTCAAAGCCGGTGTTGACTGTACCTATCTTTGCATTTATGTCACCCATCAAAATTGTGATGTCTCTTCTTTTTACTTTTTCCATAATTTCCTGTAGTCTAGTATAAAATGCTTCTTTTGCAGACTCTTCTTTGTCATTAGTTGGTGTATAACATTGGATGACATTTACATTTATTTTCTTTTTAGCTGTTTTAAAAGTAGCTGTTATTATTCTGGGTCCAACGGCTTCCCATTCAATGAGTGCTTTCTGTGCTTCTTTAGATAACATAAGAGCTACCCCTTCACTGCGGTGTGAATTTTCATCTTCATGTCCTGAGGACAGCACCAATTCACCTGTGATGAGTTTCTTCTTGTCTACCCCCTTCCACTTTGTTTCACACAGTCCCAGAACCTCAATTTTATATTCCCTCATTTCTGCTGCTACTTGTGCCACTTTCCCTTGTTCGTTTAATGTCCGAACATTCCAGGTGCCAAATCTGGAAGTTCTCCTAGAAGAAAGAAGGTTAGTCAGTAACACAGACTCCTTTCGCTTTCTGTGTTGCATCACACGCCTCCCTGCAAGAGGACCTTCCCCTGTCTTGGATGGCTGTGTTTTATTTTCCTTAATTGACTTGTCCATGTTTGTTGAAGTTTTTTGTGGTTTAAATTTTTTACAGGATGGGGTAACCAGCCCCATGCCCAACCCTCCTTAGTCGCTTTCTATGACATGCATGGCAGGGAACAGTGTTACTATTCTTTGCTCCCCTTTCGGGCCCCGGTAACACACGAGTGAATGCACATAAAACTCTAGGTATAATCGTCCACCAGCATCTAAATTGGAACTCACATGTACATGCACTGACCAAGCAAACGACACAGAAAGTTTACCAATTAGCTAAAATCAAACATTTCCTAGATGAAGAAGCACGAAAATTGTTCTATATATCTCACATACAAGCAAACCTTGACTATTGCTCCACAATCTAGGATGGTTGCTCAATGTCCAACACAAAGAGACTCCGTTCACTATAAAAGCGTGCAGTGCGTCTAGTCTCTGACAATTGCCTAACTCAGTGTGTAGATCTATATAAAAATCTTCAAATACTGCCCTTAAGAAAGCGCCTTCTGTTTAACAAAGCTAAATTTGTTCACAAAATCCTATCACATAATGCTCTAGCATATCTGTGGCCAATGTTCAAATACAACGAAAGACGCATTCAATGCTTTAACAAATTGCAAGTGCCCAAGCCTAGGCTTGACTTATTCACGAAAAGCTTAGCGTACTCTGCTGCTCATCTTTGAAATTGTCTTCCACATAACCTAAGAGTCAACCTCAGTCTCTATTCATACAATCGTAAACTTTATTAGTTCTCATTACATGCCCTCCCCTAATCAGATGATCTTTTCTTATATCAACTGTAGGTTCTAATGACGATTGTACTTTTCAACATATTTTATGTCATGTTTATAAGTAGTTAATGTTAATATGAGTGTTGAATTCCTTGACATTGATATATAAAATGCATATGGGAATAAACAAATTCAGTATGAAAGGTGAGAAAAAGGAAGGGCAGAATGTCAGATGGGCATGCATGCCCAATTCTCAAAACTTTGAAAATAAAGTTCGTTCGTACCTTTTAGCAGTCCATAGTTCTGTAAAACCAGATATCTGTGGCTTTCAGTGCTTTTGTCTACAAGTTTATTAACTGCCCATGACTCATTTCTGCATTTCATGATTGGCTCTATATCAAACGTGGTCACTGAGGCACCACAAACTAATAAAATCGTTATTTCATCAGGGTAAAGAAATAGGCATTATTATTGCCTTTTTACACTTCTGCGCTGTAATAACAAAATTCTACAAGTGATTTCAAATTAATACATTCTTAACTTCAACAGTAAGTAGTTAATATTAATACTGCATTCACTAACGTTCAACACCCATACACAGAGAGAGAGGAAGGGGGGGGAGAGAAAGAGAGCTCAATGAAATAATTATATATTTCAAATTAAAATTAAATACCGGGTACTCATGAAAACATACTATTAACTAAAACAGAGATTTGTCAGTTTGGTTAATTTTCAAGCTGTCATGACTTTCACGTGTGCATGGTTTTTTTAAAAATAAAATTTTGCCTCGTTTTGGCGAGGCACATCCCGTTCAACCTAGCCGGTTATATTAGGGCGCATGTCCAAATATAAAAGACCATTAGGTCTGTAGAAGTAAGTTATATGTGTTAGCCTAGTTACGTGTGTGTGTGTATGTAGATTACTGTTGAATGTAGTGTAGTTTTTAATTTTGACAGAACTTCATAACCAATTCCACAATAAAGCACATGCACAACTAAAGCAACTATGAAAGACATCATTTCAAGTTTTTGCAAGACCCAAAAGTTGGTTGCCACTGCTTTTTATTAGAAAACAAAATTTTGTCTCGCTTTGGCGAGGCGCGCCATGTTCCTAGATGCAGGATCCGTCAGGTATATTATGTCGCATGTCCAAATATAAAAGACCATGTGCTCTGGTTTGTGAGTCGCCACACTGTGACGTTTCACTTTCTCACCAACTTTCTTTTGTCAAAATTGTTATACCTCTCCAATTCCTCTACCTCTAGAAACGAAACCATTTTTCTTCAGATGTCCTTAAGTCTTATAATAAGAAATGTTTAAAACCTCTACTTTCTTTTCTCACAGTTCTGTCTTACACTCTCAAAATGTTCACCTGGCAACATGAACTTTGCTGAGTTCATGCAAAGTACCAAGTCATGAAAAATCCCCACAAAGGAACCTGCCCATGGGTGTGGGTCATAAATCTATCCTATCTGGCCCTGGCATGCAAATTTCCTTGATGCAGACCTAAATATCAGTGAGAAATTGCTCCAATCAGAACAGAAAGTATCCAATACCATAATTCCTGTCGTAAGTACGTCGGCCATATCATGCACACCGTCATTTGCGCACTTTTCTATTTTTGAGAGAGTACATTAACTTTCAACCACAGCTAAGGGGTGCAACTGTGGTTGAAAGTTAGACAATAATTGTATTGTTTCCCTTATATGCACTCTCCCAAAAATAGAAAAGTGCGCAAATGACGGTGTGCATGAACAGTTTGATTATGGAAAGAAGCCAACAACACAATTGATAAACAGTACATGAACTGGAGTTTCGTCAAACTTCAAACGTTGTTCTCATAGGCAGTAAGTCGACCATGGCTTCTCAGAGGCAGTAAGTCGACCAGGGCAAGATTTTAAAATATGCACAAACAATTACGAGACATGTCATAAAAGAAATGTTAGTTATTTAGTCAGTTTATGGTCCATTAGATCATTATCACTGCTCCACATGTCATTTAGGAAGGTTACTCCATGTCTTCATATTTAATACATCCATCTAATTTTCACTACAAATATCTAATGATGGTCGCCTGCAATGAAATGACCACAGTACTGATAGTACCGTCTGTAATACATGTAAACGTGTGTTCTCAATCAAATGTCTAATCAATTTGTCTCACATAGGACATTAGTGTTTTCACATGTACCCTGTTCTATGATTGAAGAACTATTTTATTATCAGTATACAATTATGTAGTTGTGGCAAGGTCAAAATATATATGTAGCATAATATGTATGACTTGCTGTCTAGGTTCCGAGCAAAAGAAGCTTTTAAATAATCAACATAGAAAATGGTGTTAAATCATGCCAACAATATGGACTGTGACCAAAACTCCTTGGCATACATTTATTATCAATTACACTGATGCATTTCATCAATCCAACATCCTATGATATCCTCAGTAAACACAATGGTTATATTCTATTCCTTGACAACATAATATTTCCATACAAGAGCACTATTCCAAACTGCGCTACTGGCAGTAGACACTTCTGATACACACAGTCCGAACATAAACAATGATTATGTCGCTAAGCCAAACTATCACAGAAGCCTTTATATACTAGCTAAGGTGGAGGGAGGAATCAGGTGCTAGCTACCTTCCCCTTCACCACTAAGGCTTCACCACTGTTGTCCTAAATAACTTATTTTAAAGTACTACACATGGGCTCGTATTGCCAAAGGCATGACACAACAACAGTGGGTGACATATGACTAACACTCATGAACAGCTTATATCCCGTTTATTCAATTAAACACATGACCTGATGAAAATACAACACTACGACTATATACAGGGAATGCATGTACTAATATCAATCTACAGAACGGGTAATCTGGCTACCACAATCCTAAAATGGACACAGCGCCATCACGCGGGAAAAACCTACAAAGTAACACTGACTATGAAAATGCATGACAGTAACTTAGCATGTACCAAACTCAGCGCTAAGTAAATAACCACTTCCCTGGAATCCTTAATAGCAGAAATAGCTAACATTAGGAATAGGGCTCAGATGGCGGGCACAGCGTCACTCTCTTAGATATCACAGGATAGCCGAAGCTGGCATATCAAAAACTGCGTCCGCCCTGGATCGCAGTCAAATCTCCACTGACTATATTCGTGCCATTCCGTTATTTCCGCTGTTCACATGACTATCAGGACGGCTTTCGACCGTCTAACAACCTAGAAATACACCGTGACACAAAGCCACATCATATGCGACTTACGCATAGCAAACACAAACAGGGTGCTAACACTTGTGAGCACTTCATTTGTTTTCATTAGAACTCACATGTGGCGTGCAAAAGGCATACACCACAGTAGTCATGTAATGAATTTACCACTTGACTAATGAAACTATAACCCAGTGGTTCTCAAGCCATTGGTGACCACAGTCCTCAACATCATAGTTTGTGAAACTCACTGCCTACATGTGAAAAATCACTGCTGTAAACAAGCATACAGCCAGATCTAAGTTGAGATCCCTATATACACTTAATACTGTCAGTTATGACATAGTATTTAATAGATTATAGATAACTCCCTAGCTGACCATAGTTATGAATGTTGTCATTAGGTATTTTGATGGACACTTATTGCCCAGCAGACATAGAAGATGGTTTCTCTTGAAACACCACTAAGGGGACTTCAGTTGTTTGATCATTCCAGGTTACCATACCAGGTGACTCTAACCTGAGTCATAATCAGTAATGAGAAGAGGTATTCAGCAGGGCCGACTAAATCTATCCGTGTTGTGATGTGCACTGGGTCCAGGGAAGCAAATCATACCACCCCTAGAAACCACAAAATAACTATTATGGTACATGAAGTGCTGGAACAGACAAAACCATCTCAAGCTACTACAGTCCTTGGAGAGATAAATGTAATACTTATGCAGCAAACTACCACAGAAAATCTCATTTGGTCCAACTGATGACATAACTTTGTTTTTTTTTTCTAAGCAGACAAACAGTACAATTTTTTTGTTCAGTTGTAAAGTTTAATAGTTCTATAATCATTTTTAATTCAACATACTGAGTTTGTTGTTATTGTTTCTTATAATGTTTTAGTGGGCTGTATTTTGTTTTTAAACATAAATCTACGCCCTAGGGGCTGAACAATAACTTCCAGTGGGTCAGGATATTTTATTTAATGTGGGCTGGACACAAAATCTCCTTTCTCAACCTTATTTGCTCTACATAGTCCTTTGGAAGATTTCTGAGAAAGAATTTATAGTCCAAACTGTATCCTATTTAGTCGCCAGAATTCTCTTTGAATTATGGATTTCTAGCAGACTATTTCCTGAGGAGAGGCAGTTCCTTCGAACTCGCAGATTATTATCTAAATATCACTTCTTTATTCTTTCATTCATTCTATCTGTGTTTCCCCTCCAAAAAAAAAATCACCACACACATATAACATATTAGCAGAGTTATACTAAAATAACTGTTCCAAGTCTGAAGGCGTCCTACCATGACAATTTTGGTGCACAAGCAGGAGATCATGAGAGGAAGAATGTTTTGAAGATGAGCACATTGACTAATAGTTGTTCATTGTTAGTCTGTTAGTTCAGCTGCAACAGGCAGATAACACGACATGAACAAAACAAAGAAGATAAGCCAGTGGTCATGGCTCTCAAAGAAAATGAATGTAGTATTATAAGATAAATGGCTAAGGAGACATGCAAGGAGCACATGAAGTACTGTGGTGCAGGTTTTCTCTAAGTGGGTCACCTACAGGGTGGCCCAATGTTCATTAAGACAAAGAAAGAAGGAGAAATCATCATTAGTGTAGTCTGCTCAAATTTATTGTTTAGTATGCCAGATAAATGCCAACTTTAAGAAAAACTGTGCTGGAAACAAATCAAGACTTCCTATTTGACTTGTCCACAGCAGCTAGTCAAGCTTCTGTTAATCCTCAAAACATATTTTTCCTCCAGAAGAAACAGTTGTTCAGCATGTCAAACAAATGCCACCTGTAAGAACAAAATGACAAAAAGTCTGCTAATAACATATCAAGATATCTTTCTTGACTTGTCTACAGCAGCTAGGCAAGCTTCTGTCAATCCTCAAAGGATTTTTGTCCTCCACATGAAGTTTGTTCAGCTTGCCAGATAAATGCCAACTGTAAGAGCAACATGGCACACAGTCTATTTGTCACAAATCAAGACTTCTTTCCTGACTTGTCTACAGCAGCTAGCCAAGCCTCAGGTCTGTCAATCCACAAAAGATGATTTTTCCTCCACATGAAACGTTTGATGGTACCACACAGCAAACAGGTCACAACAGTATGTTTCTCACTTTTACCTGGGAATTAAAAAATGTTTTTTTTTAAAATTAATCAAACCAGCAATCCTTTCAGTTCCCTGTGGAATATAAGACCAGAGTTATCTCATGCCACTAATTCCTGGTTTGGGAAATTTTCTCTGCTAGACCTGTATGAAGTTTCTGTGTCTGTGGTGTCTTCATATTCCATTCTTCTCATGGTTCTCCCAGGTGTCCCCAATTTTCTCCTTCCTTAAAGGTTCCAGTCAAGGACATGTCGAGTTACACTGGCTATTCTCCCCCCCCCCCCCCCCCCCCCCCAAATGTTGTAAACTAATCAGAAGTCTGGCTCATGTAGTCAGATGTCTGGCTCATGTAATCAGAAGTCTGGCTCATGTAATCAGAAGTCTGGCTCATGTAGTCAGATGTCTGGCTCGTGTAATCAGAAGTCTGGCTCGTGTAGTTCCCTGGGGAGACACGGAAGTAATAGGACACCTGCTCCCTCAGGCTTGTTGTAAAGAGGTGACTAATATGAGGTTGTACATGAGGCTGACAAACTCATCACGTTAAACAAATTGTTACAGAAACCACAGCTGGCATGGGTACCTGAATGCTCTGACGCAGCCTTCCTGCAAGGAGGTATACCACAGTTCTGGCGCCATGCTCCACAATGAGCAAACAGGAGAAAGTGGAAACAAAGAAGAATCACAATTGTAATGAGTTGAGACACTATTACACATCTGACACATGCTGTCTTGTGTAGTCTTCAAATAGCAGGATCAGTTATATCAGTTTATCCATGCCTGAGTTTAATCACTGTTGGAATGCATGGAGGCATATCTGGAGTCATCTTTATGACCACCAGCTATGCACAATGCTACAATATATATATGAGGAAGTGAACCACTGTCTGTGAGGCTAATTACTCTTTCTTTGACTCTTGAAATCATCCATACACTTCCAGGGCTTCACCCTGTGGTGAAACTTGTTGAGAACCCAGCATTGAACACTAAGCTTGGAGAAGTCACTTGAGCCCCAGACGTGATTTTTTAGCTTTGACCTGGTTGACTGCATGCAGGAAGATCTCACTATGGACCCAGTGATAGGCAGGGGAAGCTGAGAAGTGGCTCTGTGCAGGACGTGACAATTCCTTGGGAGAGCCCAGCACCAGAGTACCGTATTTTAGCTCTGCATAGTTGAAGAGCCCCCTTGGATGGTGGGGAATGCACAGTATGTCACGCACTTCTTACTCCTAGCTGTAGACCAGATGTGACGATTCTTTAAATACAAGCCAAGCTGGAGAAACTGGAACTCATGTCTTCAACTCAACATGTTTCAGAAAAACCACAAGAAAAGCATAGATCTACATTGTAGATAATACCAAGGAGTCAACTTGGTATTGGCTGCAAAAGAACAAGTAGCTGAGCCGCCCTATTTAAATAACAACAACAAACAATCACTGCTGGAAGTTCTAGCTGCTTTATTGCTTGTTTCATTGAATAATAAATCCTCTACTTAATAAAGCTTTTATCACATCCTTAGTCAATTTTCTTTGTTTACCTTTGTAATGCCCCATATTCTGATGATCAGTCATGTAAAGTGCATAATCACAGTTGGCCAGTTTTCATTCTGACCAAATTGTCAAACTTCACACTCTAAAGTTGTTCTGTGTATTCTCCAAGCAAGACTTTATTTCAGTATGGTGCTCTCATTGTACAAGTTCCCATTTGATCTATTATTGTGATCTAGTTAATAACCTCAGTCCAGCTGATGGCAGTTTGAAATCCTAGTGGTAACAAACAAAGTCTGGGACTTGACTTTCCTATTTGCTCCCCATGGAGTATACAGACAACAGTGTAGTTGGCCTCATTACAGGAAGCCTGCACCAGTGCATTCAGGTTCTCTTTCAGCAGCAGTTTCTGTAGCAATGTGCATTACATAATGACATTGCCAGCCCCAAGCACAGCCTTTTATGATGTACCTGAGGAATTTGTAAACCTGTGTATAAAAACTAAAATGTCACAGTGACACAATATGATAATTGTGTTCATGTTGAAACTAACCATATTATTACTAATTGGCTGGCTATAATTAAACTTTTATTTTTGTTTTATTATTAGTTCTTGATAAATGCCATAACTATCAGCTGATGATCATTTCAAGTTTACATCCTTGGGAATCTTGGAATTTCCAATCTAGCTGCCATGAAAGTAGTTTATAAATTATAACTATAAAACACAAAATTTATGTTGTAATCTTGCGTATAATGACTAAAGAGCCACACTGACATAACAAATTGTGTTCATGTTTAAACTAATAATAATACTAGAGATTTTTCTGGGCTAGTCTGGTGTGACAGCACGCTGTAAACAGAAATCGAGAATTTCCTATTTGACCAGAAGTCGTGAAAGTAATTATAAGATAATGACAGTTTCAACCCATAAAAAAAACTATGTGAAATCCTAATAACAAAATAGTGTATCATACAAAGCAAATAAAGGTAAGCACTGTTCGTATCATAAGACACAAACACCTTAATCAGCACAGTCTTTCATTAATTTATAATAGCTGGTCAACTTTGCCCACTCATAAGTTATATTTCAGATAATAAATCTGTTGTTTGAATATCAGGCAGCACAGTAAAATGTCAGTTCTGACTGGCTGTCAAGTGTTATCTCACATACACAGAGAGATTATTTATGGCTAAATTTTAAAGATAGCAGTCTGCACGCCATAAGTGGGACCATTTGGGTCTTTTTTTTTATCGGACACGATGTTACTGCCTTTCAACATCAATGCTCACCTATTATTTGTGCCAAATCAAAAAAAAAATTTACACAGATCAATAGTTTGTTCATTCCTAATATTTTTATGCACAATATAAAGTTGGTTTTAATTGTTTAGTAAACACATTCTGCATTCTACAACAAGATGTACCCAGTTTGTGTACTGTGTAAAATGTTCACTATGAAAATAAGGACTGTTTGGGAAAGCTATATAACTGTAACTTACTTTTGAATCTAATCCTACACGTATGCCCTGAAACAAGCAGCACATTACAGCACTTGCAAAATGTCCTCTTCATTTTAGGATGACTGAAAAAGCAAATTTAAAATTTAAATTAGGAATGACTGTTTTAAAATCAGTACAAAGTAGTGACAGACTTTCTCATGTGACAGAAGACAAAATATTAGAATATTTACAGTTAAGCAATTCCCACATAACTGGAGAACACGTGTTTAGAGTTGACAGATCTAGAGAACTACACAATACAGTAAAACAGTATACAACAATAACAACAATTAATATATAATGATTAGTGAGGGGAAAGTGGGGAAAGTGCCGTTCTGGTGAAGTTTTCCTAACATATACTGATTATGGCAAATAGTAACTTAGGTACCATCCCAAAAACTCCACGCTTTCACACCTTTCTTCCTCTTATTAACACCATGCTTGCTATGGGGACACTACCAGTTTAGGACAAAGGACAAAATACACACGCACATACACAAAATTTGACACTTTTTTTTTTAAAACGCAATTTACAAATAATGGAAAGAATAAATAATACCATGACCTAGCGTCAGCAGCTGAAAATATTATCTGGAATCACAGATGCTACATATCTTAATTATAACCCATCAGAGGTTGAACAGAATACTTTTCTTCATTTAAAAAAAAAAAAGCATGAATCCGCCAACTGTCAGGTTACAAGCAAAGCACTTAACCTTTCTGCCACTTGAAGTAATTAGTAGGAAATTCTATGTAACCATCTAGTTTCACTAACATTATTATTGATAACTAGCTTTAAATTATATATATATATATACGTGTTACGGTGTGTACCAGTATGTTTTTGTATTGATTCTATTACAGTGAAATAAAAGTGGAACTTCTTCTTCTTCTTCTTGCGATCGCATCTTTGATGATTACACCGTCAGACAAGTTCTCATGATGAATTCGACTGTTGTTTGAAGTTCCTCTTTAACTCCATATAGCTTTGAGTTTAGTGTTGAGTCATTCGGCCAGTATATCTTTCTTAACTGGTCATACAGAGGACAGTCCTGTAGAACATGCTCAGCAGTTTGTTCGTTTAATCCACATGTGCACAGTGGTGAAGCAGACAATCGTAGCTTGTGCATGTGTTTATTCAGTTTGTTATGCCCTGTCCTGAGTCGAAAAATAGTTATCTGTCCCTGCCGGTCGAGAGTGTGATAGTCGTCTTTGGGTTGATTCTGTTTTCTTCTGATAGTCTGGATAGCTCTCTTTTTCTCAAAGTATGTGACTTCATTATCTTCTTGTTCACATTCTCCTCCCTTTTTTGCAAGTTTATCTGCCTTTTCATTTCCGGGTACACCACAATGAGATGGTACCCACTGAAGTATGGTTCTCTTTTTGGCAGCTACCTTGTTTAGTTCATTTCTCAGATGCGGGAGTTTACCACCCTTGAGAGCTTGCAGGACAGACAGTGCATCTGTGAGGATGACTACCTGGTGGCAGTCAGAGTTGGTGTTATAAATCATATTTGCAGCTTGCTCTAGAGCTTGAACCTCGGCTGTATAGTTGGAACAGAATTTACCAGTGGGAATGTGCCTAGTCTCATAGTGGTTGTCAGGATATGAGATAAAGATACCGGCACCTCCATTCCTAACAGCATTTGTTGCTGATCCATCTGTATAGGCATGTATCCATGATTGATCGGGATAGCTTTCTTGGATCATACTCAATGTAGCAGTTCGTTTTTGCAGATCATTATACTCACATCCACTTGTGAGACCACTGACTGATGTATTAATTTGGAGGGCACTGCTGGCCTGCTCCCATGGTACAGGGTATAGGGTGGGCTTCAGTGGTGTTGTCTTCATGGATAGGTCTTCTTGATGCTGTCTTATAAGTCTTTTCCCCCGATGCACAAAGCTGCTACGCTTTGGACGTCCCAATGCCAGATCATCTAGTCTTGCCTTCATTGGGTGCATTGGCATACTGTTGTACTTTTCCATCTGGATCATGGTTTTTGTGTCTCTTCTATGGGACAATGTCTGTAATCCAGCAACCTTCTGCATCTCTGTTATTGGTGTAGTTTTCATGGCTCCTGTAATGAGCCTGAGAGCTTGATTTTGCACCCTGTCCAAAGACTGCAGATGTGAGTTAGCAGCTGATGACCATGCTGCTGAGCTAAACTCTAAGTGTGGTCTTATTACTCCATTATAAATCTTCTTTAGATTTCGTTCATTTGCTCCCCAGTTGGTACCTGCTAATTTTAAAGTGGAACTAAAATCAGATAGTTTTACACTTATTATACTGTAACAATCGTAAAATGACATACAATCACATTTATATTTATGCATGTTTATGTGATCTGTTTGTTTTCCTTGTCAAGGAAAAGCAAGGGAAAAATTACATCCCCTTAAAAAGAGGGAATCGAAATTCAAACTGAACCACAAATATTCAAAGTACTATTGCTGTGTCTGGGATCCAGACAACATCAAAACTATAAAAAAAATTAAAATTAACTAGGGCTTGTAAGTTTAAATCTGCTTTAAAGCACGTTACATAAGTAGAAAATCACTGAGTATATTCATTCATAACCCTCCGCTTCCAAAGGAGCATAGGCCTTCAACAAACACATGCCAAGTCCTCCTGTCACGTGCCATCATCTCAAGTTCTTTCCATGTTCTCCTCATCATTTTCACCTGTTTCCAGCTCTCTTCTCCGTTTGCTTCTTGGTCTACCTCTGCCTCTCTTGCCCTGGGGGTTCCAGAACAAGGACTGCCTTGTAATGCTATCAACAGGTTTCCTCAGTGTGTGTCCTATCCATCGCCATGGTCTTCTTCTCATCTCTTGTTCCACTGGCACTTGTCTAGTTCTTGTCCTCAGTTCCACGTTGGTAACCTTGTCATACCATTTTAATCCCTCTATTCTACGCAAGCACCCATTTATGAAAGTATGTAGCTTTTTGGTTGTTGTCTTTGTTGTTCTCCATATCTCAGAGCCATACAACAGGACTGACTTCACATTTGAGTTGAAGATTCTTATTTTCGTGTTGGATCCGATTTCTCTTGATCTCCATATATTTCCCAATGCAATGAAAGCTCCTCTTGCTTTTTGTATTCTTAGTTTGATATCACTGTCTGTCCCTCCAACTTTGTCTATATTGCTGCCAAGATATGTGTACGATTCTACATCTTGTATTGGTGCTTTTTCAAGTTCAACCCTGTTATCATTACCTGCATTTATTCTCATTATCTTTGTCTTTTCCCTGTGTATTTTCAGACCCAATTGCTGTGACCTCTCATCGAGTGTTTTCAATTTGTCCTGCATCTGATTACGGTTATGGGATAGAAGAGCCAAGTCATCAGCAAAATCCAGATCATCCAACTGCTTAGTGACAGAGTCCACTGGATTCCATTTGTGTTGTGCGTTGTCGATGATCTCATAACCCAGTCTATTGCTAGTAAGAAAAGAAATGGAGACAAGAGGCATCTCTGTCGCACTCCTGTTCTTATCCCAAACGGTTCTGTAAGCTGTCCTTCGTGAAGAGCTCTGCATGTCATGTCTTCATATGTTTTCTTTATTAAATTAATGATCTTCAGGGGAACTCCATAATGCCTCATCAATTTCGAAAGTGATTCTCTATCTACACTGTCAAATGCCTTTTCGTATCCCCAATGCTCCGATGTATAGTGGTGTTGAAAGTCCCCACCATTTATTCACCCCCCCCCCCCCCACAAAATCTCCGATTGGGGGCGTCTAGATAAGACATGGTGCGCTTGAAAATTTCCAATTTGACCAACAAATATTGAAGGTATGTTTTCAACACACTATTTTAGTTTGTTTAATATTTCTCACAAAGGATATGGCCCCTATGAGTCCCCTGCCTCTCGTCTGTGAATAGGATCCTTGGTCATTCCACTTTTAGTTTTAGTCCATCCCCGACATGTTGCTCTGCTTATTTGCAGGCGCTGCTGACGATCTCCTGACCAAGTTTTTGGCCCAACAAAAGGTCGTCTTGCAGTCCCCCCCCCTAAATGGAAACTCTGAGTCGTCCTTTATGATCCGTCCATTTCAAGGGAGAACTCCCCCCTGCCCACGTTCTAATAACTTTATTGCTCTTTGCTGGTTTGACTTTCCCCCTGGTAGCAAACTGAATAGTAAAACTTAGTGACTCAAATCACTAATATTTTTCTTGCGCACTTCCCCTTAGGTAAAAAATTTAGGTTGGCCACGTGAAGTCTATCCCGGCCCTGCCAGACTGTGTTCCGTAAACGTTCATTAAGACGCAACAATCCCTGCTTTCTTTAGCAATTTCTTCCCTTCTCAGCTGGGGCCCGCGATCTCTCCCCCAACATACCTTTTTCCTCTTCTTGGGGTCCCCCATTTCAATAGTCCAAGACATTTAAATTTAATATAAACCATTCCCCCCCCCCCCACCGCTTCCTGGGTTTTATTCCGAGTATTCTTGCCACACCCCGTACACTTTTTCCATGGGTCCATAGCCGATTAATCTTGCCCTTTTGAAAAAATGGCCCCTCTAACTTTCTCTATGCCTTTTCAAAATGTATGTCCAGACCCCTGTTTTGAATCATGCACTTTCCATTCCCAGCGCCATCCTTCCCTTTTTAGAAAGCTTTTTCATGGACAAACCCGCGGCTTTTTTTTTTTCCTTTTAATTTTCCAGCTTCTCGTCCCCCAGTATATATTAATAGGTGTGCGGTTTATGTGCCCCCTTTTATATTTCACCCGATGTTAAAGATTTATGCTCTTTCTTGCCTTTCGTATCTTCCTCTTCTAATATCACTGACGCTGGCCATGGGAGAACTTTGGTTCGTAATACTGCTGCCAAGATTATGTTACGATTTTGTATCTATCGGTATTGGAAGCCCTCTTCAAGTTCTAACCCTGTTGAGATCATTCTCTGATACCCCCCCCCCTCAAAACATTAATTCGCTGGTCCCCCCCCCCCACCACTCTTTTTTGGTATTTTCAGACCTGGTTTATTGTATTAGTTGTCTTTAGTTTTCTTTTGTCCCTGCATCTGATGCACGTGTATGGCGGACAGAAGAGCCTTTAGTCTTTCATTCCTTGTTCCAAAACATCCAACTAACTTAGTCAAGTCCACTTCCATTTCTGAGTGAGTTGCAACGACTTGATCTCATAACCCTGCCTATGTGCTAGTAAGAAATTTTTTCCTCCGTTTTAAAAGCTTTCAACCCTTTGTCGCCTCCTGTTCTTATCCCAAACCGGTCTCTGGTTTTCCTTTTCTCACATCTTTTCCCGTCTATCTGGCTGCAAGCAAAAAAAATTCTTTATATGGTTTTTCCTTTGCCCTAAATCTAATGATGCTTCAGGGGAATCCCCTCCATAAAGCCTCAATACCCTTTTCCAAAGTGATTTGTCTACCCCCTGTTTTTGCCTTTCGTAGTCCACAAATCCGAGTATAGTGGTTTTCCATTTTTTTAACTCCTGATCAACAAATTTTCTGGCTTTTTCCCCCCTGGTGCCATATCTTTCCCCCCTCTTCTCGAGACTGTATTTTATTTTTGTGTGTGGAAACTGCATTCTGTTCATTTCGCCACATTTGTCTTGACTCTATGGAAACTCCTGCTTTTAATCTCTTCCTTTGTCCTGTTTAAAAAACTTAATTCCTGGCACTTTAGTCTCCCCCCCTCCCCACCTGTTGATTCCTCTTTTAAAATCTTTCTATTGCACTGGTTTTTTTTTTTTTTCCCTGTTCTAGGCAACTTATCCAAATTCCTTCTTCCATTTTGCTGTATCTCTTTTTTTTCCGCAACTTTACCAAGTTCGGGGGGATATGAACATCTCTGTAGCCGTGTCAGTATATCTGCCCCTTCACATGTTACCCCCTGGAATGCCATCAGTCAGACCATTTTCCATCCAGCTTTATGGCTTATTATCTTTATTTCTTCCGTTGGTCTTTCACCGTAAATTTTGGATACTCTTTTCTGCTTTGGCAGGATGAACGGGGGCCCTTTGTGGAGCTTTGAGATTATCCTCAAAATATTCTGTCCCAGCCCTCTGGTGGGAAGCCCAACTTTTGGAAAACAAGAAATTTTGGGTTTTGAAAATATTGTGGAGATAACCCCGACCAAAATTTTTTTTCCCACCCCCACCCCCCCCACCCCCCCCTTCCCCAAAAAAATGCTTTGGGCTTTTTCCCCCTGTGGAAAAAAGGGTTTAAAGGTATATCTTAGTATTTTATTTGAATGAGGCGTGTCTTATTACTTACATTATGGTAATGGACATTTTATAGTGATGAATAAATTTATCTCATATATATAGCCTTTTGCTCAGAATCTTTGATATAGTGAAAAACTTTTTTATACTTTCCCCTTTCTATCTCTTTTGAGGCTTCTTTTACATTCTGTTGTTTACTTCTTGGTACCCTATCTTGAAGGTGGCTTTGGATCCTTGACGGTTTTGCTTGTGCACCACAATCCTTGCTTTCTTTTGTTTTTTATTATCCCACTTACTATCTTTTGCATGTTTCTGTTGAACAACCCAAAAAAAACCCTTTCTTTGTCTTCCCTTTTTCCCCAAAAAATTTCTTCACATGTCTCCTTCCATACCGTTTTGACCTGCTGCCAATAGTCTTCTGTATTCTCTTCATCTTCCAACTGTTGGAGCACTTGGAATTTGTTGGATACTGTGACCGCAAATTTGTCTCTTGTTTCTTGATTTCTTAGCTGTCCTACATTAAAATTGTTGTCTATAATCTTTGCATTGTTGCATAATCTCTTGAGTTTCAATTTTACATTGGCTTATCAGAAAATGGGTGATCTGATGCCACATCTGCTCCTCTATATACCTTTACATCCTGCAGTGATAATCTAAACTTCTTGTTTAAGCATATATGATCAATCTGATTTTCTGTTCTATGGTCTGGTGATATCCATGTTGCCTTGTGTATTCTCTTATGTGGAAACATGCTTCCTCCTATAGCCATTTGATTTGAAGCACAGAAGTTTGAGAATAGTTCCCCATTTTCATTCATGATTCCTAGCCCCATGTTTTCCCATGGACTTCTTCAAATCCGGTTGTTGACTGTACCCTATCTTTGCATTCATGTCACCCATCAAAATTGTGATGTCTCTTCTTTTTACTTTATCCATAATTTCCTGTAGTCTAGTATAAAATGCTTCTTTCACAGACTCTTCTTTGTCATTAGTTGGTGCATAACATTGGATGACATTTACATTTATTTTCTTTTTAGCTGTTTTAAAAGTAGCTGTTATTATTCTGGGTCCAACGGCTTCCCATTCAATGAGTGCTTTCTGTGCTTCTTTAGATAACAAAAGAGCTACCCCTTCACTGTGGTGTGAACTTTCGTCTTCACGTCCTGAGGACAGCACCAATTCACCTGTGATGAGTTTCTTCTTGTCTACCCCCTTCCACTTTGTTTCACACAGTCCCAGAACCTCGATTTTATATTCCCTCATTTCTGCTGCTACTTGTGCCACTTTCCCTTGTTCGTTTAATGTCCGAACATTCCAGGTGCCAAATCTGGAAGTTCTCCTAGAAGAAAGAAGGTTAGTCAGTAACACAGACTCCTTTTGGCTTTCTCTGTGTTGCATCATATGCCTCCCTGCGAGAGGACTTTCCCCTGTCTTGGATGGCTGAGTTATTTTCCTTAATTGACTTGTCCATATTTGTTGAAGTTTTTTGTGGTTTAAATTTATTTACAGGATGGGGTAACCAGCCCCATGCCCAACCCTCCTTAGTCACTTTCTACGACATGCATGGAAGGGAACAGTGTTACTATTCTTTGCTCCCCTTGCGGGCCCCGGTAACACACGGGTGCATGATAATATTGGCCCGACATTACATTCAGAAATCATCCAAATTTTCCTAGAAAACCATCTGCATATTTATCCAACATTATCCCTTTTACAGAAACAGTTTGTCCAAAACCCCCGCCCTTCATAATTTAAGGGATAGAGAAATTGCCCGAATTCTTTCATTTTGTTGTCTAGGGTCCATTTGTTTGAATAAAGAGGTGGAAGTTCTTTTATTTTTAATTTGGTTTGCATTGTCAAATATTCTGGAAATCAATCTTCTTGGATACCTCCTTCTGTCTATCTTCAATTATTAAATAAGGCTATCAACTGGTTAACTGAACCTTGAATGATTGAAGGAACCTCTCGGCTTAGACGATTTGGTAACAGTTTAATACACCGTAAGTACGAATTCACAAAATGCCACAATCACGAACATGGCATGAATACTCCCTCTAACTTTCAGTCCAACATTATCTTGGTTCGCTTTTATACAATGTTACTCAACTTTTCCCTAGTTGATACTTTTATAACATCCTTCCTTTACTTTATTTCATCTGGGGTTTAAGCATCCCGGCATGAATCCAAATCAAACTCAGTCCCAACCAACATCGGGGTATTAGAGCATCCCGGCATATCAAATCTTCAGTATATCTTTTTCCAACAACATCGGGGTACGTTTAGAGAGCAGTATATCCAACAACCCGAGCATCCAGCATATCAAATCTTTATTCCATAAACTTCGGGGAATGAGTCCTCCCGTTATCACTGTTCAATTATAATTTCAACACACGTCTTTGTATTGGGAATCACCGTCCCGTACTGACTTCAACTATAATCCTGGCATATTGTCATGCCTCTCATTTAAAGCACAAAGCTTACCATTTTTCCATGAATATTTCTTGAATATGCTTCAACATAATGGTTGATACACAAGCCAGTCTTAGGCACACATCTTGACGCTCTCACGTCACATCCAACTCTCCTCTGTCATACCTAGATACACATCTCACAGGCGACCGCTTTCATATATTTCTTGCGTTCAGTTGAGGTACGACACGGTGTGATAAAACCATGGCACTAATAATAATTTACCGCGATAAAAATCACACCATTGAAGTGGCCTCAACATTACCCCTCACGCTCCCGAGCGTTTACTTCAGGAAACGCGCAAGATCCTGTAGGGTATAACTTCCAGCCAATCTTACGTACAGATACATACATGCATACAAGCAATCTACTGAGAAGTATCAGGTATTTAGACATATACATAAAAATGTGAAGAGCAATTATTAAATAACCAAAATTGCAGCAAAATTTGAGTCAATATATCCGGAAGAAATAGCAAGTCCAGAAGACACACTATGATGTCCAAACAAAGTGGAACCATAAACCTGGATGCAAAGTTCCATGTGAAATATATTAGTCCTGGTGAGTTGCAAATCGCGACAACAAGTCAGCTAACCAATTGTCCTCACCGCGTATGTGCTTGATTTCGAAAGAAAACTGTTGCAGTAGTAGAAACCATCTGTAAATTCTTGAGTTCTTAAATGCTTTTGGTTTCATTGAGGTCAAAGGATGATGATCTACCTCAACGTAAAATTTTCGTCCGATCAAGTAGCGAGAAAGTTTTGATATGGTCCAGACGAGAGCAAGGAGCTCTCTTTCTCCCGCCGAATTTTTTCTTCTCTGCTGCAGACAACTTCCGGCTCACAAAGAAGCAAGGATGGAGTACGTCGTTGACAAGTTGCATCAAACTGCCACCGATTCCCATCTGAGAAGCGTCTGTGCGAATATAGAATGGTTCATGGATATCTGGCAGAATCAAAATAGGATGATTCGAAAATAGAATTTTAATCTTATCCAATGCTAACTGACAGTTCTTTGACCACATTACTTTAAGAGGAGCACCTTTGCGCGTCAACTCCGAAAGAGGACCAGAGATAGACGAAAAGTCCGGAATAAATTTATGATAATAGTTAATGAGCCCTAACAGACTACGGACCTCTTTCTTATTTTTCGGTATCTGAATGTTCAGGATTTTATTCACTAGACTATCAGAAGGATAAAGTCGATGATTACCGATTTTATGACCTAGGAAAGATATTTCCTGAAAACCTATCTGTACTTTCGAAGGTCTAACTGTCAAATGATGCTTTCTAAGCTGTTCTAGCAAAGAACTGAAACCTACAATATGTTCTTCCCATGTGTTATGGAATAAACAATGTCATCTATATATGTGATGACATCGGGTCTATCGCCCAACCAAACGGCGCATCATGCGAACAAATGTCGCAGGTGCATTCACCAACCCGAAGCACATATAATTCCATTCAAATATAATTTTAGGTTGTGGAAATTGCTGTTAAATGTCTAGAATTTTCGGACAAAGGAATTTGCCAAGTATCCTTTTGCCAAATCTAGTTTAGTAAAGAATGTCGCGTTAGCCATCTTGCTGTGGATTAGAAGATCTTCCAAAATTGGAATTGGCTCAGCATCTGTGACTGTAACTTGATTTAGTTTCCGAAAAAATCAAATACAGATGCGTAAAGATCCATCTGGTTTCTTCACCAATACCATTGGTGAAGAATAAGAAGATGAAGAGTGTGAAATAATACACCATTTTAAGCCATATCTGAGATATCCTTATCCACCTTATCTCTGTAGTGAAGAGGGAATAGGATATGGTCTGATTTTAATCGGAGTAGAGTCAGTGATCTCACAATCTCATGAGATATTAAGTACAGTATGACCTGGATGTTCTGAAAATACGTCAGAGAAAGAACGTAAAATATCCCGGATCTGAATTTGTTCAGAATGGGAAAGTGATGAAGTAATAGAAACCACTTCCTGCCAACGTCTCACCAAGCAGAAATAGATGGGTAAAGTAAAATTCCAACGGATAAATACTTGATGTAGCATTCCTCATGACTGAACCACAACCGCATACAAAGGATTTATTGAACCATAACATCCAAGACATCCCCCAATTCAGATGGTCTTGGTGTGTATAATTTCAATATTATTTAAGATTGATCACGTTTCAATAATTTTCCTTTAATTATCAATTCAGGAGTAATCAACATCTGTGATCCTTTTTTCACCTTTGTACTCCCCTGCCATGAAATTAACAACTTATTTTCCTTAATCACCCCTTTTATAGGAGCCAGTAAGACTTCATTTTTTTTTCCCCTGGGATAAAATGATCTAACCTTAGGGTACGAGATTGGTTATGTAGCAACCTCCATTTTTGAGTTGCCGTTTGTAATACTCTGTGATGCGATATCTGACATGCATCCCCAACTAACCTTTGTCGTAAATCAACAACGACCTCGTAACTACTGCGATTGCGTCATCCTGAGGGACGTACCGAGGATTAAATCCTTCAGTTGATATAACGGGCCTCTCGGATTCGGGCCATACACGAGTTCAAAGGGAGAGAATCCAGTACTCTTCCTGAGGGATCTCTCTGTAAGCAAATTCCCCCCAATGGGAGAATCTTATACCCCAATCCCGAGGGTGTGTATCAGTAACAACCTTCCCAAGCTTAACATTAAAAACAGCCGTTAAATCTTTTCACAAACCCCATTTGAAACTTGGTCTATATGGAACTTTGTGAATGAATGTTTTATGCAATACAAGCTTTCTATCGCATTCATAAGTTCAGACTTTAAATTGATGGTCCCTCTATCCGACAGTATTTCCTCAGGAAAACCTATCCTTCATTAATAAATCAAGTTCAAAAGCCTCCCTTCAATCTGATATGCAATTAATGTTTTTTAACGGTATCCCCCCAGGCCCATCTACCATCCCCACAAATCGATGCACGTTAAAATACATCAAGAAACCTCGATCCGACATTACAGACAATTAACCCGATGATGTTATAGCATAGTTAACTCAAATTTGCGCGGCACCTCTAACATCTGTGCACCTTCCACAATCCTGCTGTCTGGTTTTTCCCCCTGCGTGCGAACTTTTTAGACCCCTATCACAACTTATCCTACAACCTCCCCCTCCACTCCCCCACATCTGTAAAAATTCAACTCGGGGTAAATGTGAGGTGAGGGTCCCCCCAACATCAACCAACACTTCACTCCATCCTTCCCAATTCCTAACAAAATATTACCCCATCCCCCAACCCAACATTATCTCCACTCACTAAACAATATACAAATATTCTCTATACAAATAAAAAATCCCTTCCCCAAAAATAAAAACCTAACCTAACAATCCATCCTCAATTACCTGATCATCTTCCACACCCCTATATCAATCATATAAAACAATCAATCCACACAACAAAACAAAAAACAACAACTCACACACCCAAAACAACTTTTAGTAACCCAACAATCACTTTCTCCTTCTCCCCTTCCCAACTTCCCATTTCTATATCAATCATCTCTACCTTTCACACAATCAAAAATAAATCAACAAATGATTCCTACTTCAACTCAATCACGTATCCACCGACACTTATACACATCGTACCTTAAACCCACTAATCCTTCAACTTGACACCCATCACACCCTGACCCCCCCAACACACCATCAATCACACCTAACTGGACCCACATATCAACTTCCACCCACTACATATCCAAACCCCATCCTCTCTCTACCCATCACCACCCATCAACTCACCATAAACACTCTATAAACCATTACCACCCTAACACCCCCATAATCCCCATATATACCCACCCCCAAACCCAACAAAAAAACACCAATACCCACCCCCCCTAAGTCCCAGCAAATCCCCCCCCCAACCCCATCTAGTCAACAATAAACATTATACCATATCCAAAAAAAAAATATAAATAAACACCCTCCCCCCATAATAACCCCCCCACAACATATCCCCCCCCCCTAATCCTTACTAACACCCATCAATCCATCTACCCTCACTAACCAAACCCCCCCCCTATCCCAACCCAATAAAACAACCCCCTCCAAAACCTTAACCCCCCCCCCCATATACTAACGGGGGGGGGTGGGGGGGGTTTTAAACCCCCCCCCCCCCCAATAAAAAATCCAACTCTACCCCATCCTTCAAAAATCCACCAACCCCCACCTAAAACACCATTGAAAACCCCATAACCCCACCTATCTCAACCCCCATACCCATAACTTCCAAAACACCACACCTTTTACCCCCAAACACCCCAACCCAAACCCCCCCAGTCCCCACCATACCACCCCCCCCCAACCCCAACCACACCCCAACCACACCCCACACGACCCACCCCCCAACCCCCCCACCCACAACACCCCCCCCACAACCCCCAACACCCAACCCCCCCCCAACACAATCCATCCTAATATCCCTACCTGCACCAATCCTAACTAACTTTTACCTTAACGTGTACTTCCCACCCCCCAATCATGTGACATCCCCACTTCCTCACATATATCCCCCTTCAACTAACCCCCCGTAACTACCCCTTTCACTCATCCCCCTTCAACAATGACCCACCAGTAATGACCCCCCCACCCTCACTACCTAACACAGACCTCTCCCACCACCATCCTACACAACGATCCTCCTTCCCCCATTCCCTACCAACCTCCCAATACCCCTCCCAACCATACCGTCTACACACCATCACCATCCTCGCCTCCTTACCCCTGGGTGTCCTATCCCCCTCCCCCCACTCCCCCACTCCATTCCCTGTGTTATCCCACCTCACTCTCCCATTCCCAGACTCCCCAATCACCTGTCGCCTATCCCCCGCTTACTCCCCAATTGTCCGGGTTCTGTACCCTCTTCAGGGGATTTTTCTAACACCGCCTTGACAATATCCCCCCTTCAATCCCATATCCCTTGTCCTACAACCTTGGTATTCTCAAATAACGTTCTCTCCATTTTTTTCCTCTACCACCCCTACCTCATTCTTCTAGGTTCCACCAATACTTTTTCTCATTCCATTATATTTACTATATTTTTCCTTTCCCCTCCTCTCGTCAATTTTTTGAAGAATCTTCTTATACAACTTTTACGTGTGCCCCTGTATTCATCTTTAATTCCTCCAATACACTATCCCTACTTCAACACATCCTTCTCGACCATTCCTCTTAATTCCCATCCTAGTCATAGATCCTTTCTCTAACTTCTATTTGACTTACATCTACATATCACTTGTCCTTTTTATTGTGACGTACTCATGTCACATAACCCTGTAACATAAATATTCGATCTCAACTCAAGCATCAATCTTCTAACCAACGTTTCACCTAATACACAAAAACTGTTCCCTTGCCCTCACTCTTCACAACAAACCTGATCATGACTACAATCCCCCCACTTACCCAACATCTGTGTACTTCACTGTTACGACTACAATCCTAAAAATCACTCCTGCCTGAACCATGTACCCTGGTCCCTCCACCTGACACTACTTCAACACTACACTGCCACCTACCAAGCCTCTCATACAGCCGAACGTCATGCCCACCTCTATAAACATACACCGTCGCTCCAACTACCGCATAAATCCCTTCAAGAACACATTATCGGCCTCACACAGATCTCAACCCCTCAAATGTGCTACAGAAGCTAAAAACACACGACACTAAGCCCGTTTCTCATACAATAACCTCTCTACGAGCCATTCAAGAATGCACTTTGCTCCAGAGGCCACACCTTCAAACCACCCCTTCACAAACCCACTGTGGACGGAACAACTCCAAGACCATCAAGATGAGATGGGACCTAGTACTACTGTCCTATAACAGACCTGCCCAAACAACCGTCATCTCCTCTAAGCTCGCTATCACACTCTTCGTGCCCAACTTTGATACCGCACGAATCGCACTACATCCCAGCCAGCTCTAGAAGATGAGCCCGCCCACCCCCCTATACTTCGACATCCAGTACCCATACCAGTACCTCCTCCCCACGCCGCCAACCATCCCTACTAAGCTCTGCTCTGTATCCCCCACCTGTTTCTTGACCCCCCCTAGATGACCCGATGCAACCAAACCTCAGACCACCCCCCCCCTCCCATCCCTCACAATTCACGCTACTCTGTATAGTACCACCCCCCGGTGCACCAGACATACAGACCCATAAAAAAACAACCCTAAGGCCTGTGGCACGGACCGTCCACCCAGGATTCACACCTCAACGCTGGCATTGATAGCAACCCCACCCAGGTGTGCCACCCACAAACTACAAATGGTAGAAAGAAACACTGTCGTGTGGACCATAATTGACTCGACCCCACACTCACCCACCAAATGGACAACAATGTCAAACCACCGTTGGAAAGACGTCAGATGATGTATGTATCCTAGTGTATGATAAGCGCTACAGGTGTGACTAATAGATATGCAAAGTCGCGACAATTGTACAGCGAAGTATGGGACAATACCCTATCAAATAAACTTGAAGGCCTATGCTACTACCTACCTGGAAAAAAGTTCTCATACGAGATTAGCGTTCCACACTATCCGCCGACCACTCACCGACCATTAACCTTCTACCCACGCTACCAATAACGCCGACACTAATGAACCAATTACTACGTATCGCACCCTGAGTATTTATGCCAATCCTTACCACATCCACTCCATATGCCCACCATGCTTCATCCCTGTACACATCCCTCCCCTGCCAATGCTCACATCTGCCAATTATCCTAAACAAGACCAAAACCTTACTACCAATATCCAGCCGCATTCCCTTCCCCCTCCCCCCACTCAAAGAAAAACCATTCCTTTAGTAATACTACCCCCACTTTCATCCCTTCCACCTGCTGCGCCTACGACCCCCACCCCTCACTACCCAGCTTTTCACGACAAGCCAATACCTTAGTCTCACCACATCTGCTCCGCCGCTCTCAGAGACCCCCCCGTCGTGTTCTGCCAGATCCCTTCGACTCACGCTCTCTGGATCCTTCTTGTTCAACCCGCTCAACCCCCTTCTCTTCCCAAACAACCCCTTCATTTCTAACTACTAATGCCTCTGCCAACCCATAAGGCACCCCACAGCCATCCCCCGCCACCCTACCACTCTTCAACCCACTCCCTCATCCACCATGTGCCTCTCTCAGCCCCACACTCACCCCCACTAGCGCATCACCCACCAATCTTACAATGCACCTAATCATGTTTGTCGACTCTGTTCCCCCCCAACCACAAGCGAATCCACCCCCGCCAAAACCACCCGCAGCCAGACCTGACTCCACAACTATCTCCATCGTCAACCTAACCACATCAACGACTGCACCCATACCGCACCAAACCAGACACAAGACTCAGCAGCTTACAACCTAACCAATTCTCTAGATGAACCACCCTCGCCCAATCCCACCCCTCTTCTTTGTGATCATCTACTAACGCACGCACTGTTCCATCCCCTCCTCACTCTCTTGACTTCTGCTCCACCCCTCTCATGTCACACGTTATCTAGCTGTTGCTCAAGTTCTTAAATCAAGAGATATTGTGTTCTATATGCTCGCACATTAAATTCCTGCCCTGTACAATACACTACATCTACAAAATAGTACCATCTATCGCCATATGCACACCCATACTACCCTATCAGATCACCCGCCCAGGCAAACACTACCCTAACGACCTCGCCCCTAACGCAATCTACCCCCATTCTGCCCTTCATGCCTCTACGACCACCCACTGTCTATCTGTAAGCTGAACTATATTACCACAGATCAACCTATTACCCACGCCCTGAGTACACTCCCATCCATATGACACCACTGGTTACACTATGAAGAGCAACTGGGCTGGTTCAGACTGCGCTTCATCCTGCAACACTACAAGTGTGTAACAGAGGGGAATTTAGTCAAACGAACCAGAGCGCTATGATAGGCTGATCCGCCTAATAAAGACAACATGTGCTCGTACGTTTAGATGTACATATCGAAGACTCAAACAACGGAAGAATCACGAAGGCAATAGTATAGACTAACGATGAGCGATCACCCCTCCGTGTCAGGTTCTCGATGCCACTGAGTGCATCAGACGGGACAGAACTCCCAGCCGGTTCATACATCCCATATAAGAACCCTACCCAATCCCTATATCTATACGGTCTAATTTTTTGACGATACTCTACACCAACCCAGCATTATAGATTACCTCACCTATCAGGAAGTTATGATGTAGTCATTAATCACCTAGCTTCAAGATGTCACTCACTTTCCCGTATCATTCGTGCCGTTTACGTAATCTACTTGGGTAACTTGAACAGAGTTTTTTCATCATCAAGCACCATACTAGCGCTTAGAAATAGAGCGCTATATCAGACGGCTTCTAAATGCAAACTACGCTGAGACTTCCTGACACTCCGAAACAAAGTTGGGGTGCCAGCCCTCCCCCGCTGCAAAGAATTACCTCCCTCCCCGCTCCACAGACCCCTAGCCAAGCGTACCCCTTAGGCAGACTGATCTACAAAGATGTCTGAAATCGACCACTCCTCACTTTTAGCCTCATCATTAACGACTGATTATTCCCACACGACACCCACGGTGACTTCCCACCTATAGTCACTGAAACAACTATAATCAATCTGCCTGTGAGTGATCCAAGCCGTTGAGTCCCAAAACAATACCCTCCCCCCCCCACCTTCACACCCCTACCTACCACCCCCACACCCAACCCCACATAAACCCCCGTATCTGATCCTAAGCTTTGCCTTCACCCCCCACACACGTCCCTTCCCCTCCCTACCCATCCACCCTCCCCCCAGCCCCATCACCCGACTTACCCCCCACACCCGTAGCCCCTCTCGCACCGACCCTCCCTATCAACGCATCCACCTCCCACACCAACTGCCCCTGTCACCCAAGCCTACCACGACCGGAGCCCCAACGCCTAACCCCTCCCCCACCCACCCACCCCCACCAAAGCCCGAACTACCGCAACTTCCCTCCTCCCCCCTACTAATCCTCCATCGTGATCTCTGCGCTTTCCCCTATGCAATTCGCAGACCCCCTATCGAAGAAAAAGGCACATTTAAACTCCCTCTAAATACACAAAAACCATCTAAAGTAACCCCCTGCGTCCTTCACACTGTCAACATCTACTGCTCAAAAGAATCGATCACCCAACTTTTCCACCCTCCATCCCTGCCCCCTACCCATTTGCCCCCACACACAGCCACACAGTAGTCGACCCCCCGCAATACACACCTGGACAATCATTCTCGCCCACCCCCCGACACACAAAGATAAACCCGCCACCCCCTCCCGCCTTACCCACGTGAAAAGTCAACACCTACTATAACGGATTTCCACACGAAAATTTTACGCCACCCCCCCCCCCCACCCCCACCCAGCCCACCCCCCCCCCCCCCCCCCCCCCCCGCCCCCCGACCGCCCCCCCCCCGCACCCCCACCCCCCCCCCCCGCACGCAACCTCACCTTCTGACACCTCACCTAGAACAACTGCAACCTCACCACGCCTCTCCCCATAGTAATACCCGGACCTACCCTCCCCCACCCCCCCGGACCCCTGTCAACACTCGAACCCAACACGCATTTGACCTCCCCCAACCCAGCCCTTCCCCCGATACCCGCCCACCCCCCCCACAAGAAAATCCCCCCTCGATTCCTCGCACACCCAGCCCACCCCTAGGACTCCCCAGTCCACCGCCACCGCATAAAACAAGCTTTCCCTAAAAGAACAGCCCTACCCATCCCCCCCCCCCCCCGACCCCCTATTCACCACCTCGAACTCCCTCCCCCACGCACCATCCCACCCCTCCTACTTCCCACTTCCCCCCCTATCCCCCCCCCAAGCATTGTCCCTCATCCGCCCCCCTCCCCCCCCTATCCACGCGCCCTAACCTAACCCCCCCCCCCCCCCCTTCACAAAAGCCCCCCCCCCCCGAAGGGCCCCCCCCTCCCCCAACGCCCCCCCCCCAGGAAAAAGAAGGAAAGCTCCCCCAACGCAACAACCCCCCCCCCCCTCCACGCCCACCCACTCCCCCCCCCCCCACCAAGGTGGACGGGGGGCCAAAAAGTGTTCGAAATGGTTCAACAATGCCGTCCACAGCATCTAGTTCATTTATAGCTCTACTTATCTTTCTTGTATCTCAGAACCCTCTCCAGATACGGAAAATCAGTGTGTATGTGCTTCCATTTGATCTCAGAAAACCCATAAATGGACGAAAAATCTTGCCTGGATTCCAAGTTGAAACAAAGGTATTTTGAAACGTCTGCCGGGCTTTGATGACGTCACTAACGTCACTACGTAAAATTGCCAGATTGTCATTTAACGTTCAAGATCGAAAATTGCGTGATTTGCCACCTCTGTGTTTAAAATCTTGAATGAAGAGTTGTTGAAGTTCGAACCGAATCAATTTGATGTCGAAGCGTTGAATCTTGACAGTCCCCAAGGTCAGGTCAACGATCTTTGATGCATCTACATGGAGCAGCCCAGCCGTTACATGTCATCTTCAATCGTGAAATTCAGTGAATGTACATTTTTTTCCGCAAATTTACCATCGTATCGTTCCTCAAATGTTTAAAAGTCCTGCGTAGAAAGAAGTTCAGTGTAATAGTTTCAGTCTTAGTTGATTTCATTTTCAGAAAGAAGAAAAACTATTGTCTTAATGTCCCAAGTAGACCAAACTGCTAGTTATCGGACGGCGTCTCCGATAGGCTGTAATCAGTTATTTCAGCTATAAGACGACAGTTCCCAGTTGTTTGACAGGACTGAGCCCCCAGTTTATTTCTCTCCTGTTAAGGGATAGAGAAATTGCCCGAATTCTTTCATTTTGTTGTCTAGGGTCCATTTGGTTTTGAATAAAGAGGTGGAAGTTCTTTTATTTTTAATGTGGTTTGCATTGTCAAATATTCTGGAAATCCAATCTTCTTGGATACCTCCTTCTGTCTATCTTCAATTATTAAATAAGGCTATCAACTGGTTAACTGAACCTTGAATGATTGAAGGAACCTCTCGGCTTAGACGATTTGGTAACAGTTTAATACACAGTAAGTACGGAATTCACACAAATGTCACAATCACGAACATGGCATGAATACTCCCTCTAACTTTCCAGTCCAACTCATTATCTTGGTTCGCCTTTATACAATGTTACTCAACTTTCCCTAGTTGATACTTTTTATAACATCCTCCCTTTATTCTATTTAACATCGGGGTATTAGAGCATCCCGGCATATCAAATCTTCAGTATATCTTTTTCCAACAACATCGGGGTATTAGAGCATCCCGGCATATCAAATCTTCAGTATATCTTTTTCCAACAACATCGAGGTATGAGAGCATCCCGGCATATCAAATCTTCAGTATATCTTTTTCCAACAACATCGGGGTATTTGAGCATCCCGGCATATCAAATCTTTATTCCATAAACTTCGGGGAATGAGTCCTCCCGTTATCACTGTTCAATTATAATTTCAACACACGTCTTTGTATTGGGAATCACCGTCCCGTACTGACTTCAACTATAATCCTGGCATATTGTCATGCCTCTCATTTAAAGCACAAAGCTTACCATTTTTTCCATGACTATTTCTTGAATATGCTTCAACATAATGGTTGATACACAAGCCAGTCTTAGGCACACATCTTGACGCTCTGACGTCACATCCAACTCTCCTCTGTCATACCTAGATACACATCTCACAGGCGACCGCTTTCATGTATTTCTTGCGTTCAGTTGAGGTACGACACGGTGTGATAAAACCATGGCACTAATAATAATTTACCGCGATAAAATCACACCATGAAGTGGCCTCAACAGCAAACCTGTCCAGCTATTTGACACAAAATGTGTTAGTCCTGTCAAGTCACGATGAATCAGACAAAGCACTGAAGATCACAGTCAACATTCAAGAAGATAACAAACATGCTACACAGATTTCATTTTCAAAATGTACTGCTTTATAAAAGCTAAATGTGTCCCACAGTAGATAATGCCATGAAGTGTTAGAGACTTCACCTATATTAGGTCTTAGCTTTGTGAGGTTGGATCGGAGGGTTGATCAGTGAGTTAACAATTCACTATCGTAAAACAAGCTATTGTTACCGAAACAGAACCAGGCTCGACAGTAAACATGACTCACTCTAATATCTTGGGGGCTAAGGAGATTTCTAAAATTGGATACTGGAATGTAAGAACTATGTATCAAGACGGAAAATTGGAAGAAGTAATTAAAGAAATGGATAATTATAAGTTGGACTTATTGGGTGTCAGCGAGTGTAGATGGACGGGGAAGGGCATAAAATATATTTCAGAAGAAAAAAAGCAAATTATATACTCTGGTAGTAATGATAATCGTCACACAGAGGGAGTAGCCATCCTAATGACACAGAAAGCAGCAGCATCGCTTATCAGCTGGGTACCTATCAATGAGAGGCTAATATTAGCTAGATTTCAGACACGATTTTTCAAGCTCTCAATTGTACAATGTTATGCACCAACTAACGACGCTCTTGATACCACAAAAGATGACTTCTATGAAGCACTTCTAAGTACCATCAACACAATACCCAAGCATGACAAATAGCAGTCATGGGTGATTTTAACGCCAAAGTAGGTGACAACAACGATGGAGTACAAAGATATCTCGGTACTCATGGCATAGGCTGTATGAATCAAAATGGCGAAAGACTTCTAGAACTTTGTGAAATATCAAACCTCGTTGTGGCAGACACCATCTTTTCCACATAAGAATATCCACAAGATAACATGGAATTCACCTGATGGCAGAACTAAGAACCAGATAGATCACTTCTGCATAAGCGCTAAATTTCGCTCATCAGTTCAAGACGTCAGAGCATACAGAGGTGCAGAGATCGGAAGCGATCATAACCTCTGCATAGCTAAAATGAGAAAAAACTGAAGAAGTTATACCAACCGAATAAAAAATAGAAGAATAGATGTACACAGACTGCAATCAAATGATATAAAGAAGGAATATAATGTCAAAATGAACAACTATTTCGATGCTTTAGGCAAAATTGACAACGATATCACCACCAAGACAATCGATACTAAATGGGAACAACTGAGAACAGCAATGACAGAAGCAGCTGTAGCGACCACCGGATACCTAGTACATAAAAAGAAAAAATGGATGAGAGAAGATACTTGGGATAAAATACAAGAAAGGAAAACAGCAAAACTTAAACTACTAGCGGCAAGTACACATAATGCAGTTGAATCTTGCAAACTAACTTATAACTTGTTAAATAAAGAAGTGAAGACAAAAAACTCGAAGAGATAAAAGACATTTCATCAATGAACTGGCCGTAGAAGCTGAAAATGCTGCAAGAACTGGTAATAGTAGGTGCCTTTATCAAATTACAAAACAACTATGTCACCAGCCTACTGCTATGGAAACACCTGTTAAAGGTAAAGTAGGGAATTCAATACCAACAGAAAAAGAACAAATGAAGAGATGGGCTGAGCACTTCATGGAGGTGCTAAACAGACCACCACCAACAGTAACACCTGATTTTAATAATGAAACATCCACAACCACTTTGCCAATAACTTGCGATGAATTCACGCTGGACGAGATCAAACAAGCCGTTAAAAGATTAAAAAATTTTAAAGCTGCTGGAGTTGACGAAATTTCAGGGGAAATGATTAAAGCAGTTAATGACAACAACCTCTTGAGAATTTTAGATATTATAAATGAAGTATGGAGAGAAGAACAACCACCACAACAATGGAAAGACAGTATTATTGTAAAGTTACCGAAGAAAGTTGATCTATCAGACTGTAATAACTGGCGTGGTATATCTCTATTATCAGTACCTGGAAAATTATTATGTTGCATGATGTTAGAAAGACTTAAATTGCATGCTGACGAAAAGATCAGAGAAGAACAAGCGGGTTTCAGGCCGAAACGATCATGTATTGATCAAATATTCACACTAAGAACAATTATAGAAGAATCAGTGGAAAGGCAATCGCCACTTATTATCACCTTCGTCGATTTTCAAAAAGCCTTTGATAGTCTACACCGCCCATCATTGTGGAAGATACTTACAATCTATGGTTTTCCAACAAAATATGTGAATATAATCAAAGCGCTATATGACAATGCAAGATGTTGTGTTTAGAACAAATAAAGGGAATACAGAATGGTTTACAGTAGAAACAGGGGTGAAACAAGGCTGTATTATGTCACCACTACTTTTTGGAATAGCTATTGATTGGGTTATGAGAAACTATACCCACAATGAACAATTGGGTATAAAATGGACAAATGGAAAATTCCTGGGGGACCTGGATTTCGCAGATGATGTAGCATTCTTAAGTTCAACACCAAGACAATCCCAAGAAGCAATAAATAATTTGTGTCATCTCTCGGTTAAATTTAAAATTTGGTCTCCAAATAAATGCCTCTAAAACTAAAGCTATGAACTTTTCTAACGAGACCTTTGATATCATCTTGAACGGGGGAAAAACTACAGAAAGTTGAAAGTTTCAATTATTTAGGCAGTAAAATGACTCAGGATGGTGACACAACAAGAGAAATCCATACTAGAATTGCTTTGGCAGCTAGCGCCTTCAATAGATTATCTAACATTTGGAAATTACGATCATTGAATATACATACCAAGCTTCGTCTGTTTAATTCAAATGTTATCTCAGTGTTAACATACGGCTGTGAGAGTTGGAAAATAACAAAAATCATTGGAGAACAAGCTGAATACATTCGAGAACAAATGTCTTAGAAAACTCATGAACATCAGTTGGAAAGAATTCAAGACTAATCGACAAATAAGAGAAGACTCTAGGCAGAAATATGTCTCCGACTATATAAGGAAAAGACGATGGTCATATATCGGTCATGTCCTACGAATGCAAAACAACAGAATTACCACTACAGGCGCTCACTTGGGTTCCTGAGGGTAAGAGGAAAAAAGGAAGACCAAAAGAAACACTCAGAAGAACAATAATAAGAGAAGGAAGAACGTTGGGCCTAAATAATGTGCAAGAGCTAAGAGGAGTGGCGTCACAACGAACAACCTGGAGAGCACTGGTTTCTGCCTTATGCGCCGTGTTTGGCGCTTAAAGAATTTATTATTTATTATTATTTGTGAGGTGGAGTGAACAGTTCCCTTGCTCGCTACCATTGCCATCCGGTAAGTCATGAGCTAAGTCAGGTATACATTTTTACACTGGGTAGACTGAAGAATGACATGATTTGGTTTCATATCTATTCTCTTTGCCTCAAAAAGCAAGTGCTACATGTAAATTCCTTTTCTGAAAACTGAGTCAACCTGAATGTGTAAAATATTATTTTCTTCTGGTTATGTGTTCTAAAACAGTTCTAAGAACTGTTTTAAAAATATATTTTACATTATTTTTTATGATTACCAAGAAAGTCATCCATGATTTTACAGTTAACATTGACCTTGGGCTTGTAAAGTAAAATAAGCTACTACAGAAACCACTACTGTATGGGCATGTCAAATGTTTTGATGCAAAACTTCTCCATGGGGGATAACTACATTGGTGGTCCAACAAACACTATACTGACAAGACATCAAAACCAAATCACTACACTGTTCTTGTTTGTGACAGCAACAACTTTAACCCAAGAAAAAAGTAGACAGTCAGCAACAACTTAACCCAAGATAAAAGTAGACAGCAACAACTTTAACCCAAGACAGAAGTAGACAGCCAGCAACAACTTCAACCCAAGACAGAAGTAGACAGCCAGCAACAACTTTAACCCAAGACAGAAGTAGACAGCCAGCAACAACTTCAACCCAAGACAGAAGTAGACAGCCAGCAACAACTTCAACCCAAGATAAAATTACATAGTCAGCAACAACTTCAACTGACGATAAAATCTGACAGCAACAATTCAACTAATGATAAAATTTGAAGCAACAACTTCAACCCAAGATAAAAGTTGGCAGTCAGCAACAGCTTCAACCCAAGATATAAGCTGGTAGTCAACAACAACTACAGCCCTGTATCACAGGAAACAAATATGGAAATATGGCGACTGTTTGCAGAGACAATAAAAAAGATAACATTAAAAATTAGTTGTGTACTAACATTCGTATAACATGTTTCTCTGCCACTGTCCGCATCGTCGAGATGTAATACCTGCACAGATCATAATTGGCTGGGTCCTGTTTTAACACCAAGTTTGCAGCCTGAAATTTAAAAACATAATATGGACATGCAAGAAAATGAAATAATTATCTGCAATTAGGTGATTGGTTGATTCATTCTCCTTTTAAATTCTTTAAGAAATATAAGGCCATCGTAACAACTGGCCTCCTTAAAGGAAGCCTGCAACAAACATTTTATTTGTTCTTGCGGTGGTAGTTTTTTTTTTTAATGATTTGTTTTACATGACTAGTGCCAGTCCATTGACAGCCTCAAATTAGTTGCCTTTTATGACATGCTTGACGAAGCAGTGGTTATCTTCTGTCTTTATCTGCTCAGAGACCCCCAAAAACCACTGTTGATCTGAAATGGATTAATTCTAGATAATCATCCTGAATGTAATGTGTAATGCCTAAAGCAGGGGGTGGGCAAGACGTCAACTGTGATACACCAGCAGACCCACTGAGTGATTTGATGTGGGCTGCCTGACATTATATGTTTTAATTTTTGTTTCTAAATCTTGAGTTAAATCTTTTGTTTTTAAAGATATTGTTGTTGTTAAACTAGGACTGCTGGGCTTCTCACTCTTTTGCAGTCAAATAGTTGAAGACTCCTTGGTATTACTTTCACTGTAGACCTAGGCTTTTCTACCATTCCGAAATGTGCTGAGTTGAAGTCAAGAGCTTCAGTTTCTCCAGCTTGGTTGCATTTAAAGGACCACCACATCTGATCCCAAGCTAGGAGTAAGAAGCATGTGGCACTCTGTGCATTCCCCGCCACCAAAAGGTGCTCTCCAAATATGCAGAGTTAAAATACTGTGCTCTGGTTCTGGGCTCTCCAAAGGAATTGTCACGTCCTGCACAGAGCCACATCTCAGCTCCCCCTGCCAATCACTGGGTCCATAGTGATATCCTCCTGCATGCAGTCAACCAGGTCAAAGAATCACGTCTGGGGCTCAAGTGACTTCTCCAAGCTTAATGTTCAATGCTGGGTTCTCAACAAGTTTCACCACAGGGGGAATCCCTGGAAGTGTGTGGATGATTTCAAGAGTCAATGAGGGCATAATTAGCCTCACAGACGGAGGTTCACTTCTGCATATATATATTGTAGCATTGTGCATAGCTAGTGGTCATATAAGTATGACTCCAGCTTTGCCTTCATGCATTTTTTTAAAGATATAACACTTTTGGTAAAATGAAGAGCAACAAGCAGAAGTAGTCTCCTCCAGTAATACAAGATTATGGGGATGATGAGCCCTTGAAGTGATAACTCAGAGCTGCACTGTGCCTAGTGTTCTTTCTTCTTCTGCTTGTTGTAAGAAACATGGTGCCAGCAGCAAAGGAACGCTATCAAAGATTTCAGCAAAATATATTTTTTATCATTTCAAGCAATGTGGGTGTCTTATCAATGGCAAGCATACAGTAAAGTGTGATTTAACCAAAGCGAAGTTTATAATAACGATTCTTGAACAAATAATTAACACAGCGATACTTGCACTTTTTAAAATTTGTGAGTGTGAAATAGTCATAGTACAAATGCTTCCTTCTTCCTACAACTATAATTAATGAAACAAAATAATCTACCCCAAAACTCAGTTTTCCTTTTTGGTTGAAATTATTCTTCTTCGTTCACCCTCAGACGTCAACTTGAATATGTTCACCATCAGACGTCAACTTGAATATGTTCACCCTCAGACGTCAACTTGAATATGTTCACCCTCAGACGTCAACTTGAATATGTTCACCCTCAGACGTCAACTTAAATATGTTCACCCTCAGACGTCAACTTGAATATGTTCACCCTCAGACGTCAACTTGAATATGTTCACCCTCAGACGTCAACTTGAATATGTTCACCCTCAGACGTCAACTTGAATATGTTCACCCTCAGACGTCAACTTGAATATGTTCACCCTCAGACGTCAACTTGAATATGTTCACCCTCAGACGTCAACTTAAATATGTTCACCCTCAGACGTCAACTTGAATATGTTCACCCTCAGACGTCAACTTGAATATGTTCACCCTCAGACGCCAACTTAAATATGTTCACCCTCAGATGCCAACTTAAATATGTTCACCCTCAGACATCAACTTAAATATGTTCACCCTCAGACGTCAACTTAAATATGTTCACCCTCAGACGTCAACTTAAATATGTTCACCCTCAGACGTCAACTTGAATATGTTCACCCTCAGACATCAACTTGAATATGTTCACCCTCAGACGTCAACTTAAATATGTTCACCCTCAGACGTCAACTTAAATATGTTCACCCTCAGACATCAACTTGAATATGTTCACCCTCAGACATCAACTTGAATATGTTCACCCTCAGACGTCAACTTGAATATGTTCACCCTCAGACGTCAACTTGAATATGTTCACCCTCAGACGTCAACTTAAATATGTTCACCCTCAGATGTCAACTTGAATATGTTCACCCTCAGACATCAACTTAAATATGTTCACCCTCAGACGTCAACTTGAATATGTTCACCCTCAGACGCCAACTTGAATATGTTCAAAGAAAGCAGTGGTCAGTTTGAAGCTGGTGACATCTCCGTAGAACTTTTCCAGGAATGGCACAGATGATGGCCATATGCACTTTCTCTGTTCCTCATATGTTGGGCACCTTTGAAGTTGATGATCAGCAGTCATTATATCAGTGTCACAGTTACTTGTACACTCATCTTTAACTTGCTGAATAGATGGTAACCCAAACATAATCTGTTGTGACCTGTGTGAAGATTACCACTTGTTCACTTCTGCTGAGTTGGTAATATACATCATTTTTTGTGTGGCCTGGATGTTCTGCTTCCCACTTGCTCCTCTATAGGCTATGCACTTGATAAAACTCTTGACCTCTTCATAAGTTATGCTTGTTGTATGTCACTTATCTGGATGGTATCGAAGAACAAGCCCCACTGTATTTCATTTCAACCACATAACATTATTCCTAACCCTAACAACGTGGGCAACTTATTTCGCTAGCACTGAAGAACACTTCCTTTCACTTCAATTTTTTGACTGGAAACAATGAACTTGCCCCATAATTCACTAACAATCCCAGTAGGCCTATATCTAAAATAACAAGTAAAAGAATTTTTACTTGATACAGAAAGTTAACTCTCTGGTATATTTCTTTATTGACAAATCGAGCACTATCTTTGTTCTTTCCCATTTTTGTAAACAGTGTACTTGTGTTGTGTGGTACCGATATTCCGTCTGCGTGTATTCTTTACATGCTGTCGCTCGCTGGTGGCAAAGTGACTGATCGCAGTTAACTGCCGCTGGTAAAATCTAAAAGCCTAATGAAGCAGTGACAAGTGTCGAAACAATAAAACGTTCGTTGGCTGAGTTGTGAGGGTTTGTTTCGATCCCCAAGGATTCGAGTTTTCCCTTCCCTATCTCTATATTTTTATATTTTTTCCCTATCTTCCCTATCTACATACCAAGCTTCGTCTGTTTAATTCAAATGTTATCTCAGTGTTAACATACGGCTGTGAGAGTTGGAAAATAACAAAATCATTGGAGAACAAGCTGAATACATTCGAGAACAAATGTCTTAGAAAACTCATGAACATCAGTTGGAAAGATTCAAGACTAATCGACAAATAAGAGAAGACTCTAGGCAGAAATATGTCTCCAACTATATAAGGAAAAGACGATGGTCATATATCGGTCATGTCCTACGAATGCAAAACAACAGAATACCATTGCAGGCACTCACTTGGGTTCCTGAGGGTAAGAGGAAAAAAGGAAGACCAAAAGAAACACTCAGAAGAACAATAATAAGAGAAGGAAGAACGTTGGGATTAAACAATGTGCAAGAGCTAAGAGGAGTGGCGTCACAACGTACAACCTGGAGAGTACTGGTTTCTGCCTTATGCGCCGTGTTTGGTGCTTAAAGAATGTATTATTATTTATTATCTTTGGTGGCTTTTCCACGGCTTTATTGCAAATCAGAAGGCTACACCAACTCAACAAGCTCAACATTGGTAAATGACGGTGTAGTGTTGGGCCGAGTTGGAGGGGTTTACCTAGAGTGGTTTTTGTAAAATGTCTGCCTCGTTAACCGAGCTGGGAGGGTCCGTCTTCGTGAGGCTTATTATTGCACTACCAACTGAACGTTTAAATGTTTTTATGGTTTGGGAAGCAAAATAATTATGTTGTGTAGGACAACGGTTGGGCCCTGTCTCGTGCTGAGATGCGGTTCGTGAAAGGGAATATACCTGTAAATGCCTGATTAATTCATTCCTATTTTACTTAAAACGGGAGATTGGAAATGGGTGACGTTATTTAAGAGGGGGTCTGGGTTTTTGTAACGAAATGTGACAACAGAAGAAAAAAGGGAAGGAGGGGGGAGGGGTTAAAAGTCGACGACCCATTAACATTCCTGTTTTTTTTTTTAGTTTTCAGTAAAATATCATTTCTCGATATGGTCAAAATATTTCGAGCTTGATTTTAACGTGTTTATTTATTTTTTAAAAAATATGTCTCATGTCTAGTTTATCCATAAGCAATGGTGGCTTTGAGTAGTGACTGGATGAAGTTACTGAACAAGTGAATGTGGTGGCTGTGTGAGAGGTAAGTTGCTTTGTAGAAGATATGTAAGTGGGTAAGAGATTGGTGACTGTATACAATTTATATGACTCAGGAAGAGGTGCTCGTTCCATGACAGAAAACGAGGAGGGATGGGAATCTAGTTTCAAGACATAACGTGAAAAGAAACAGCTTTAGAAAGGTTAAGTGCTAAACAACAGACAAAATCTGATCTCGACTTCAAAAGCTGCGAAAGTGAGATAATAGTGTAACTTTCATAAAACAGCCCAGACGTGATTATTCCAGTATCTTTTTTTTTAAATCATATTTTAAGTTATTAAGGAAGCCAGCTGATCGCATTATAAGACAGTCACTTTTCTCAGGGCCGTCTTAACAGCATGGTAGGCCCTGGGCAAAACAATGCACTGGGCCCTTATTAGCCCTACCCACTCACGGGAATAAAAATGTAAACGGTCAATAAAATTAAACCTATAGATTTATAATTTAATGGTACTTTCAACGAAAATGTAAAACTTTTAACTTACCCACGTCATGTTTGATTTGAATCCCAGACCTTTCCAGCGAGAGATCGAGTAATTATCCACTGTGCCAAGAGATGTCTTATGAACAATATGGCAGTATCCCAGCATGGGGCCCCTAGAATCATGGGACCCCTGGGCACTGCCCATTCCACTGCCTTTTCTGGAATCCACATGGTACAATAAATAGAGGGAGGTCGACGAACTCGTGGAGAAAGGAACAGGAGACTGACTTAGAAGTGATACAGAAGCCATGGAAAGGCCTTAAACGGATGGCACGCGCTGGGAAGGCGTGGCGTGATTTTGTTGAATATCTACCGGTATGTCCCACAGGGTCAGGATTGAATTAGATTAATGTTTGACGTTACTATGGTTACTGTCTCAAGCAGGGCTTTGGACCGGAGCACAGACAATTGTAATTGCTCCATTTTATTAATATTTTTTCTTGTCATTTTCACTCCAAAAAGAAAAATATTATGCTAAACATATAGACATGAATGACATTTTTTAATAAGTGTTTTATTCCAAATTTGAGTTAATTTAATTTCTTTATTCATACTTTTTTATTGAAAATTTGTATTATTTAAATGTTGGCAGAACTGGTATTTTGTAAATATGCAATGTCATTTTTTATGTCAAATTTTTTTTTAAAGTGTCTTTCCATAAAGTGTCAAATTTTCATATGTTATTTATAAAGAAATAAAAATTAATTAATCAATCTTAAAGCTTAACTATTACTAGCATGTTACAAGCATGTTCATTATGAAAAAAATGTAATTAAAAAATACTTTTTTTGGCAACGGTACCAAGAAATAATTTGGTTCCGTTAGCAGAACAAGGAAATTTAGCCGTAACATCAACAATAAATTTAAGTCCGCCCACATGATTGATTATCGGTTTAGGGAAATAGATCTGAATGGTGTCTTTATATTTGAATTTGAAAGGCCCAAAATGTAGGCTTTTGAGAAAAGCAAATAAGAAATCAGAGACATACCAGGTGGAAACAGAAGTGAATCGTTCTTATGCTGTAGCAGCGAAAAGGGAATGATGATGATGAATTTATCAGAAGATTGTGACTTTGAAAAGGAATTAAATAAACAGGAAAGACATCTGTGGCTTTCTGCGATTTATAATTGTAATGATGGGCTTTAGACAAGACAAAGTTTTGGGAAGATTGTGAAGCGATAGAATATGTTGGTAGGTGTCATGAAATATTCTAATCCACATATATAAATTATTAGGTAAATATAAAGCCTAACAAATAAAATTAATAAAGAGAAGAGCAATGGGAAAATGACAGTGCTGTCACAAAGAATGTACTCGAAATCCCCCTTGTTTTCTGCTTCGTCTGCAAATTGTAACGCTTTCACGTTGATAGTAAAGCTTACTGTATTATTACCCGCCTTCTTCAATGAAACGTGTGCTGTAATTCTTGGAAAAACATTGAGACGTACTGCGTAATGACCTAAATTAACCCTAACATTAATTATACTGCGTTACCAAAACGAACGAACAGATGGACTAAAGGGATAAAAAGAGAAGGGAGAGGCAGAAAGCCGAACACTAAACCCGCTTCGCGCGATACACAATTACTACCATCACGCGTGTAAGTCTACATGCACTAATTTTTTTTCAGACGGACAGTGATAAAATACACTACCCTTTCCCAGAGTTAGGTTTATAAATCATAACAGACTCTTATTAGAAAAGACAACATTATATGGGTTTACGTTTGAACACATAACAGTACCCAGACAGCACATCTTCTAAACAGGAGATAGAAGAAATTGCATATTTTGAACGCAGCCACGTAGCTCCTTTAAATTAGTATTTTTGGGTTCCTTAGGGTTTGCTGACAAATAATATGTAAAACGTTACGCAAATAGTCCAGGAATTAATAAATTATACCCAAAATAAAATATTGGGGGTGCCTGACAGCATAAAATCATTTCTGCTCATAAAATTTTTTTTATAACGTGTTTGAAAAAACCTTACGTTACATAAATAGCCTACCATGTAAACTCCAAATTGATTGGAGCGCAACAAATGAAAGCCTAACCACGATTGGTCGGGCTATAAATACTATCTTGGTTGTTGGGGGAGACGGGAAAAGATAACATTTTTTTCAAACACTTGTCGAAACGTGGCTCATTGGCCAGTCTCGCTGATATACACACTTGGGAGCGTTAGTTCGAGACCACTAATTCAAATAAGCTTGATAAAGCGACAGTACGTTGAAGCCAGCTCACATTTTTGCTAAAATAAAAGCCTGGAACATAGGCAGAACGGAATTTGTGCCAGTTTGTGCCAGAATTCATTGCTAATCAACGTATCTGTGTTTATTTCCATGAAATTGTGGTAAGCTTGAACCATTCAGTATCTTTTAATGAAAAATTGAATGTGAATTGTTGATTTATGCCTGTATATATATGTGTAGTTCAGTGGCAAACGTGAGGTAAAGCCTATAATGCTCCAGCCTGAACAGAGGGTGTCGGAGAGAAGTAAAACGGCATGGAATGGCCAAATAGTACACTGACACCTGGATGATGGACTAGAAAGAAATAATGCTGGAAGTGCAGAGGCGTAGTAACCATTAAGAAGGGTAATACTGGAATAAAGTATTTCAAATGAAGCTGACTGTTGGCCTAACGCTCTGAACGCAATGTTTGTGCTGTATTGTGATCAGTGTAAAAGAGAATATAAATTAGTTATGAAGTAGAAGGTACATCCTTCTTGATTTCAGGGACAGTGGTCTTGATGGTAGTGAGCAGCACCTGGTCAGAGATTTGCTGAATCCAGAGTCGGACAGCATACTCCTTGGTCTTTTTAGCTATCAGTGAGGTGTCTCCTGAGCCCAGAGGAGAATTCGAGCAGAGGAGTCCTTTCCTGCCGCCATCACTAAAGATAAGCAGAGTTGGCCAGCTGAGCTCAACATTATGTCCCCTCATCTTGAACTGACTTTTTAAAATTAACATTAAGAGGGGAATTTACTTGTCTTAAAATCAGGAACTGTGAACATCTACAATAATGGTCCCTAAAGACAAACTATTGAAGTCATGATGACCAATACCAACAGAGCTTGAACAAAACAAAACCAGTATTACCTCATTTTACTACTACACAACTGACACACATAGAACATTTGTACTAATATATGTCACTACAATATTCATATTAAATACATTCTGTACATAACTTGTAATTTAAATTGATTGTGATTCCTGGTTCCCTTGTAGTTGAATCAGGACACATATTCCTTCATGCCAGTAATGAATACATATTGTTATTTGAACCGTTACGAGTGACTTCTTTAAGCTATTCTCATAGAGTGTTATATGTATGTGAGTGTCACAGTGTTGTTAAGAGTAGTGGATTAAATTAAATTGTTTATCTGTCTGTTGTTGTGACTTACACTTCACCATACACATACCCTAGACACAAAACGTAGTCACCACACTATTCCAGAATAATTCTGACTGAGATATATAGATATGTGGCAGCAAGTAAGGTTATATATATAATATACTACTCTTATTAGATATATATATACCTTCACAGCTGATCTCAGTCAGTACACTAAGTCCCTTATAAATATCTATAACATCCCACTTCACCACAGTAGGCTAAATGCTGCACACGCCAAATTCAGGCTGCTTATAAAGTTGCCAAAAACTCAAGATAGTGTAGAGCGACTTTTTTTTCGGCTTAACAGTGAAGTTGTAAATGACCTGCAGCAGGTTATGAAATACGATTTGCTTGCAGCAATATTAACTTTTTGACAGAATGAATTATTAACATAAGAATGGCTGAATGATTGAAGTGTCAACAGATACTATCATTTCTCTTGTCGCTTCCAATGGAGCATGAGGCCGGCGCTGCATCTGGTCCTCGTCTGCTCGTGGTTTCTGCAGCAATGTGTCTGACATGACAAGGTCGCCAGCCTTATGCCATTTTGACGACAGTGCCTGAAGGAACAACAGATGTATTCTTTCTTTGTCTTTGTGACAGACGAACTCATCCGTCCTGAATTTGTTAGGATGATGGTGAGAACCCTCTCATAACATCGGTACCCCTGAAGTGTTGGATGAGATGATACGACTGTTCGTAACGACCCCTTGGATAACATCAGTGCCCCCGAAATATTGTAACCTTTCGTCAAACGGGATTTTTCTTTTCACCTGGACTCATTAGCTATGCAACCTTTCCACGCAGATTGGCAACACGCTGGCTGATTGATATGTGGACAGTTTATCTACCGTTCATTCTGGTCATCGCATTGATTTAAGGAGAGATTAAATCACGCCCATGGTCATCTCTTGAGCAATCATATGCAGTAATTTCATTAACTTGGCCCAGAGGGGGCGGCACCAGAATCAAACAGATAGCAGCGACCACGATCAAAGACACGGACTGGGGGGATATCAGGAAAGCTAGCGCCACGATCAAAGACAGTAGTGGTCCCTGAAACGGTTTCGCATCTCGGTGTTAAACACGGAACCGATCGCAGTGGGAGCGAACGGGGAAAGCCGACGCAAGCAGCGAGCGAAGATACGAGAGGCCAGGGGCGGCTTCTCCTTTTAGTCTGGCGGTCAGATCCCCAAAAGTCTTCTGAGATCTAAAAAGCTGTCAAGTTTCTCATGTTCCACTCATCTTTCATTTCATTCTAGATATATACAGACCACGTAGAAATACACTTTATCACTCGCTGCCCAGAACTTAACAGAAGCACTAGCTATATTTGAAATCTTGCTAGATTATCCCATGGATTTTTATACATATTGGCAGTGAATTCTATTTCTGTGCAAAGCGGTAATATATATATTGTGTAAAGTGATCAGTGGTCTAGTTCATTCATTCTATTTCACTGGATTTTGTGTTAATTTAAATCTATTAAATTAAACCATCTCAATAGTTCCAGTTGTAAATGTAATGATATACCTGCTATATTATTTCCAAAAGATAATAGATGTTAAATGCTTAAATTAACTTTTAAAGTCGCGAAGGAATTTATAATTAACAAATTTAGTTAAGTCCTATATTTATAAATAGTCTTAACGGGAAATTCATCGCGCTCTAGAAGGTTATTTGTTTTTCGGTATATTACATGTCTTTTTTCTTTCATACAGAGTGATCGTAACCTGTGCGATCCCAGCATTAAGAAAGCAATAAAGAAATCATCTTAAAAACTTTCCAGACATATTGATGAAACATTTTTTAAATTTAATCTTGTGGCGGTTCAATACGACCTAGCTATCATAATTATATGAAAGAAAGCCTACCCAAGACTATTTCAAGAACAATCATCATATTAAAATTACAAATCTGTAAGATAACCTGGAAGTTGAACAGTGCTAGTAGCAATTCCTGATTTACTGCCTTACTGTGAGAAGAGTACATATTTTCCTGAACGGTGACGGCTTAAGTTTTTTCCTCTCTGGATTAATAAACTTTCCGGTCAATTACTATCATCACGCATTGAAGGAATTTTACCATAGCGGAAGATTAAAGAGACCACTTCATTTTCACCCTTGTGTCGAACTGTGTCAGTGCCATCCCACAGACTCCTTTTATATAATACAACACAATAACTCTTAGGCTTCAAGTCCAGCGATATAGTGGGAATAGTTGCGATCAGCCAACCTCGCTACATCTGGGGCGGGACATCGAAGTACTAGACAGTTCACATGTCAAAAGTGTAATTGCTGTTTATATAATTCTATTGGATTGTCTGATGCTGTAATCGGTAAGTGTGTGAATATATGAGTGTGGATCCTCACGCGTGTGCATGAATGACAGGAAATTTAATCTTTTTTTGTAACCATTTTGTTAACTTGCTTACCTGGTAATATAATTTTCTGTATACCCTACATTGTTCCTTTAAGCGGGATAGTTGATAATTTGTTAACTCTGTTAAAAAACCCCCTCCTTTTCATTTGCTTAGTAAAGGGAAGAACAATTGGGAAGAACAGGATTCTTTCTACCACCTATACCTAATTTTGAAACACCTCTTTCAGAGTAATTAACTTCACTGTTAGGATAACTTACCTATGTTCCTGATAACTATCTATCTTTGGACTGGGTTTGTCTTTGTCTAATAAGCGGGACGGGCTTAGTCGATACGAATCTTCTTCACCCCCTCCCCACTTTGTTATTTGCATTTTCTGTACTTATGATAATTTTATGTAACACTTGATATTTGTTTGTGAGTTGATTCTTTTTTGGTTAATAAACATCATAAACTTAATCGTTACGGTGTTGGACTACCCAAAGCCCATAAAATTTCCCCTATTTGCTTAAGATAGTTGTATCCACGTCGTCTGTGTGTCTGAAGCACCAAATCGGTGTGAGAGCAGGTGCGTGTCTGGAAACTGGCAAATAATTGTTTGACCAGTATGAGCCTGAAGAGTAGATTGAGAGAAACGATTTGTCGTAAATAAGTTTGTCTTTACTCCCCTCCAGCACTCTGTGAAGCAACTATTTAATCTCTACATTTCTATCACTGAGCTTTTTCACCATCATTCTACACTCTAAACCGGACTTCTATTTTCTAAGACTCTTTCTCTCAAAATAAATTTACGACAGTCTTCTTAAAGACCTGACGGGACGACACGGGCGATTTAAATAACATTTAAATTGTTTTCAAATTCTTTATTAGTTGTTGTATTTTCATTACTGCAATATTAATGTTTTTTTTTTAAATTTAAGAGTTGGGGCTAAGAGGGATGCAATTTAAAAAATGTCATCGTTCCAAAGCCCTGGTTTCAAGACAGTAGTGGTGTACGAGAAAGAGTGAAAAAGCAAACAAACAAACACACGAAGAAGAAACACACATTACAGGGATAATGAAGACATCAAAAGATCCTGAACAACTGCCCCAGGATAGACGGGCCGGCTATGCGTGTTTTTGTTGAGACCCTTTGCTCCACGGAGACTGAAAGTTACTGATGATGATTATTATTTCATTATTCCTTGTTCTTTTCTTTGAAAAGTTACCCCCTCCTCCTCCTGTTAAAAAAAAAGGTTTAATTCTGAAAAGATGTACAGCAGATATACAGTTCTTTTTATATATAACCTCAATTTTTAACATAATATGGCATGAATGTCTAGCTACTTAATCACTCGAGCTAGAAGTCAAAACGGCGTAATGTCTACTACCGACAACTACAGTATTTTCTCAAACAGCACCCGGACCCTTGCATAACAGCAAGGGAAATCTAAACAGATTCCTATCCCCTAACCCGCCCTATTATATTTTTTGGACTTTCAACGTTTCTCAAACAACCATACTCAACCCACTGTTATTTTTATTTTTTTCCCCCCATCAGAAGACGAGAAAAACATTGACGTTCACATTAAGGGCATTCAAATCGATCTGCGCATGTCGAGAAAATGGCGCCGCCCGCTTCTGATATAATTATCATTTTTCAGCTGGTGCTGCAGCAGAAGTGAACATTTCTTCTAAGCCTGACAATGTCTAACATCAATATTCCCGCCGCACAAACGCATGCAAACTCTTGAAGACGGAGATAATGCAATAGTTTTTCAGCAGCACCTTAGTTATTTTTGCAGTACAGGCATACCTCGCTCATACGACATGTTAGGTTCCAGGCCACTGTCGTAAAACGAAAATCGACGTAAAACGAAACATTACTTTCTTTTTCTTAACTGTTGAAGCAAATATGTACAAGAATGGTCATATATGTACATTACAAACCTAACTTGTCAACTTAGAATTTAAACAATGTAAAACTGTATTTTATTTATCTTTAATATACGTAATTTACTTCTGTTGGTAGATGAGCTGCCGAATTATTGAAAGAAGTCTGAAGGAGAGGCCACACCTTCTAGATCGGCAGTCCATTCTTCATAGTGCTTCTTTGCTGGACATTCTGATGTACTTGTTGTTGAAGCTTGCTTTTTTTGCTGCTAGTGTAGGGCTCTTGATGGACAACGTAGTAGGGCTTTGGGGTGATCTGCAACAGGACTTTCTGCTGATGTACTTGTTGTTGAAGCTTGGTGCTCGTGTAGGGCTCTTGATGGACAATGCAGTAGGGCTTTGGGGTGATCTGCAACAGGACTTTCTGCTGATGTACTTATTGTTGAAGCTTGGTGCTCGTGTAGGGCTCTTGATGGACAATGCAGTAGGGCTTTGGGGTGATCTGCAACAGGACTTTCTGCTGATGTACTTGTTGTTGAAGCTTGGTGCTCGTGTAGGGCTCTTGATGGACAATGTAGTAGGGCTTTGGGGTGATCTGCAACAGGACTTTCTGCTGATGTACTTGTTGTTGAAGCTTGGTGCTCGTGTTGGCTCTTGATGGACAATGTAGTAGGGCTTTGGGGTGATCTGCCACAGGACTTTCTGCTGATGTACTTGTTGTTGAAGCTTGGTGCTCGTGTAGGGCTCTTGATGGACAATGCAATAGGGCTTTGGGGTGATCTGCAACAGGACTTTCTGCTGATGTACTTGCGCGTGAAATGAGACATCGACAAAAGCACACTTGAGTCTCGAAGTATAAAGCAAAGCAGATAGAGCAAAGGGAAGCGACTCTGAGCCCACGCGGTTTCGAAAAAAGTGTCATGTCTAAAAAGAGTCGTATGACCGAGTTAAGCAGTCGTATCATTGAAATGGGTGTTGATTGAAAATCGTCGCATGAGCGAAGTGTCGGAAAGCGAATCCTCGTAAAGCGGAGGATGACTGCATTCCATATTTTAATTTTTGTTTCAATTGGTGTGAATGATAGATTGGATTCTATTATTGTTAACATTTTAACTGCGTAAATTATCCTTCAATTTGAGGATCATCATAGAAAAGTGTAGAGAATTCAACGTTGACCTATATACTTGTTTCATTGATTACATCAAAGCTTTCGACTGTGTACAACATCAGCAGTTATGGACTATTATGGAAAATATGGGATTTCCAAACCACCTTATACAACTCATCGCACTGCTGTACCAAGAACAACAGGCAGCCGTAAAAATAGAGGGGGAAACATCAGAATGGTTTGAAGTACCAGAAAGGAGTAAGACAAAGCTGTACCCTTTCCCCTTACCTGTTTAACATTTATGCCGAGAATATCACGAGAAACGTACGAGATGACCAAGAACACTTGACTCATTTAAAATCGGCGGGTACCAGATCCCGGAAATCAGATATGCTGACGACACAGTCCTCCTATCGACCAACACAGAAGGACTTGAACAATTAATTCTATCCACCAAAAAACACAGCGAGGCCCAGAATCTATACCTAAACACCAAGAAGACCAAAGCATTGACAACAGACAAAGTAAAGACCAAACCAGAAATTGAAATTGATAACGAAGAACTGGAAGGTGTTAATGAATTTGAATACTTAGGATCAATCATCAATAGCTCTGGCGACTGTGCAGTAGAAATTAACAGAAGACTTGCAATTGCTTCACATAAACTAATACAGATGAAAAACCTATGGCAAAGCACAAGCAAAGAAACAAAGTTACAACTGATCAGAGCATGTATATTCCCAGTAGCAACATACGTCTGCGAGACTTTGACACTCAATAAAACAGTTGCAAAAAAGGTTACATCATTCGAAATGAAATGCTACAGAAGGATGTTGAGAATACCCTGGACAGAAAAAAAAGACCAACAGAGAAGTACTGCACTCACTAAACGTAGAGGAAAATTGGCTCCTAAATACCATCGCAATAAGGAAGCTGAAATTTTTCGGTCATATAAAAAGACATAATAGGATGAAAAATTAGTGATGAAAGGTATGGTCCCTGGAAAAAGGGGAATGGGTCGACTTAGACGACGGTGGACCCAGAACATCATAGAGAGTCTGAACTTGTCTTTGGTTGATGCAGGTCGACTTACCCAGGATCGTGATGCGTTCAGAGCAGCTGTAATGGAGACAACGTTCTGGAAAGAATACGTCACATGATGATGATGAAATTATCGTGCCGTTAGCTGGAGGAATGTTTGAAAACATCTAGTGCTAATTTTGTTAAAACTATGTTCAAATTCTGACACTGAATTAGAAAAGATAATAATGAGTTTGTTAATACTGAGGAGCTAAATAAAGTGGGGATTACACATAAAAAAAAAACATAAAAAAACACGGACACAAAAAACAACCAGGCGATCGAGAAATTTCCAGTATACCGAGGGACAGGAAGTTGAAGTTTATCATCTGGCACACACATCATCACTACCACTCAAATAATAATAGTAATAATATTGCAGAAACAAATGATAAAATAAATACTAGGTCTTCCAAGGAAATTCTATGTTTCCCGGTCTATCAATCCACAAACTCTATACGCGCCGGTCCACGTGACGACCCAGTTGTATGATGGCGCACCGATTTTCTTATTTGTTAAAACGCAGTAACAAAAAACAAGAACCAAAGCGCGCCCAACCAGCACGCGCAAAAACCTTCTCAGATGGCGCTGGTTGTAAAATAAAATCAATGCTTGCTGCCAATCCCCAACCCCTTTCCCCTCCCCAGCTCGTTTTATTCTTTAGATATGCCGTCAATTTCCTGCCAGTATGATGCACACACAAAAAAGGTCGTGTTTTTCTGACTATGAGTGACTTACTGACGCCACGGCCAGGTCAAGGCCAAGACCAATGTGGCAATAAGAAGCTGGATTTCTCGAGTGCCAGCTCCTCTTTGTGCAACCAAACGTCTACCTTTTTTTTTTCAACCAATCACTGCTCTTCAGCATTTACAAAATAATAATTCTCATCTTTCAGCAATCTCACAGTTATTGTAAGCAGGACCCACTACGCATGTTTTTAAATTGTTCTTCTGGTAACCAACTTGACACTATAGTTATAATACACAATATGTTACTTGGAGTTCACCGTGTTTCCAGCTTTCGTAGAGTGGGGCATAAGTGAAGTCAAAGTGTGAAATATTTCGTGTTCTTTATATTTAAATTCACAATGAACTCTCAGAAAAGTGCTTTTTATTTGATTCACATACACAAGGTGTATTGTTGTTACGGATAATACTTTATAGTCTGTCCTTCATTTACATTAAAGGTAAAACACACATGAAAACACAAGAAGAAATAAGTTGGGCTTAAGATTATTTATTGGTAATCATTATTTAATATTAGAAACTGTGACAGAAAAAAAGAAAAAAGACCGACTGTAAGCATACATCAAACAATCTAGTCATAGCTTTTATTAAACAGTAATAAGCGAACGATATAGTCTCCATGTTGCATGAAACAATATGACTTCTTCTGAAAGCTCGCGTATAGCCGTATTCGAAACGAGAAAAAACGAAACCAGTGGGTGAAATTTGAACAAATAAGACCTCGCAATTAGAATTTAAACACAGTACCCTTAATTATTACTCGATATAGATTAAATCTAACATTGGTTGACACATTTTTGCCAACGTGGTCCTTACGAAAAGTAATCAAAATCGACTTCGCAATAACGCGCTAACCAGAAGTCGTCGCGCATGTGCAGGTCATGAGTTCGACATAAAGATAAATTGAAACAATGGCACAGAACAATCTCACAATGTACGTAGCCGAAAAATGTCTTCTGTACAGTGTGACAAACCTGAGAACGTCTTTAGGTGGTTTTATTGGGCTGGACTTCAAATTTGACACGGACTCTGCGATAGAATGGTCAGCTAATATATCTCACACACAGCGACTTCGATCTAAGACCAGTCACATACCATCCCTGCCTGTAATTGAACTATTTTTAGCTCTGTTATACCTCACCATCGTCTGTGACGTCATCTACATCATTGGAGTCAAGTATGTCAAGCCTAAACTTCCATTATCCAGACGACATTCAACGAGATTATCCATGTAAGTAACATAATAATAATAGCCGCCCCTTCAGTCATAACTGATTATGGGAATGCGCCCCTGAGGTGGCAGCCCTCAGCTGCTTATTTTCCTGGTGCTCCTTTCGGCGTTTTCTTCTCACCTCTGCTTGTTGTGTGAGCCTCTTTTCGCCCAATCTGGGGTGGCGCCGTAAATAGCATCGCCACTTAGTGCGATCGGCAGCTTCATCCTCCCATGTTGCTGGATCCATGTCCAGTGCCCTCATATCTCTCCTGCACACATCTTTGAACCTCAGCTGTGGTCGCCCAACTGTTCTCTTGCCATCTGCTAATTGTCCGTAGAAGATATCTTTTGGGATGCGACCATCTTCCATGCGGCGAACATGGCCAAGCCAGCGAAGACTGCGCTGTCTAAGCAGTGTATACATACTTTGAAGGCCAGCACGTGACAACACCTCGACATTTGTCACTTTATCTTTCCACGAGATGCCGAGGATGCGGCGTAGACACCGCAAATGGAAGGTATTGAGCCTTCTTTCTTGCTTAGCATAGGTCGTCCAGGTCTCGCTGCCATATAGGAGTGTGCTGGTGACGCAGGCATTATATACCGCAGCTTTGGTCTTCGTTGTGAGTTTGGAGTTTCCCCAAACACGCGATGTGAGGCGGGCAAAGGTAGCTGCAGCTTTGCCAATGCGGCTGTCGATTTCTGTGTCCAGTGAGAGTTTGTCATTGATGGTAGACCCTAGGTATGTCAAGTGGTGCACCACTGCCAATTCATAGGTATCGATAGTGATAACTGGTGCAGCACCCACATCCTGACTCAGTGTCGTAGATTTTCGATAGGGGAATTAAGACTTGGGTTGGTCCCTTCTGAATAGATTAGAATAAGTGATAGTCACAGTGAGAAGTAGTAATAGCAATAGATTTCCACGAGTCAGATGGTAGAATGTGATTAAGAGGCTGTCTCTGAGATCGAGAAATCTTCTCCCTCTCACCTATCTTCTACGACAGCTTTCGAGGAGTCAGACAGTCTAACCACACACACACACACACACACACACACACATATATATATATATATATATATATATATATATATATATATATATATATATATATATATATATATATATATATATATATAACCACTCACGTGCACGCACATATATGATGACAGTTGGACGTACAGACGTGAGAAAACTATAACAAATGATTATATAAATATTCTAGAACGAGCTGACCAGCACGCTGATTAATTTCAAGAGAAATTTTAATCTCATCTCATCTCATAATCGGAACCTCTTCTACCCCGTGAAACGAGGTGTAGAGGGAACCCAAGTGCACAAGGACCATGGGCAGGACATGTAATCGAAGTGACTTGGCAAACAGGTGATTAGCCCATTGTGCGAAATTTTAATTATCATCTAAAATTTCTTCACAACACATAGAAATTACATCAAAGCATAAACAAATAGTCATTAAAAAATCAAGGAATTGCTACAAGAAATGATAGACCCACAGTTAGATCTTATCTCTCGAGGTATGCCCACAGTCCTGTTGGAAGAAAGTGATAGCCCCAAGGAAACAAGGATACATAGGATTAGGTCTAATATTTCCCCTTCTTAAGGTATGGACAGACTTGATATCTCTGCTCTATTTTAAGGGAAACATGATTAGCAATACTTGCATACAGTAAGTTAAGATAGCAAAATGGGTGCCCAATTACAACAATAAAAAAATCGCTCCGTCCTGCATTCACTTTATTCATTCAGCCGAGCACACGTGCACATGTTCATACTCACAGCTCAGATAGCCACTTCTGGCAATACAATTTTTAGGACATTCACCTACAGACTCGTCAAGGGCAGTCATTTTGACCAAAAAATCCCCAGTTCCAAAAAGACAGGATGAATTCTCTGCTTCCGGGAACGACTCCTTGGGTGTTCTTATTTTTCGGATGTCTGTTTAGGTCACATTAAAATTGTCCAGGCACGAAACATTAACAACGAGCACAGTGTCAATAGCTTAGGTTTCTAGAATGGAGGAATGTCAGATCGGTGTCTACTTTCAGGAAAGGACTATATTTGGTCACCACACCACTGGTCGAAACTCCGTCGGAATGTTACTGACGTTAATATGTTACTTGCCACAACGGCTAAAATTTGTACATAGAGTTTGTGCAGAAAAATCTGATTTGGCTCAAAGGCCCAGTATAAAACAGTTAGTCTTTAATAAAACCCGTTAGTGAGAGTTGTACTCTGTCTATTTATGAAGACACACGCACGGTCAGACAGGTGTTAACTTGTAAACCCACGTGGTTAAAAGATAAAACTGTTTATGTTTCTCACAGGTATGTCTCTGTACTAAAACGCTGGCAAAGTTTGGGTACCACAGTTTCACTATATGTAAATGGAAAGAACACATATCAAATAATTATACATACTATAACTGATAATTTAAACTGCAAGCGTAGCTTGTCTTATAGTTTAACACTTCCCGTGGAATAGGTTATAGTTAAAATCAAACAGCCTGAATTAGGAATACCTACGCATTCCGTCAATACTCAAGATGTAGCAGTCATTTAATAAGTTAGTTTAAAATATTCTCGACTGCGTCTTCTTCTTCTTCTTCTTTTATCCTTAGCCGCCGACCGTCAAAGCAGTCAGTGGCCATCACGCCTAGTGGCGTCTTGTAGGGCAACAACAAATTGATTCCACTTTGCTCGGTCGGTGGCCATCCTTCGTACAGTGCCCCAACTCTGGTTCGTTCTTTGCATCTCAGCCTCCATAGTCCTCCGCCAGGTTGTTTTTGGTCGGCCTCTCTTTCGTTTTCCTTCAGGGGTCCAAAGCATAGCTGTTCTTGTGATGGCATCGGGGTCTCTTCTGAGGACATGACCAACCCAGCTCCAGCGTCTGCCAGCTATGATGGTGTGCATGTCCTCTTGCTTGCTACGAGTAAGCAGATCTTGGTTAGTGATGGTATTTGGCCAAAAGATTCGGTGAATTTTTCTTAGGCATGTTGTGTGAAAAGAGGACAATTTTGACATTTCCTTCTCTGTAACTCTCCAGCATTCCGCACCATAGAGAAGCACAGAAAGCACACAGCTCTGATATAATCTTAATTTTGTGCTTGTGCTGTATTGGGAGGACTTCCGGATGTTGTTTAGGCTAAAGAAGGCTATTCTTGCCTTATTCATTCTGATGTAGATGTCTTTGCCTGCCCCGCCGTCTGGTGTTACTATGCTTCCTAGATATGTGAAGGTATCTGTCTGTACCAATTGCTGATTCCTTACTGATATGGGCTCAGGGTTGCTCACATTGAGCGTCATGACCTCTCTCGACTGCGTATTAGCAGTTAAATTAAATCCATTATGGCTACATGATTTTAAGCTAGAAATTATAATTTATTCCGCTTTCCACTGTAACTCGTCGACTAGAGAATATAACAGACTTAATAATTTAACTCTCTGCACAAATCTAACTAGCAAAATGAAATAAGCGATTTAACACTTTAACACTCACAAAATACTAGATAAATAATATAAGATTTACCTCAACACAGAACTACTAAGAACTTAAACCACTACGATCATACTAAATGACATCTCTATTAACAGAGATTCTAGAAATCGAACGAAGGCTTGATCTAGTCTTGACTGCAAAGTTACTGAGTGAAAATGAAATCTAACTCTCTCTCTCTCTCTAGTATATATGAAAAACCAGACAAAGATGTGCGCTATTTCCGAAAACTACGCAATAGCCTCCCCTTCTCTTAACACTTACGGTAACTCCAAGAGGCTGTCGTAAACTGCCACTTTGCGTCTCTGACACCTCCGTCTAAGAAACGGCCGAAGCGCTACGTGTCAGATGCAAATGTAGACAACTTGTCTGCACTGCAGGGGCAGTTTTTGCACCTACGTTAACAAACTGACCGAGAAGCGTGCGTGTCATGGAAAAACCCAGACTCTATGTCTCATTCCCGAGCGCTGCGTGAGTGTCATATCACACTTCACTCTGAGAGAAACGTTAGTGTCAGGTGAAAATGCTAGACGTTATGACACCTAGCCTGACGAAACGCCCGCGACATGAGAAAAGTACAGACGCATGTCTGCTATCTCTGTCTGCCCAGACGAGTATTCACACGTTCTATCGTCCACTGACATCTAATGCAATAGAATGCATTTAAACGCTCTCTCTCTGACACGTTATGTCATAAATGCGTTCTCAGTTTAATCAGCAATGAAATGCGTTTCTAAATGAGAAACGAAACTGGCGAAAGTGAGAATGGGAAAAATTTATTTCTCGCAGACGAATGGATGCGAAAAATACAGGAAAAAGGTAAAGAGTGATAATAAAAATAGAGGATACGGGTGAAAGAAAAAGAAGAGGATATAGGCAATTCAATGATCATAACCTCTGTGACAGAACGTCCCCCCTTTAAGATATGGAAGCACTCCATGTCTACGTTATGGAATTAAATTTCCTATATCCGTAGCTTCGGGGTATCTGTCCTTTTCCATCTCATCTCCCCCCTCCATCTCTCTCCAATTCCTACTCAGGTCTACTCCCAAAGTTTCCTTTCTCTTGAATGTCTCACATGCGCGCTTGAAAGAGCGTCGCCGCTTCTGACAATACTGAAAGATTTCGTGTGTGTGCAGTGGAATTTCCCTGCCACTATCGTCATCTTCGTCAGTTTTGGCGATCGTCAGGAGATGGTCGGAGGTTGGTACCGGTCTTTCCAAGTATCTCTTTAACAGATTTAAATGGAAAACCTTCTCCTTTCCTTGAATAGAGATCTGGTAGTTAGCCTTAGAAATCTTTTTCAGGACGGTAAACGGCCCTTGCCATCCGATCTTCAGTTGAATGTTTCCGGTAGGGAGTAACACCAAAACTTTCTCTCCTGCTTCCAGTTCTCTCTCTTTCGCGACTTTCCTGTATCGGTTAGCGTGCTTTGTGCGTGCTCGCTTAAAGTTAGTCGTTGCTAGGTCCCATCCTAGTTTCAACCTATCCTTTAAATCCGATACGTATTTACTGGCTGAGACGACTGTCTCATCAGCCTTCTGGTCTGTCAGCGACCAAAGTAAGGCTTCAAGCGGGCCCTTAATGGGTCTGCCGAATAAAAGCGTAGCTGGCGGAAATCCTGTGGAAGTATGAGGAGATTCTCTGTAGCCAAATAAAGCTGCCGGAATGCAACAATCCCAATCTTCAGGTTTCACTTGTGCCAGTTTACTTAACATCATGTTGAGGTTTCCGTTAACACGTTCTACTAGCCCATTTCTGGCCAGAGTATAAGGCTTAGTGTAGATGTGCTGGTCCCTCAAGATCTTAACGATCTCATCCATCAACATGTTTCGGTATGGAGATCCGTTATCCGTCAACACTTGTTGAGGGAATCCCAACCGAGTGAAAATCTGCACGAGGGCTTCTGCGACATGCTTGGCATCTGCGCATGTTAGCGGGATAGCTTCTGCCCATAAAGTGCATGTATCGATTAAGGTCAGGATAAACCTGTTCCTTCTTTTAGTCCTTTCTAAGGGTCCTAAAATGTCGATCACAACCCGTTCGAATGGTGTTCCCACTATTGGCATTTCACCCAACGAGACTGGGGGTGTCTGTTGCTTGGGTGGTACACGTTAGCACTGGGCACAGGATTTGACATATCTGATAATATCAGTATTTACTCCTGGCCACCAATAATGAGTGGTTATCCGTTGGTTTGTGGCGTTCTGTCCCATGTGTCCGCTGAAGGGAAGAGAGTGCCCCATTTCTAGGATTTGGCTTCTGTACTGTTTCGGTACTAGGAGCTGGTTGTAACCTTGGTCAGGCTTGCCCGTTCTGCGATAAAGTACGCCATCCTTAGAAAAATGTCCCCGTGCTGTCTGGGTTCCTTAGCCATGGGCAGTTTCCTAAAGCAGGGTGCCAAAGTAGGGTCCTTGTATTGCGCTTCTTTAAGTTCCATAGGTATCAAATTAGGCGCAGGCTCCCGTTCCTTCTTGGTTTGCCCTCTTGTAGTTACTGCTGCCACAATCGGCTCTTCCGGTTTCCCAATACACACGTATCTACCGCCAAGTATGACTGGGTAGATGGGGTCATCCATAACAGCCGCTTTGATCACACCTCTGACAAAATCAGAGTGGATCTCCACCAATGCAATGGGAAGCGCTGTATGTGCATCACTTACGAACTCCACAAAGTTGGACGGTCTCTCCTGTCTCTTGACAGGGTTTAACCAGGTTTCTGGCAACAATGCAATCATACGAAAGCCCCGTGTCAAATAAACAAGAAGTTTGAGAACCGTTCATAATAACAGTACCTCGCGTCAGGGTGTATCCCCAACAGGTTGGGAATCACTATCAATAATTCCGCCTTGCGAGACTGTTAGTAAGCATCCGATGCGTTTAGGCTCGGTGTGCTCACTCTGATCATTAGTCCCGTGCTCAGGGGTTCTCCCTTTGCCACCTTGACCTTTCTGGCCACGCTGCCATGAAGGGCGGTCGGGTTGATCAGACTGCTTACTGTGGTTGGGGTACTTGTTTTTGTAGAACTTGGATTTTTCAGGAGGGGGGTTTAGAGGTCCAGTTTCTCTGTGGTTATTTTGGTTAGAAGCATGAGAAGCATGAGAAGATTGGTCTAGATTATTTTTCCGAAAATGCTCTTCTGTCGGTTTACGTTTTGTGGCCGGTAGTTCAGCCAGCGCATTGTGATATCGCTCAGACTTTTCTAAGATGTCTTCAAGCTTTTCTGCACCCTGCTCACTAGAAATCTCCGAGTATCAGCAGACAAAGTGTTCTTTATTTGTTCTGTTAAAACAAATTCCTCCATACCTTCATAGGTAGAGGGGAGCTGTGATAGCTCAAGGCACTTTGTCAAATATCCCTTCAAACGAGATGAAAACTGCTGGAAAGTTTCAGAGCTCTACTTCCTGCTGTTGCGAAACAGTTGCAGAAACTTTCGCGCATTCATTTCAAAGCGCTCAAGCAAAGCTTTCTTCAACAAGTCATAGTTATCTTGTTGGCCACTTTCCAGTTTAGAATAAACATCATAAGCAGAACCTTTAAGGGCCTGGGAAAGTTTCATACACCAACGCGACCTCTCTAAACCGTACAGGGTTGCAATTTTCTCAAATTTTTCTTGCCATGTGTCAATCTTCTCATTAGGACAAGGGAAAGATTCAAGAGCAAAGGACATAGCGTTGAGTTGAAGAGATTGAGGGTTAGTTTGATCAGTTAAGGAAGAATGAGGAGAAGACTCTCCACTGCTGGAGGTAGAGGCAGCACCACGACTTTGGAACTCTAAAGTTTTAAGCTCCAACTCGTGCTGTCTGTTCCCTCTCCTTCTCATGCTGTCTCTCCTTCTCTCTTTCCTCTCTCTCCTCCCTCTCCTTCTCATGCTGTCTCTCCTTCTCCTTCTCTCTTTCCTCATGCTGTCTCTCCTTCTCCTTCTCTCTTTCCTCATGCTGTCTCTCCTTCTCTCTTTCGTTCGCCCTGCGAATTTCCATTTCCTCGTCAATCTTCTTCTTCTCTTTAGCTTCAGCTGCTTCTTCTTTCCTCCTTAGTTCTTCTTCTTTCTTTTCGGCGTCATATCTCTCAAGTTCGTCCCTGACAAAAGCTTTCGCTTCTTCCAAACCTTCTTCTCCCGCCTCGTCCCTGAGGAGCTGTCTAAGCTTTACCCTCTCCGCCATAATAAGTCAGTGGCTGAGATTTAGACGAGAAAGAGATAAGAAAAGGATACACTGGTTCCTTACCACTTACGAGAAAATACCAAAACAATAGATGATAAACTTATAACCTGGGATACCTCCTCCAAAAATTATAGTGTCTAACTATCGCTGCTATTTATCGGAAATTAAGCACCTAATGCAGACGACTACGCCAAATAAATGGTAGTTAAGATTACTTACTGAAAAATAAGTTGCTACAGTGGAAACAAAATAATTATTGCAAAAAATTTTAAGGAGAAAGAAAATCCCTTAATTTTTTTAATCCACTATAAGTTCACCCCTGAAGATAGTTAGGGTAAGGGAGGCAATTACAGGACGTATAGTCTGATCGCGCTCCTTAGCTTAGCTCAAACACCTACTTCTTCAGTACCCTGTGAATGTTATACACTCACAAAACTTTACCAGCGTTTAGTATTACAAAATCAGTAATTAACATATATTCCGACAAAATCAACCTGTAAACCAAATGTATAATGCTCAATAATGCTGTGGAAAAACAATTATTAGCCGTGTGGTCAGCACGCCCATAAAACGGATCGATATGTCTAGGGGATAGTTATTTTTTTAAAAGATACAAAACTCACAAGACATCACACTCTTACTATATATCAGAATAAAGAAAATTAATCCTGCAAACGAGCTGATATTCGTATTTGCTCAGGACTAGAGTTCAATTCCCGGAAAAACGAGCCACCATTCTGTCGTAGATTTTCGATAGGGGAATTAAGACTTGGGTTGGTCCCTGTGGTGAGGTGGGATGTTATAAATATTTATAGGGGACTTAGTGTACTGACTGAGATCAGCTGTGAAGGTATATATATCTAATAAGAGTAGTGTATTATATATAACCTTACTTGCTGCCACATATGTATACCTCAGTCAGAATTATTCTGGAATAGTGTGATGACTACGTTATATGTCTAGGGTATGTGTATGATGAAGTGTACGTCAAAACAACAACAAACAGATAAACAATTTAATTTATTCCACTACACGTGACAACACTGTGACACTCACATACATACAACACTCTACAAGGATATCTTAAAGGAGTCACTGATAACTTTTCAAATAACAATATGTATTCATTGTTGTCATGAATGAATATGTGTCCTGATTCAAATACAAAGGGAACCAGGAATCACAATCAATTTTAATTACAAGTTATATGTACAGAATTTATCAATATGAATATTGTAGTGACATATATTATTAAAAGTATCCTATGTGTGTCAGTTGTGTAGTAGTAATATGAGGTAATACTGGTTTTGTTTTGTTCAAGCTCTGTTGGTATTTGTCATCATGACTTCAATAGTTTGTCTTTATTGGAACTCGTATTGGAGATGTTCTCAGTCCCTGATATTAAAACAATTTACTTCCCCTCTTAAGTTTATGTTACAATGTTATTTTAAGATGGGGGTACATAATTTTGAGCTCAGCTGGCCACATCAGCTTATCTTGCGTGATGGCGGCAGGAAAAGACTCCTCTGCTCGATTTCTCCCCTGTGCTCTGGAGACACCTCACTGATAGCTAAATGGACCAAGGAGTATGCTGTCCGACTCTGGATTCAGCAAAGCTCTGACCAGGTGCTGCTCAATACCATCAAGACCACGGTCCCTGAAAACAAGAAGGATGTACCTTCTACTTCATAACTAATTGATACTCTAGTTCTACACTGAGCACAATACATCACAAACATTGAGTTCAGAGCGTTAGGCCAACTGTCAGCTTCATCTGAAATACTTTATACCAGTATTAACCTCCTTAATGGTTACTACGCCTCTGCAATTCCAGCATTATTTCGTTCTAGTCAATCATCTAGGTGTCAGTGTACTGTTTGGCCATTCCATGCCGTTTTACTTTCCTCCGACACCTTCTGTTCAGGCTGGAGCATTATAGGCTTTACATCATGTTTGCTACTGAACTACACATATATACAGGCATAAATTAACAATTCACATTCAATTTTCATTAAAAGATACTGAATGTTTCAAACCTACCACAATTCATGGAAATACACAGATACGTTGACTAGCAATGAATTCTGGCACAAATTCCCATCTGCTTATGTTCCAGGCTTTTATTTTAGCAAAAATATGAGCTGGCTTCAACGCACTGTTGCTTTATCAAGCTTATTTGAACTAGTGGTCTCGAACTAACGCTCCTAAGTGATTATATCAGCGAGTCTGGCCAATGGAGCCACGTTTCGACAAGTGTTTTAAAAAATCTTACCTTCCTACGTCTCCCCTAACAACCAAAGATAGTATTTATAGTCCGACCAATCGTGTTTAGTCTTATATTTGTTGCGCTCCAATCAATTTGGAGTTTACATGGTAGGCTATTTCCGTACGCAAGGTTTTTTCAAACACGTTATAAAAAAATTTTATGAGCAGAAATGATTTCATGCTGTCAGGCATCCCCACTATTTTATTTTGGTTATAACTTGTTAATTCCTAGACTATTTGCGTAACGTTTTACATATTCTTTGTCAGCAAGCCCTAAGGAACCCAAATAAACAAATTTAAAAGAGCTAAGTGGCTGCGTTCAAAATATGCAATTTCTTCTACCTCCTGTTTCGAAGATGTGCTGTCTGGGTACTGTAATGTTTTCAAACGTAAACCCATCTATTGTCATCTTTCCTTATAAGCGTTTTTCAGGATTTAAAAACCTAACTCTGGGAAGGGTAGTGAATTTATCACTGTCCGTCTGAAAAAAAAGTTAGTGCATGTGGCCTTACACGCGTGATAGTAGTAATTGTGTATCGCGCGACGCGTGTTGCATGCGTTCCTGATTTTCAGCCCTCCCTCTCTCTTTCTATTTGAGTCCATCTGTTCGTTCGTTTTGGTAACGTAATATAATTAATGTTAGGATTAATTTAGGTCATTACGCAGTCTGCCTCTCAATGTTTTTCTTAGAAATGCAATACCCGTTTTAATGTGTTGTGGAAACGCTTGTATTTATGCAGTGGCTTATATTTAACGTGGAAACGTTACAATTTGCAGACGAAGCATAAAACAAAGGGGATTTCGAGTACTGTCATTGTGACAGCACTGTTCTTTACCATTCTTCTTCCTTTCTTTATTATATGTATTTATTAGGCTTTATATTTACCTGATAATTTATATATGTGGATTAGAATATTTCACGACACCTCCCCTCTTAAAACAGACATTCCATGTCAGTCCTTTATTCTATATACACATAGATAAATGTAAGTCAACTTGACTTTACTCTGCTGTGGTGCTATCATGGTTTTATGTAGCTGGGTCCATTCAGAGTAGGCACTACTCATGAAATCTGCCTCAGACTTCTACAACCAATAATATATTTCGGTTATGTTACTGAACAGCCGCAAGTGTGAGTGCTTGTCTTAATGCTGCTTCGCAACCCGTATTCACCATTTCTCTTCTCTGAGTCTGCGCAATGACATGTCCAGAGAACATTATATTTCCCTCAAAATGTACGTTATGAGGAGATAACATATACCTGGTGATAGCAGAGTTTTCGTAGTGGATCCCATAACCTTCTTATTATCCTGTATGAAACATTCGGAATATCCTCAATCAAAGAGGCAACTCAGGGATTCATTACGTTCCTCCGAAATGTTTACATCCAACAATTTTGTCTGATCTCAGGTTTTACTGGAATCTGATATTATCCTTTACTCAGATCCACTTTTGAGAAATATTTAGCTTTATTTAGTCTGGCAAACAGCTGATTTGTATCCGGCAATGGATCCACCTGTCCTTCTGTAATAGCATTCAGTCTCCTGTAATCTATACAGAGTCTATGTTCTCCAGAGGGCTTCCTTAAGAGTACAACACCGGAACTATATGAGGATTCACTGTGTGAAATAATTCCCTCCTTCAATAGATAGTCTATCTCTTCCTTCAAAGCTTTCTCCTTAGCAAACGGAATCGAATATGGTTTCATACAGACAGGTGTGGGGTCTATCAGTTTCATATCATATTCCAATAGGTTTGTATGCCCTGGTCGGTCTGTTAACACCTCTGCATGATTATTTAGAACCTGTTGCACTCTCTCTTTCTGAGTTTTCGTTAAATGTGTACTGATTTTCACCTGTGCTGCTGTCTCACAGGGGTGTAATGGATATTCAAATGATGAAAGTGGTTCCCTTTTCATCTCCATGGCGATGGACAAGGTCAACAAGTGTGTCTCTTCCTGATGTTCTCTTTCCAAATATTTCTTCAGGAGATTCACATGATAGATTTTTTCTTTCCCCTTCTTATCTATCTTATAATTTGTTCTAGACACCTTCTCTAAAACTGTATATGGACCCTGCCATCCAATTTGTAACTTATTCTGACTCCCGGGCAAAAGAAGCAGTACCTTCTCTCCCACAGCCAAATCTCTGTCTTTCGCCTTCCTGTTATAATAGGCAGCATGTTTCTTCCTGGCTTGTTTCAAATTTTCATTGGCAAGTTTCCAGCCAGTTTTTAAACGAGTGGTCAGCTCATTCACATATTGGTATGAAGATGTAATGTTTTCCTCTGCCTTTTCATCAGTCCACGTTCTTAACAAAGCTACATATGGACCTTTAATTTTGTGGACCTATTTGTCCATGCACCGGTATGGTCTCTTCCACTCGAAGCTTTATAGTGATGATTTTTCCTCCCAGAATTATCATTCACAAAACGACCGCTACCAATTTTTCTTTTGGGGCTTTCTCCCCACTTAAAATTCTTGATGAGAGATTTCCTCTCTACATCTTCTTCCTCCAGTTTGTTTAAGTCCGATTGAGGGATTTTCGGCTTATCCTGGGGTAAGACATCTGTTTGCACTCTCCGCATAGTGGCCATTGTAAAACAGTTAAGTGAAGCTTGTCCGTGAAAAGGGGCTTCCCATTCCATTTGGTCCACTTTATCAAATCTATATCTCTTTTTATTATCAGGCCTAATTTTGCCCCGTGGCGTGTCCAGGTCCTGATCAATGTTCCCACTTGTGGGTGTTCCCTCATGTGCTATGCTACACCTTTCTACAAAATTCTCAATGTCCCATCTTGCTTTGGGCCAATAATAATTGTGAGCCACCTTTTGAATGATGGTACCTATCTTCTCATGGTCCCCATCTGGTTTCACATGTAGGCTCCTTATTAAGTCTGCCCTATATCTTTTAGGAAGTACCAGTTGTCCCTGACCTTTGGATCTAGCTCCAGTCTTCCTATACATCAACTTGTTTTTCATGTAAAAATCTCCCTTGCCTGGAGTTGTATGACAAGTTGACAATTTTCTGAAACAAGGCTTGAGTGTTTTATCCCCAGCCTGTGCCTTCCTCATCTCTTCTGGAGTGGTATCCAACATAATATCCTCCTCCTGTCTTGAGGTCGACCTGACCTGAAGGGTTGCCATATACACAGGTTTCCTTCTGCAACGGTCAGTGTCATGATTGTCCATCTGACAATTCTTACACCACCTTTTTTCCTTGGTTGAAAGATTTTCTTTCATCATATTTCCTTTCATCGAATTGTGGGAATTTATTTTTTATTTTCATACCGTGGCCTATCAAATTGGTGCTTACCTTTGTTTTGATCCCTAGGATCAAATTGATTAAAGTTCTGTGGTGCCCTAAAGTTATCCACTTGTTTCTTTTTATTACCTGTTACCTCTGCTTGAGCTGCTTGATACCTTTCAGCAACATTTCGCAACTCACCCAGCCTCTCTGCACCTTGTTCCATGAGAAACTTTCTCAGGTCTGGAGCCATGGACTCTCTTAATTGCTCTATAAGGACCATTTCCTTAAGATCTTGGGTTTTCCCCAGAGAAGTCCATTTCTCCAAGTATGTCTCTATTCGTGCAGAGAACTGGTGATAGGTTTCACCTGACAGTAGTTTAGCATTCCTAAATTTTTTCCTATAAAATTCTGCATTCTTTTCATACCTTAACAAAAGAGCCTGCTTTAGCATGTCATAATTTTCCTGAACACCTCTGCTCATTTTTGCAAAAACTTCATAAGCTGCCCCACGAAGTCCCTGAGATAACTTTAAGCTCCACCTTTCTCTCTCTAACCCATATGTGTAGCTAATAGTTCATACCTATTTAGGTAGCTCTCTATATCATCGTCTTTCTCAACAAAATGATCTAAATGAAAATTCATAGCTGAGGTTGAGGCTCCTTGGCTAGCAGTGGCATCAGAGGCAAAGGGACTGGCACCATTTTCAGGAGCATGGCCCTGAAACTCAAACTCTCTTAGTCGTAACTCATGTTCCCTTTGTAATCTCTTATCTTCTCTTTCTGCAGCTAATTTCTTCTCTTCCCTTTCTGCAGTCAATCTTCTTTCTTCTGCTTCCCTTTCTGCAGCTAATTTCTTCTCTTCCCTTTCTGCAGCTAATTTCTTCTCTTCCCTTTCTGCAGCTAATTTCTTCTCTTCCCTTTCTGCAGCCTGTCTTCTTTCCTCGGCTTCCAATGCTTTAGCCTCTTTGTCAGCCTCAATCTGCAACCTCTTAGTCTCAGCCTCAGCCTCAAATTGTAACTTCTTAATTTCCCTTTCAGCCTCTAACTTTCTTTCGGCTTCAAACCTTCTTTCTTCGCGTTCAATAAATTTGTCACATTCCGTAGTAACATAGGCAACCATAACTTGCCCATCTAATCCTAACTCTTTTGCAGTCTGAACAGCAGCAGATCGAAACTTGGCCAGGTCCGCCATTGTCTATCAGGTAAATTTATACAATGTCTAACCAACAATTCAATCTCTAACTATATATCTAATGGACAACACAGGCACCGTGAGCTCAACCTTATTTAATTCCACCCAAGGATACCTTTTAATTCTTATATTCCCTGAAGTGAATTACCCCCACTATTTTTAATAGGTAAAGATTCAAAATCCCAAGAGCGAGCCCCCAATATATGTGGTGAGATGGGATGTTATAAATATTTATAGGGGACTTAGTGTACTGACTGAGATCAGCTGTGAAGGTATATATATCTAATAAGAGTAGTGTATTATATATAACCTTACTTGCTGCCACATATGTATACCTCAGTCAGAATTATTCTGGAATAGTGTGATGACTACGTTATATGTCTAGGGTATGTGTATGATGAAGTGTACGTCAAAACAACAACAAACAGATAAACAATTTAATTTATTCCACTACACCTGACAACACTGTGACACTCACATACATACAACACTCTACAAGGATATCTTAAAGGAGTCACTGATAACTTTTCAAATAACAATATGTATTCATTGTTGTCATGAATGAATATGTGTCCTGATTCAAATACAAAGGGAACCAGGAATCACAATCAATGTTAATTACAAGTTATATGTACAGAATTTATCAATATGAATATTGTAGTGACATATATTATTAAAAGTATCCTATGTGTGTCAGTTGTGTAGTAGTAATATGAGGTAATACTGGTTTTGTTTTGTTCAAGCTCTGTTGGTATTTGTCATCATGACTTCAATAGTTTGTCTTTATTGGAACTCGTATTGGAGATGTTCTCAGTTCCTGATATTAAAACAATTTACTTCCCCTCTTAAGTTTATGTTACAATGTTATTTTAAGATGGGGTACATAATTTTGAGCTCAGCTGGCCACATCAGCTTATCTTGCGTGATGGCGGCAGGAAAAGACTCCTCTGCTCGATTTCTCCCCTGTGCTCTGGAGACACCTCACTGATAGCTAAATGGACCAAGGAGTATGCTGTCCGACTCTGGATTCAGCAAAGCTCTGACCAGGTGCTGCTCAATACCATCAAGACCACGGTCCCTGAAAACAAGAAGGATGTACCTTCTACTTCATAACTAATTGATACTCTAGTTCTACACTGAGCACAATACATCACAAACATTGAGTTCAGAGCGTTAGGCCAACTGTCAGCTTCATCTGAAATACTTTATACCAGTATTAACCTCCTTAATGGTTACTACGCCTCTGCAATTCCAGCATTATTTCTTTCTAGTCAATCATCTAGGTGTCAGTGTACTGTTTGGCCATTCCATGCAGTTTTACTTCCCTCCGAACCTTCTGTTCAGGCTGGAGCATTATAGGCTTTACATCATGTTTGCTACTGAACTACACATATATACAGGCATAAATTAACAATTCACATTCAATTTTCATTAAAAGATACTGAATGTTTCAAACCTACCACAATTCATGGAAATACACAGATACGTTGACTAGCAATGAATTATGGCACAAATTCCCATCTGCTTATGTTCCAGGCTTTTATTTTAGCAAAAATATGAGCTGGCTTCAACGCACTGTTGCTTTATCAAGCTTATTTGAACTAGTGATCTCGAACTAACGCTCCTAAGTGATTATATCAGCGAGTCTGGCCAATGGAGCCACGTTTCGACAAGTGTTTTAAAAAATCTTACCTTCCTACGTCTCCCCTAACAACCAAAGATAGTATTTATAGTCCGACCAATCGTGTTTAGTCTTATATTTGTTGCGCTCCAATCAATTTGGAGTTTACATGGTAGGCTATTTCCGTACGCAAGGTTTTTTCAAACACGTTATAAAAAAATTTTATGAGCAGAAATGATTTCATGCTGTCAGGCATCCCCACTATTTTATTTTGGTTATAACTTGTTAATTCCTAGACTATTTGCGTAACGTTTTACATATTCTTTGTCAGCAAGCCCTAAGGAACCCAAATATACAAATTTAAAAGAGCTAAGTGACTGCGTTCAAAATATGCAATTTCTTCTACCTCCTGTTTCGAAGATGTGCTGTCTGGGTACTGTAATGTTTTCAAACGTAAACCCATCTATTGTCATCTTTCCTTATAAGCGTTTTTCAGGATTTAAAAACCTAACTCTGGGAAGGGTAGTGAATTTATCACTGTCCGTCTGAAAAAAAAGTTAGTGCATGTGGCCTTACACGCGTGATAGTAGTAATTGTGTATCGCGCGACGCGTGTTGCATGCGTTCCTGATTTTCAGCCCTCCCTCTCTCTTTCTATTTGAGTCCATCTGTTCGTTCGTTTTGGTAACGTAATATAATTAATGTTAGGATTAATTTAGGTCATTACGCAGTCTGCCTCTCAATGTTTTTCTTAGAAATGCAATACCCGTTTTAATGTGTTGTGGAAACGCTTGTATTTATGCAGTGGCTTATATTTAACGTGGAAACGTTACAATTTGCAGACGAAGCATAAAACAAAGGGGATTTCGAGTACTGTCATTGTGACAGCACTGTTCTTTACCATTCTTCTTCCTTTCTTTATTATATGTATTTATTAGGCTTTATATTTACCTGATAATTTATATATGTAGATTAGAATATTTCACGACAGTCCCTTCTGAATAGATTAGAATAAGTGATAGTCACAGTGAGAAGTAGTAATAGCAATAGATTTCCACGAGTGAGATAGTAGAATGTGATTAAGAGGCTGTCTCTGAGATCGAGAAATCTTCTCTCTCTCACCTATCTTCTACGACAGCTTTCGAGGAGTCAGACAGCCTAACCACACACACACACACACACACACATATATATATATATATATATATATATATATATATATATATATATATATATATATATATATATATATATATATATATATATATATATATATATATAACCACTCACGTGCACGCACATATATGATGACAGTTGGACGTACAGACGTGGGAAAACTATAACAAATGATTATATAAATATTCTAGAACGAGCTGACCAGCACGCTGATTAATTTCAAGAGAAATTTTAATCTCATCTCATAATCGGAACCTCTTCTACCCCGTGAAACGAGGTGTAGAGGGGACTCAAGTGCACAAGGCCCATGGGCAGGACATGTAATCGAAGTGACTTGGCAAACAGGTGATTAGCCCATTGTGCGAAATTTTAATTATCATCTAAAATTTCTTCACAACACATAGAAATTACATCAAAGCATAAACAAATAGTCATAAAAAAATCAAGGAATTGCTACAAGAAATGATAGACCCACAGTTAGATCTTATCTCTCGAGGTATGCCCACAGTCCTGTTGGAAGAAAGTGATAGCCCCAAGGAAACAAGGATACATAGGATTAGGTCTAATATTTCCCCTTCTTAAGGTATGGACAGACTTGATATCTCTGCTCTATTTTAAGGGAAACATGATTAGCAATACTTGCATACAGTAAGTTAAGATAGCAAAATGGGTGCCCAATTACAACAATAAAAAAATCGCTCCGTCCTGCATTCACTTTATTCATTCAGCCGAGCACACGTGCACATGTTCATACTCACAGCTTAGATAGCCACTTCTGGCAATACAATTTTTAGGACATTCACCTACAGACCCGTCAAGGGCAGTCATTTTGACCAAAAAATCCCCAGTTCCAAAAAGACAGGATGAATTCTCTGCTTCCGGGAACGACTCCTTGGGTGTTCTTATTTTTCGGATGTCTGTTTAGGTCACATTAAAATTGTCCAGGCACGAAACATTAACAACGAGCACAGTGTCAATAGCTTAGGTTTCTAGAATTGAGGAATGTCAGATCGGTGTCTACTTTCAGGAAAGGACTATATTTGGTCACCACACCACTGGTCGAAACTCCGTCGGAATGTTACTGACGTTAATATGTTACTTGCCACAACGGCTAAAATTTGTACAAAAGAGTTTGTGCAAAAAAATCTGATCTGGCTCAAAGGCCCAGTATAAAACAGTTAGTCTTTAATAAAACCCGTTAGTGAGAGTTGTACTCTGTCTATTTATGAAGACACACGCACGGTCAGACAGGTGTTAACTTGTAAACCCACGTGGTTAAAAGATAAAACTGTTTATGTTTCTCACAGGTATGTCTCTGTACTAAAACGCTGGCAAAGTTTGGGTACCACAGTTTCACTATATGTAAATGGAAAGAACACATATCAAATAATTATACATACTATAACTGATAATTTAAACTGCAAGCGTAGCTTGTCTTATAGTTTAACACTTCCCGTGGAATAGGTTATAGTTAAAATCAAACAGCCTGAATTAGGAATACCTACGCATTCCGTCAATACTCAAGATGTAGCAGTCATTTAATAAGTTAGTTTAAAATATTCTCGACTGCGTCTTCTTCTTCTTCTTTTATCCTTAGCCGCCGACCGTCAAAGCAGTCAGTGGCCATCACGCCTAGTGGCGTCTTGTAGGGCAACAACAAATTGATTCCACTTTGCTCGGTCGGTGGCCATCCTTCGTACAGTGCCCCAACTCTGGTTCGTTCTTTGCATCTCAGCCTCCACAGTCCTCCGCCAGGTTGTTTTTGGTCGGCCTCTCTTTCGTTTTCCTTCAGGGGTCCAAAGCATAGCTGTTCTTGTGATGGCATCGGGGGTCTCTTCTGAGGACATGACCAACCCAGCTCCAGCGTCTGCCAGCTATGATGGTGTGCATGTCCTCTTGCTTGCTACGAGTAAGCAGATCTTGGTTAGTGATGGTATTTGGCCAAAAGATCGGTGAATTTTTCTTAGGCATGTTGTGTGAAAAGAGGACAATTTCGACATTTCCTTCTCTGTAACTCTCCAGCATTCCGCACCATAGAGAAGCACAGAAAGCACACAGCTCTGATATAATCTTAATTTTGTGCTTGTGCTGTATTGGGAGGACTTCCAGATGTTGTTTAGGCTAAAGAAGGCTGTTCTTGCCTTATTCATTCTGATGTTGATGTCTTTGCCTGCCCCGCCGTCTGGTGTTACTATGCTTCCTAGATATGTGAAGGTATCTGTCTGTACCAATTGCTGATTCCTTACTGATATGGGCTCAGGGTTGCTCACATTGAGCGTCATGACCTCTCTCGACTGCGTATTAGCAGTTAAATTAAATCCATTATGGCTACATGATTTTAAGCTAGAAATTATAATTTATTATGCTTTCCACTGTAACTCGTCGACTAGAGAATATAACAGACTTAATAATTTAACTCTCCGCACAAATCTAACTAGCAAAATGAAATAAGCGATTTAACACTTTAACACTCAAAATACTAGATAAATAATATAAGATTTACCTCAACACAGAACTACTAAGAACTTAAACCACTACGATCATACTAAATGACATCTCTATTAACAGAGATTCTAGAAATCGAACGAATGCTTGATCTAGTCTTGACTGCAAAGTTACTGAGTGAAAATGAAATCTAACTCTCTCTCTCTAATATATATGAAAAACCAGACAAAGATGTGCGCTATTTCCGAAAACTACGCAATAGCCTCCCCCTCTCTTAACACTTACGGTAACTCCAAGAGGCTGTCGTAAACTGCCACTTTTGCGTTTTTTCTATTCTGACACCTCCGTCTAAGAAACGGCCGAAGCGCTACGTGTCAGATGCAAATGTAGACAACTTGTCTGCACTGCAGGGGCAGTTTTTGCACCTACGTTAACAAACTGACCGAGAAGCGTGCGTGTCATGGAAAAACCCAGACTCTATGTCTCATTCCCGAGCGCTGCGTGAGTGTCATATCACACTTCACTCTGAGAGAAACGTTAGTGTCAGGTGAAAATGCTAGACGTTATGACACCTAGCCTGACGAAACGCCCGCGACATGAGAAAAGTACAGACGCATGTCTGCTATCTCTGTCTGCCCGGACGAGTATTCACACGTTCTATCGTCCACTGACATCTTATGCAATAGAATGCATTTAAACGCTCTCTCTCTCTCTCTGACACGTTATGTCATAAATGCGTTCTCAGTTTAATCAGCAATGAAATGCGTTTCTAAATGAAAAACGAAACTTGCGAAAGTGAGAATGGGAAAAAATTTTTCTCGCAAACGAATGGATGCGAAAAATACAGGAAAAAGGTAAAGAGTGATAATAAAAATAGAGGATACGGGTGAAAGAAAAAGAAGAGGATATAGGCAATTCAATGATCATAACCTCTGTGACACTCAGCACATTCGTTTTCTTTAGACTTATTGTGAGGGCCAAAGTCCTTGCATGCTTTACTGAAGCGATTCAATCAAGCTCTGAAGCTTCTGTTGGCTTTGAGTGACGACTGCAGCATCATCAGCGAAAAACAAGCCTCTTATGGTGATCCTTCTGATTTTTGTTTTTGCCTTCAGCCTTGAAAGATTAAACAGACGGCCATCTGACCTAGTGTGGAGGCATATTCCTTCAGCTGCATCTCCGAATGCATGTTTCAGGAGTAAGGCAAGAAGATCCCGAAGAGGGTCGGAGCCAGAACACAGCCTTGTTTAACGTCACTTCGTATGTCAAAGGGCTGTGACGTGCTTCCCTGCATATTGGAC